>JBAMHX010000016.1:25090352-25100445 GCA_037177515.1 Pseudomugil tenellus
AAAATAAAATAAAATAAAATAAAATAAAATAAAATAAAATAAAATAAAATAAAATAAAATAAAATAAAATAAAATTGAAGTAAAATAAATAAAATGGGTGAGTGGCTGGCTAACAGTAATTCTGCGGATGGATGCATGGGTGGATGTGGAGGATAAGCTGCAGCTAGAAGGCCAAATTTTGCCCTGTGGTCAGAATAATTTGAGGGCCCCTAAAAAAACTCAAGCACAGCTATGATGTGAATTCAGCGTCTCCAATCACCAGACACACCCTGTTCAGGGCTGCGGGCTACAGGCCTGCAGGTCAGCCTGCCACAAAAGGCAAATCAACACTTGAAAGAACCCAACCCAAAGGGCTCCTGAGGTCCAGGGCCCCACTGAGAGCCAGGCCAAACCTTTTGAGGTTGCTAGTTAGTTCAACTAAACAAACTTCTAATTACGTTAAAATAACACTGATGTTTAAAAGGAAGTTAAAGTACTCAGTATCAGGGTGCTGCGGTAGTAAATACAGAACAGCAACATTATTCTGGAGGATAGGGACACTGGTCATTTATTTCTATTATGATATCAGATTACATTTTTTTTATCTAAAGCTCAAATAAAATTCATCTCTGACAGGTGTTGCAGCCTAATGCACTTAAAATAATCAACTTAACCTGAATTGTTCAAACACTGAGTGCGATCATATCTAACTACATCAGCTTAAATGTAACAACAAGGAAGTGAAGATCTGCAGGGAATGTGCAGATCCAGGGTCTCAGACAAAAGAGACTTTTCTAAAGTTTTTCTTTGTTAAGCGCCTGTTCCTAAAGTCAGCCAGATTAGTTTAGTGTCAGGTGTCAGGCGGCGGTCACTGGAAGGCATAGGCACCTGACTTAAGCTGCCATCCACGCCGATAGACACAGGCAGTCAATGGTACAGAGAGCATCACTTGGGTGGCAATTCCTTATAATCCTCCTCATCAACTGCTGCTCTTCTGCCAAACTTTAAAAGCCAGAAGCTGCTAACCTTAACACACATGCACATTTTAGAGAGACGGAAAAGAAGAGAAAGGAAATCAGGCCTATATGCATGTGTTGTCCCAGTACATAGCTATATGCCTGGTTGCTAAATGAAAATAGTTTCACTGGGTGTTTTTCCAGGATATCTTAATGATGATCATGCATCATGCGTGTGATGGGTGAAAAGGGGAAAAAAGCCACAGAAACAATAAATGCAGGAATAAAAGTCTAAGAAAAATATACATTGGGGCTAACTGGCTAAGTTTAATTCACTGATTCTTCATCTGGATCATGAGCACGTTTTACATGAGAGTTTTAATTCCGAATAAAAGTTAATTCCCTATAAACAGATGAAAAAAAAAACATGTAAACACCTAATTATGAGTGGAATTGAAAATTTGGAATTCAACTGAATTCTGAATAAAGTGGCTGGTTTATTCTCATTTTAAAGTCAAATTAAATAATTCCTTTATCGTGTAAATTTTAATTCCGCTGTTATTTCTGGTCATTCTGCACATGATTATCTTCTCCCACCGCAATGACGCACATACACCATAGACATAAGGTGCATGCCTCATGACAGGAGTTTCAAACGGGTTCACTGGTCAGCCATCTTGAAACAGTCTGACTCTCATAGGATCTGTGAAATCTTAATGACGATGGGTGATCTGCACAAAGGCAAATATAGCTTTTATAGATGCAGTATCACTGGTTAGCCCAGTTTAGGCAGGAATGATTTGAGAGATTTTAGTTTGTGCTGGTTTCAGTAGAAGCATGAATATTTAACATTTCTCTAAATGAATTTACAGTATGTACTCTGCAAACTTGAGTCTTTTTTACTGGACTTTTTAAAAGAATACTCTTGTGATGCATGTTATTATCAGGGAGAGTCAAATAAATTATTTGTGTCTATTGTGATTATTTAGATAATTTTTTATTGATATTTTTTATTTTTGCTCTTACCCTTAATGCTCCTACAGGAAAGGTACACACACACACACATATATATATATATATATATATATATATATATACACGTGTGTGTATGTGATACATTTAAAAATAAAATTGAGCAGACTATGTTTGTTTATCAAGTAAATCCACCATTAAAAAGGCCCTGAATTAGGACAGACGAAGTAGCGCGCTGACTGTTTTAAGATGGCTGCCCAGTGAGCCCGTTCGACTCCATTGGCCAACAGCACGGTGAGGCATCTAGTCTTTATATATGTCTATGACATGCAGTCTTCTGCCTCACCTCTGGCTGTTTTGTGAATGTAGAATTGTGTGAAATAGTTGAAAAAAGGTCAGCTGCTCAAAAAGTGAAATAATTTACTCGTGAGAAGCTAGTACTTAAGCAACATTGAACCGAAGGCTGTTTTTGTTTGATTGTTTTCCACTTAGCCGATTAGGCTATAATCAGGTTTGTGTATTTCCGGTATACGTAAGTGCATCATGCTCGCCGTCACGTGGGAATTAAGAGAAGGCAAATAAACGTGTTTCCATGTAAACCTTAATTCGGAATTAATATTTTCATGTAAACTTGAAGAAGAATAATTTAATTTGGAAATATTTAATTTAGAAATAATCATTTTGAATTAATAAGCATCACGTAACCGTACCCCATGTCAAGCTGTTGCTCCACAATGTAAAAACAAAGCACATCTTTACATACTGGAATAGAATTGGTGGATTAAAAACTGTGTTTAATTCTTTTTTTTATTTTTATTTTTTATTGCATGATTTGTACCTAATGCTGATGTATTCCTCCCTAGAATATGTGATGTAGTCTGATGAGCTGATGCATGCGATATTTGTTACATACCCCTAACTTCTGTTTTCTTTTTTTCCTTTCCTGAAATCTCCACCTTACTAAGTAAGATCATGCTTTCCAGGAGGACTTGTGGTGGAGGTTGGTCAGAGACAGAGCTGTACTCGCTATATGTGAGCAGAGGCGTCAAAACTGTTGATTTTAAACATCTATTTCATTCTTTATAACGGAGTATTTTTCATTTATAACAGACTGCCGTGTCTCCTGGATGAGTCAGCATACTGAGGCGTTTCTGAGGATCTTCAGGAATTCCTCCAGCTGCAGCACAAAGTCGACGTAGTTTGATAAAAGCTTCTCAGTTTTCTTTTAACACTTTTTTTAGAGCCAGTTAGAGAAACTTTCCTATTTTCTTGGACAACATTGGTGTTTCTCATGCTCTCTAAGCCGAAACTGACTTTCTGGAGGAGACTTGAGACCCGTCAGTTCAGACGACATCATGCAAACAGGAAGCTTCAGAATATGTTTGACTCTCATTTTGCTTTTCTTCTTCATGGTTTTATGTGGTCATGTGACTTCACGGCTACATCTGACTCTGGCAAAAAAGTGCTAGAAAAAATACTCAATACTATTCTCTTCTGAAAAACTAGTATTAAACAGTGGTAGTAAAGCTTCTGTAGGTAGGAAAGTAAGGGTACTTTATATGTCTACAGGTGCAGGTAAATGACGTGGGGATGGGTGTTTAGGTAAAAACGGGTGACATGACAATGTAACCGCCTCACATTAATTCATCCGTTTCTTTTTGTGGACATTTTTAAGTGTCCGTTTTGCTCATCTTTGCACACAGTGAAGAAAAACTGCTCATTTGCACAAACACTAAGTGAAGAGGAAGCCACGTGTTAAAGGGGTGGTGAAAAACGATGAAACCCAGCGCAAACCTGCAATTAGATCTCACAGGATCCATGTGTCGAGTGAGCTACTCCACAGCAGAGATGTTTCAACTTTAACCCGACACTGAAGGGGATCTCTCTCCATCAGCTTAACAACAGCGTCTTCCATACTCAGCTGATCCCAGCTTTATCTCGCTGTAAAATCAGCTGTTTGGGGTAGGATATAGCATTTCTACAGCCACTTTTCCTGAGACATTCCTTGGTGTTATTCTACCCTCTTCTTGCTGTGCTCCATGAAACCCCCACCTTTACCTGAAGAAGACACATACTGATAGATGTGAGCTGGGACCACTGCAGGGGAGGCAGGTGGTGCGTAAACTGCTGCCCTGCAGCTACAGAAAATAATAATAATAAAAAGGGATTTCAGATCAAACATAAACCCAATACATTACAGATAAGTTTCTCTGCTAAAAAGTGAGCTGCTTTATCAAGAAACAGGCACACGTGAAGATGGGTGGAACCGGAAGAGGGGCCAGTATGGCTCACAGGACTTAATCAAAGCAGACTCTTCATTTGACATCAACAATCTGGAAATCGCCATGGCAGCGAGCTCTTTACCCCCTCATAAACAATCCCTGAGTCGTTGGCATGCCAATCATCGAACCACGCCTCTCATGGGTGTAAAGGAAAGTGTGTGGTGGGGGGTGGGGCCATTAATCACTAGTTCAAGAGAGCACAGGCCCCCCTGGGGGGGATACGCATGGTTGCATTACTCAGCTCCTAAAACAAAATTTTTATTTGCTATTTTTTCTCTTCCTGGCTGGACAACAACATTCCAACACTGGGAGGAGAACACACACACACACACACACACCATCCCTGAAGTGAACTGGGAAGAGTGTGTCCTCACTGTAGGCCAAAGACAAGACACATACTGGACACTTATTCATCTACAACTGCAAGTGATTCAATCTTGATTCACAGCTGAATAAATTTATTTTAAAACCAACAAACTTTAAAAAAAATATTAATAACTCAGAAATCCAGTGTGTACAAGATGACCAGCTTCTCCATGAAGAAAAACGTTTCGCAGCAGCTGTGAAACTGCAGCACCGGAGCACTTAAATACCAAAAAGATGCTGATGTTCCTGTTTTCCCTCCACTCATTTTATATGGAACAACACTAGATATGAAGTTTGTCTCCTCTAGTCTCAGCAGGCTATCGCTGCATCAACTCATCTTCTTTTCCAAATGGGGAAAGGTCACATGACAATCTAAATACACACTTTTATCGTCAACACTGTTCTCAGGAGAAAGAGGGGTGGGGGGATGGGGGCACCCAGGTCAAGCAAAGCTCAGGCAGAATCAGATATCATCTCCTCACAGACAACATGTCAGACGAGAGCAGATAACCAGATTTCTTCACTGCTATGCACCACATTTTCACAACTATCCAGCGGAAATTCCACCGTGACGAATTCAAAGTGAACATAGATTGTTTTAAATATGGAGATTCACCACTAAAAGTTCCGCCAAGTCAAAGATGATGCAGATATAATGTGCTCGAAATCACAAACCTACAAGTTATGCAGAATTACAAGCCACTGAAAAGCTGAATGGCTTCATGTTCAGTGTGAACATTTCGGGTTAAATGAAAATGCGTGAAACATCAGCAGGCTTAAATATCTGTTTATTTTCCGCAACTGATTCAGCAGCAGATAAGCAGAAATATCAATGATGCTCCTGTCAAAAGCAATACAATAATTTGTATTTGTTAGAAATGAGTGGCGCGACTTGAATTAATATCAATTTTGTTTTTGGATTTTTTTTCTTTTCTGATGCATCATCATTGTATTTGCTGCAGGAAGCTTTATTGGGCTGAAAAGCTTATAAAGTAAAGCAGTGGTGTCTGGTGAAAGTGCGCACTTACAGAAACCACCTCATCCGGCTCGTGCATGGTTATGCAGTCCATACTGATCTGGATGGTGTTTCCTGGAGACCCGTCAGCAGGACTGTCTGTGAAGTTCAGCTCAATGGGCTGGACTGAATGAATTGCAGATCTGAAACAAGATGGCCATTAAAAAAAACTGTTGCTCTGTATAATTTTCTTTAACTTGTGCTATTTGTAAATGCCTGATTTTTGTATATTTACTTACTGGTCCAGCATATCAAACAGTTGGTTAAACACATCTTGGCTGAATAAGTCAGTTCCGGCGACAGACGGATTTTCATTCATACTGGCGAGGAATGCACTCTCTCTCCAGGATGAAGCCTCCTTCAGTCTGCACAGACACACAATCAGCTATGATCATTTCAGAAGACAAATATTTCACATCAACAAGCCTGATTTTATTGTATGAAAAAAGCAGAACTATTTTAATGGCTAGTTTGCAAAGTTGCAGCGTCAGCAAACATTCAAGATAAAAGTTGAAGTGCGGGGCTGAGATTAGGCCACCCAGCCAGTAGAAGACAGGAGGAGGAGGAGTCCTGCTGGCAGCCATTCATGAAGAGCACTGCTATTGTGAAGAAGTCAGCCTGCATAATACAGAATATTTGTACTACACATAATGGTGATTATGCACCATTCAGACAGAGGCACTTTGACCTGCTCCCTTGAAACTTTACACCTGCGTCAGAGCTCGGGCTGCCATTGTTCCCGCTGAAGTGGCGCACGCTGCAGTCTGAGACAGCCGGAATTCCCCCCACCGTCTATATGATAGCACTGCCACAACTCCTGGTATGTGTACAGCTGGACCAGCTCAGGAGGTGGGTTGATGGGGTGGCCATAATCTGAAGCTGGCACTATTTTAGGTTTTGGAATTCCCCAACGCTGTGTGATGAATGATATTAATACCTGACTTACAAACAGAGGCATATCTAATGAAGCAAATAATTCAGCTAATGCAGGAGACACACACCGCACACTGCAGGAGCTCAGAACACAAGCTCAAAAAGATATTATTGTTGTTTGTGTACATCAGATATCTTGTTCTTCTTTCCCCTCCCATTCTTTTTATTTTTCCCAGGGACAGCCTTATTTCTACATATAGTTATTTAACATTCCTGCAAACCCCCCAAAAAAGAGAAAAAAACAGAGAAGTCAATTAACTTCACATTTACAAGACAATAATTACTTTTAATAAGTGGCAACAGTGTTACATGTTCAATTTCCTTTACTTAAAGATATCAATGTCTTTTCATCCAAATGTTTAGTGAACAATATATCATTTAATGTTGTGAGAAATTAAGAAATGCACTTTATTTTCTTCTGCTCTTAGTGAATTTATTAAAACAGGGAATGAATCTTTATGTTACTAAGGGACACACAACAAACACATAGTAAGCTGTAAAAAAACTAAAGATTTTCTCATAATTAAATTTATGTTCTTTATTATTATTATTATTAATAATAATAATGAACAGATTTAATAACATAAGACAAATGTACATTAAGTGTAAATAGCAGTCAGCTTAACCCTCTAATGCATTAATCTTTTTTTATGAGGACAAAATATTTCACCCTAGTTTTGGGATATAATAATTTATATATATCCTACATTATATAATTATAATATGTCATACAAAAATCCCCCCCAACAACATGCTATGAGGGTATGAACCCGATAAGGCTTTCTATATTAATTATATTTAAGTGGAATGAAGAACAAATAAGTAATGAATCCTTTAGACGTAGTATACAAATTGAATTAAGAACAAACAATAAATCCTTTAGAAGTTTTCTTTCAACAATTTCAACAAGCTTTATTTGAACAAATAGCAACAGATTTATCAATTAGTGCATGAGAGATTAGCTCTAGTGTGTTTCTGGATGTGTGATCTTGTGGGATGCTGAATGACTGGGTTTTTCGTTTTTTACAAATCAGTCTAGATTATTCTGTATGTAACCTCATTAAGTAGTTGCTCCATGACATAAAATGTTTTTCATCCATTTTCCTGTAAGTAATATGAGACAATAGAGCAAAATATATATATAATTATGGAGTAGACAGTACTGGCACTGTCCAGTATACGCTCATCTCATTGGTCAGTCAATGAACCCGTCACTGATTGGTTGTACTTTTTCAACCTTTTTTTTGTTGCGTCGCAATTATTGATAGTATATAATTACTCCATGTGTACGCGTACGTGAACGATAGTGAAATTTAAATTAATTTAACGACAACGATTTTTGTCTCATCGCGGAGGTTTTATAGGAAATGAACGGAGCAAAGGCGACGTCACTCCCCGTGTGCCGAACCCATAACTACATAATGTTGCCATGAGCAACGGATGAAAAAACTGCATTTTAGTAGGAAAGTAAAGACAAAAATGTCTTTACTTAATCTAATATGCTTCTTTACTTATCCATGTACGTCAAATATACTTTTTGTACCAAGTAGGTAAAATGTAAACATGTTAAATCATTTAATTTATCTTACGTTCGGTTAGCAGTGTGCCAATGTTGGGTCTGGTCCTGGTCTCAAAAAGGTCTGTTTCACCCCAGGACGAAGGGTCAACACCACACCCAGCTAAAATTTCATTGGTCCCAAACATATCATCAGACTTTTTATGTGACGTTATACTTAAAAAAATTTAAAGGGGTGGTGTGTAGGCCAAAATAGTGGTTTGTTGCCTGAGGGCAACACCATACCATAAAGGGTTAAGCAGATTTTATAGCTTATATTAAGCAAATATATATTAAATGTAAATAATAGTCAGCTTAAGATATTTTGTAGCATTAACATGTTACTAAAAGCTGTTTTTAAACTCACGGAGGGCATTATTCATCTGCCATTAATAAAGTCACACTACAGCTAGAAAGCATATAGCTTTAGCAACAAGCTAGTCATGAAAACACATGTTTCTCACTTCTGATAAATTAGCTTCCTTTTATCCGTTTTTGTCCCAAATAATACAACTATTACATTTCAGTACTTTGGGTTTATTAAATTGCCAGATTTGCGGTAGATCCTACAGTAAAGCAGGCTGTTGATCTTTTATGATGATGTTTTTAACAGGCCTGCACGTTTACTTATTTACTCACATATTTATGAAGAATATTCATGTAAACATTTGTTTGCCAGATATTTCTATAAACCAAAAGGAGTAAAAGTTTTTATTTTCCTTTCAATCATTTTACTTAGAGTCATGAATAAAAATAATTTAATAAAAATACACAGATTTAAAAAATAGAGAACTACATACATACATACTTACATGTACACATTTACTATCTAGTACAGAAGAAGTAGAGCAGCTGACAGACACACAATTTAAATTAAAAATAGTAAAAGCTAGCTTAATAGTACATTAATCTGCCTATAAAAGATATATATAAGATATACTTTAGTATTGTCAGATAGCTTAAAGCTAAAACAAAAGGAGGTGTGTGTGTGGGTGTTTTTTAGTGTTTGTTTCTTCAGTGTTTTTATTTTATAGAGGTTGTAACATAATGGTGTTGTCTGGCTGTAACTTGTTTAACTGATACCTCATTTATTTGTCTGAATGTATTGTCTGCTGACCAAAATATAATCACAAATGTTGTTCGTCAGGTTTAAACAGACATTGGACACATCTTCTAAGACTAAATATACAATCCACTTTTTTTTCCAACAGTAAAATCACTGACATTCAAGCCTCACACCGCTTTTTGTTTTTTATTTGAATAAATACAAGTCAACAATCTTTACTTGCATCTGTGACCAGTCAGTCCTGCATAATTTAATACTAGCACACATGCATGATGACATTAAGCCGTAATTTAGAAGCCGATCCTCTAAAAACTAAAGAAAATCTGTTACTTCATATTAGCTGTTTAGTTGCACTGCAACATCATTTGGCTGAGTGATTTTGTCCTTTTGCTGGCTGGTGTTTGTCTGCTTTTCAGTGTCTGGTTACTTAGAGTTTTTCCAAGTAGCCCAAGGCAAAGGCTGTTCAGCATCCACTTAAACACAGAGCAGCGCCTACAGACGAGACAGGGGCAGAGGTCAGCACTAAACAGGGAAGGCCATTGTCTCGTGGCAGGTTGGGCACACCGACCGATGAAAATGCAATCAAAACAAACAGCCCAGTCGATCAGGACCCTTCTCCAGTGTCATTATTAATCACTTTTCAAAGGCCTAAAACCCTCTCCCCCTCATCTGTCAACTGTGGCTGGAAGAGGGACATGACTGCTGAACAACTGAAAGCCCCAAAGTTTCTCCTCCTCCTGTCCCCTTATTTATTGTAGAAGTGAAATGGTGGAAAAAAGGAAGAAAAACACGGCGAGAGTGGCGAATCTGTGGACCAAGAATTAAGAATATCAAACCACATAAAACCAAGTAAATGTATATTTTATGCAAGCTTGTAGTATTTTTACAGATCTTCCATAGATAGATAGATAGATAGATAGATAGATAGATAGATAGATAGATAGATAGATAGATAGATAGATAGATAGA
>JBAMHX010000016.1:25105436-25128401 GCA_037177515.1 Pseudomugil tenellus
TTATTATTATTATTATTATTATTATTATTATTATTATTATTATTATTATTATTATTATTATTATTATTATTAATAAAGTTGACTGAAACTTAATCAATTAAGTTATTAAAGTCTGGGGTGAAACTCAGCTGCTATCAGGCAGGATGTGGATCACACACTGGACAGGACCACTCTAGGGACTGAAGAACTCATTGTGACAAATAAGTATTACTTATTTATCTGTCGTGCATGTTTTTGGACTGTTGATCCACACATGCAAACCCCACACAGAATAATATCATTTTCACTTTCTTTTATCCTAATTGGGAAATTCAGTTTTGTACTGAATGTACCTGCGAGCTGCCATGTTTCAGCTCGGTTTAATGAACCCTGATGGCTGTCATGTTTCCACAGCCCGCTAAAAGCCAGACAATGATAAATCTGCATGAAGTCATAGCGATGCAATGTTTTCCTTAAATCCAAACAAGAAAGAATGTGATACAGAAACAAAAGAAGGGAACATAGTGGACATCTGCAGTTTGCTTTTTTTCCTTCTTTGCATGTTGCTGTAAAAAGCAAAAATCCAGCAGATATTCATACATCAAACCTGTGATGCTCTGATTGAAATGAAATCTTTTCTTTTTTTGGGTCAGACTTGTTTGCACCAAAGTTATGACATTAAACCACAACAGCAACTTCCTGGAGGTTACAGAAAGCATGCTGCCTTATCACAGCTGGAAATACCAGTTGTTGTTAGTCAGCTTGTTCAGTTCGCCTGCTGAAAAACAGATCAATCACAACCGCCACAAACAAGTCAACGTTTTAAACCTTCTTGTAAAATTTCATGGTGATTATTATCTTATCTTTACAACAAATTCCCTCCAACATCCCGACACACGCGCCTCCTCTTCACCAGCCATCACCTTTCAACATAACAAGGACAAACTGACCTCAAGATGTCATTAAATCTGATATTTACAATGATACCTGAGACCCTTACATCATTAATTACTCCAAGGCTCAGGAGTTGCGAAGCGGTCACTGAATCTCTCTTACTTCATCTGAGATGTATGTGTGTGTTTATGAGTTGGCAGCTACGTCAGTGACATCTCTGGTGCTGTCATCAGTAGGAGTGCGCATATGTCTAATGTGGTTATTATTCTCACAAGCTCTGGATAGAGAGCGTTAAGTCCGCTTTAATCTGCAATCGCATCTGCACTCAAAACCATAGATGGCAGACAGCCTGCCATAGAGCTCCGTGTCGCTTTAATACATTTTGGAGTGTTCGTTGTCCTGCAGGCATTATGCATCCCAGTTCACACTGGCTCATTAATGCCTGGAGTTTTCATTCAGGATGCCAAAGAGCAGTTGTTGGAGCAGCTGAGGAAGTCGCCCCCTGACGTTTGCTGCACTGTGAAGAGCTGTATTATGAGTGTCAGCCACATACACCCCACTGTGTCCAATCACTCTCACACTGTAAGGGGGATATGTGGGCATACTTGTGTGCGTCTGTGTGTATATTCCAGTTGGTGACTAATGCAGGGGAAATCCAGATGAGTCAAAACTACCAGTGTCCGGTGGAGTGTCTGAGGGGCCGTATTTTACAGCCTATGTACTAAACTGCCTGGCAACTTATTGTTCGTAAGCGCAAACTCTTTTTTTAACTTCTACTGTGTTCTGGGAACTTTAAGGAAACGTTAGGAGAAAGCATGCAGAGCGCTGATCCTTGTCTCCCATACATAAACAAAAAGTGAATCAAAAAGAGTTAAAACTTTAAAACAAATTCACTTCCTAGAGCGGGAAATATTTTCTATCATACAACCAGTACTGTACCTCAGTAACAGCTCTGCAGGTAAACAGTTAGAAACTGCCGCAAGCTTCTTGCAACCAGTAAAACCTGTATTTCTGTTAAATAATGTGTAGTAGGATTCAAACTCCCAGACAATTATTGATGCTTTCCCACGATATGAATGCATTTGTTTTGATTTAAGCAGCTTTTGTCACCATGGCGGGAACACCTGAGGTCTAGTTGTGCTGGGAAAATTAATCTTGCCAGGGGCAATAAATAAGTCAGAGTTAAATCCAGTCCTGCAACTTTTTTTTAGAAAGAGTCTTATCTTTGTAAGGTGTTGGCTAAAAATAATTTACTATAAATGAGCTGATTTGTGGAAACTAATCACCCCTCTCCCTGTTTTTAATTCATTAAAAAAATGTAATTATTTAGCTACACCAGACGTACTTGCACAGCCTCGTGTGAATTTTCATCCAACAATCATCAGCGTTAAAAATCAACATTATACTTTAAATCTTTTGTGTCCAAGCTAAATATCAACAGAAATTTTATCAAAATATATTACCACCTGAAGAGTTTTTCTAAAGCTGCTTTCACACCAGTTCCTCTTAAAGGAATCTTAATCTGTTTGCTCAGAAAATCTGGTTTGCTTGGGTAGGTGTGGCTGGACAACCATATGGGCTTTGTCCTGAATTAAGCTTGTAGATGAACGAGTCTCTTTGTTTGTTTCCTGTATTCCTTCAATAATTACTGATGCAGCACCGCGGCAGGCGAGGAGAGTTAAAAACTTTCATGAAAAGCAGTTTGAAAACATACTAGCGGCATCTGAACAACCCCGTAATGACTCAAATCCCTGGTCACACAGCGTTTAGCAAACCACCAGGCGTGAAAATGACCAATAAGATTTATTAGACCAAGAATGTACCTGCTCTGTGATCTCGGTGATCAGTTCCATCATAAACATAACTATTCACACACTTATAGTAAAGCTGCCAATATTAAACAATAGAAGAGGTCAGCATTTGGTTCATGTTGAGATCGTAGCAGAAAAAACAGCATCGGCCTCATAGATGGCAGGTATGGACCCTAAACCAAGCAAGCTAACAACACGGAAGGAATATTTATCTGTACAGCACAATTTAAGAACAAGTCAGTTCAAAGTACTTTACATTAAATATTGAAAGCATTACGGCGTAGTAGGGATGGAATATTAAACACTTGAATGAAATCATATAAAATAAAAAAAAAAAATGCTTAAAAGCTGATAAGTATAGATAAGTTGGATAATAGCATGCAAATTTCATGCACAGGCGCATGAGGACAGAAATGATTTTAACCTTGATTTAACAGTGTTTTGGGTTTTAATCTCTACTAGCATCTTGTTTCACTTGTCTGCAGCATAGCATGCCTAACATGCAGCTTGTCCATGTTTAGTCTGGTATTTGGTGATCCAGTATGAGTTTGAGAGACAGTGAGTGTGTCTCACTCACTTACTTTAAAGAGTTTTTCAGTCAGATGCGGGTAATTCCAGACTTTGTCAAAAGGAAACTATGGTGCTGACCCCGTGACCTTACACCTAGTGAAGTTGCTCCCTAACCTGCCACTTACTGATTACTGCAACTTTATTTATAGCACACTCTAAAAACAACAAAGTTGTCCAGCATGTAACATTTACTAACATACTGAATGTTTATCATTTAGTTCTGAGGACATGCACAAATAACACTTTAAACAAATGCAGAATATGCAAGGCTGCCATGACAAACACGTAGATGTAATTAAAAGACATTTTCAGTCGGAAACAAGTGCAAATAATCCAGAAAACTGCTGATTGCATCATCACAAATACCAAAAAGAGGATCAAATATTACTCCAGTTTACACATCTGCAATGGAAACACTTACATCAATAAATTATTGATGTGATTTTTTCAGAGTTTTTAGTATAGAAGTATTTTGCAAAAGCATAGTGGAAACACTTTTTCACATTTACTTGTCTCTGGGTGTGAAGTAGTGAGCCATGTGGCCAGTTATGGAGCAAACAACTGGGAAACACAGAGTTCAACAATGAATTAGAAAGAGAAATGAGACAAAAGGGCTTTGAAAACCCGTGGTGAATTTTCCACACCAAGTAGAAAACCCCAAAATAACGTTACGTGGTTACCTTGTGTGAGCTGCAATTCTCATAAACTCCCAACAGCTGGACAGGTTTTTATGAGAACTCATCTTGTGCACAAACACCTGCAAATCGCAACTGTTATTTTGTAAAAACTTTTATTTCGTAAAAAAAAACTCCAGATCTTTTAAGCACAAAAGAATTGATCAGTATGGAGTTAAATTTGTGTTTTTATTCAAAGAAATATGCAACCTAAGAGGTAAAAAAGTTTTGTATATATTGTATATTTGATAATGATTGTTTTCGCACTAATAGCAAAAAATATTTTTTTCATACGCAAAACGTTTTGCGTATGTTAGGGTTTTAGGTTAAGTTATATTGGTTTCCTGTTTTATTTTGTAGTTTTTCCTGGTTTGCCCGCTGCTTTCTATTTCAGCTTCATGTTCTGTTTATTAGTTCACCTGGGTTGATTTTGGTCATTGTTTTCACCTGTGTCCTGTTCTGTTTTAAGTGTATTTATACCCTTGGTTTTCTTTCCCTCTTTGCTGGATCATTAGTTAGTTAGTTTGTAGTTAGTTTGTTGGTTATCATGAGTGTCAGTGCTGCTGTCCATTAATAAACCCTTTTAATCCGCATCCTGGCTGCCTCCTGCTGGTCCTCCTCACCTGCGTTGGGGTCCACCACCTCCCTGCACCGTAACAGCGTATTAAATATTATGTTATACAATATATATAAAAAAATTCACATTGTTAAAAGATATATTTCTAAGAAAAAATCTAAAAGAAATATTTTTGAACAATGTCAAGTTATTTTTATATGTTCTGACAGAACACTTTATTTCACTTTTTTATTTTGCTCACAAATATGATCATTTTTATCAGTGTGAAAAGAATTACTATCAAATATTTTTTTTTCCTTACAAAAGTTTTCTTGCATTGAAATAAAGACAAATATAACTTCATAGACAGCAGCATCCAATCTGCTGAGGCCACATGAGACTTCTGATCATCACATTTAAAAGCACTCGATTCATGTATTGGTTTCCAGACGCTCGCAGGGCTTTACATGGAATCTGTTGCTCATTTCATACATTCATACACTACAGTCAATTCATTGTGATGCAGGATTCATACAGGAGACCAATGGACTGCATTGAATCTGGAATTCACTTCAGTCCCCATCTCTGGTCGCACGGGGCAACAGTGGAAAGGAAAATAATTATCAGGAAGGAAAACCTCAACAGACCATTTGGAGGTGAAGAGGACAAGAAAGGAGAAACCAACAGACATTGGAAAGCCAGGAAGCCCTGCCGAAAGAGGAGAAATCCATGTTAATGATGCTAAAGCTGTCAAAAGTTATACATGAAATATAAAGAGCCACAGCTGCCCTGAGGCAGACTGACAAAAATGGGGCAACCATTCTACACCAGTCCCTGTTTGGGACTGGAAACCCAGCGCTACCAGTAGACTATGCATTTAACACCGTAGCTGCACAGGTCCAGAAATAACAGCCACGCTTCTTACTGATGTTTTCTTTGACTTTTTATCTCTCAGTCTTCCGTCAACACAGTGAAAACATTTCATTTACACAGTGCTTTCATGCTAATGTCCATTACTGAGAAGGGTAAACACATCAGCATCGTGAGAACAATACAACAATTAAGAATGAATACAACAACGAAAAAGTACCGTGTGCAGAAATTTTTCTTCTTTGGCATCCATTTTGCATATACCCAGAATGCCACAGGTCATCTCCTCTGCTAACTAGGTCATGTAACCAATCCAACTTAACTTGAGGGTCTACTCGGCATTTAATAGACCATATTGTAACTTCAATTCTCGCGTAACAAACATTTTTTAAACAACATTACACAAACTCTATTTAGCATACAAATTAACTAGTCTTTTCCCCTCTTAGACAGTTATAAACACTTTATATCAGGTAGGATGTGGATTTCACATTTGAAACTCGTGTTGTAGTTGGCCAGGTTTCTTCTTAGTCTACCAAAATGACACAATCCAGATGATAAAAATAGCCTGGCTGGTACTAGAGACGGATATCGATCGCTTGCTACATACAGACTGCAGGACATTTTGATCAATTTGGATTATTTAGTGGAATCCGATTTTTCTGGCGTTTCTTTACAATTCTAATTAAATACGACATGTTTGTGATCTCCTGGCAAACTGTATCAATGAAATGCAGATTATAGGGATCGTTAATCATTCAGTAGAAAACATTTCTGGCGATATCTTCTCATCACTTCACCTTCCAGATGTTCAACAAAATGAGATAAGTGTTCATGGGAACTCAATCCAGCTATGTTAGATATATTTTGCGAGTGTTTGATACCGGATCCATACTAGCTGTGTGTGTGTTTATGCCGGATTCATGCTTTAGTTTGTGTGTACATGCAAGGCGGTTATCACTGGATGCTTACCGTCCAACATGGTGCTGTAACCAGTGGGGATCATGTGACTGCACGTTCCCTATTTAGAAAAGGCATTTTCAACTGAAAGCTCCACAGAAACACATTTCAGTTGTTTTGCTTCAGACATCCACCAAACCTGAGATATATTCACATTGTGTGGTAAAATGCTGAAATCCTTTTTAGGGCTTAAAAAATTCAGGAGGTTTTTATTTTTTTTTTTTGTTTGCAATATATTATTCTATTGCAGCTCAGTGTTAATTTAACTTGTTAAAACATGTTTTTGTTGGATTAAAATGGAGGAATCAGTGAAAAGCAGCAGCACAACAACATCAGCAGCATCGTTTTCCTTTCAAGAAACTCTCAGTGCGAGCACAGAGGTCGAGATGAGCAGCGGCTCAGCAGGATCCAGGCAGCAGACGTGTACATGTCAAACACATCACCGCTGAATCCGTCACTGGGACTACAATGTTTACATCCAAACACAAGGACATAAATATAACATGTTACATGATTTTGACTTGAATGTCAGCTGTTAGGCAGCTTTTATCTCACTTGTACAAACAGAAACAGCAAATAGAAAATATCTGTGCAGTTTTATCTCACAATCTTATACTCACCCAAAAAGTCTTTATATTCTTCTTAGAATATACTGTATGTCTCTTAGAAACGGAAGCATATAATTTTGCATGTATATTAAGTTAAATTCTCACTGAGACACTGTGAGAAGCAGCGAAGTCCCTGAAAAAGATTATCTTAGATGTTGCTTTACATCCTGCATGAACAACCTGCATGAACACATGGACCCTTTACAGATGTAGAAGTTACGCATGTCGTAGTCACTAACACTCGCCCGTACCATCACACATGCTGGCTTTTCAACTGTGTGGTGATAACAATCTGGATATTCCTGCTCCCTCTTTGGTCATGGAGACCACATCCATGATTTACAAAAACATTTTGAAATGTGGACGGCTCAGACCACTTTACACCAGTCCATCTGTGATGAGTTCAGGTCCATAGAGACCCGCAGTGTTTCTGGGTTTCTGTGGGATTGAAGGTCACAGCTATGTAGTGTTGGTTTTCCCCTACCCTGCTTACACACAGAGATATCTCCCGGTTCATCATCTACAGTCCATATATCACAAAGGGGTTAACCTCACCCCATCCTGGCTTCTGAATAACTGAACCTTTAGTGGATGCTCCTTTAGCCAATCATAATCATCTGTTTAACTATTCACCTGTGGAAGGACTCTCACAGTCTTCTGCTGCTGCTTTCCTAACCTTTTCGGAGCATGTTGAAGGCATCAAAATAAAAATGAGTAAATAAGGCAAACAAATTTAATAAATAAATAAATAAATAAATAAATAAATAAATAAATGAATAAATAAATAAATAAATAAATAAATAAATAAATAAATAAATACAATTAGTTTGAACTTTACATATTTTCTTTATAGGGTATTTATCAGTAAATATAGGTCAAAAGTGGGACAACTTACAAAATCACAGAGTGTTCAAATACTTATTTGCCTCACTGTATGTTGCCAACGGCTGTAAATTTAATTTCCCCTCAGGGGATAATAAAGATTCTTCAGCAGACTAGTGAGACGTTATTGTGACTGTATGACGTTATCTGCGCAGTTTGATTCACTAGAATGAAATATGAAAGCAAAGAAACTAAATGAAGGTGTGATATTTTTTGTAATTTTCTGCCCTGTTGAAGTGATTTCCTCAGACTATCCTGGTGTGACTTTGCCCTTAATGTGATCCAGTGGACAGACAGCAGCCTCTGCTGTGGAGATTTCTAGCTCCAAGGTTACCTTTGATCTCTTTGTTGCTTCTCTGTCTGATGTTGTTGTCTGGGAATCTGGTGGTGCCATATTTTCTGTCACTTCACAGGAAGAGGATTTCTGGTTTGAACCTTGTTTGGACTGCTTACTTGTGAGACAGGTAAGTACTTACTTGTCTGATGTAAATAAGTGAGTAAGCTTTATTTATATAGCATTTTTTGCAGACACAAGGTCACAAAGTACTTCTCAATAATAAAACAATAAACAATAAAAACATATGAAAATATAAAAACAGTAACGGAACTGAGTCTGCTCAAGACTAAACTGCTCATCTAAACAAAAATGTCTACAGGCTTTTTGAAGGCATCCACTGAATCAAGGGAGTGCAGGTCCTGGGGATGTTCGTTCCAGAGATGATGAGTAACAGCTTTAAAATATCAGTGTCCCTGTTTTACAGCAGGTTTGTGGAACCATCAACAGGTTTTACCCAGACGACCACAAATTTCAAGCTGACCTGTAGGGCTTAATTAAGTCCATAATGTAACCAGGAGCCTGTTCTCCCTCATGCATGTGTAAGTTCTCTGCAGTTCATAGACAAGCATTTGAGTTTTAGAGTGAGAGACGCGCTCAACCTTACAGAATATGAAGGTAATGTTGGATTTATTCTTGACGTAGTGTTGACATCACAAAATGCAGAGCAAGGTCAACATTGACTCAGCAACAGAAGGCCAAAATTTAGAACTTTATGTAGTTATGTAGTTGTACAGGTTTGGCGGATGGACTAGTGTGTTTGGTTAGATTGCTTTTTTACATTGTTTTCTCTTTTCTATTCTGTTGTGTTTCTGTCCGTTTTCTGCCACCTCATCTGGCTCCTCTTGGTGTGGAGGAGCAGTGACTCTACTCTTGAGTTCCCAGTGGATGACTAAGCTTCTCACCCTATCTCTAAGGGAGAGCGCGGACACCCTGTGAAGGAAACTCATTTCAGCTGCCTGTATTCACGATCTTGTTCTTTCTGTCTCTACTCACAGCTTGTGACCACAGGTGAGGCTATAGGAGCAAAGACCTGTTGGGGTCGGGTGCACTGTGAGTCAGATGGCGGCTGAGGGCAGGGACCCTGGCGGTCTGATCCCCAACTGCAGAAACAAGCTTACGGGACATCACCTGTCTGGTGGGGATGAAGCTTGAGATGGTGGATGAGGTTGAACTATTTCAACAACATATATAAACTCACCTGTATGAAGAGATTAAGCTATGGAACCATCATCCTTAAGAAGGAAAAACAAAGTAAACGCAAAGAAAAAAATGTGAACAAAAATTGCAAAAAGAAAAACTGGAATAAAATGAACTTTGGAAGGAGCTCAGACCCTGTGTTTCTCAGTGCCAGCCCAGAAGCCTGACTGATCTAAAAAAGATCTGTGTGGAGCAGTTGGCCAAAAAACCTCCTGCAGTGTGCAAACCTGCTGAAAAACTACAGGAAACTTTTGACCAAGCAAAGGCTACGGTACCAAGATGGAAATTTCCGAACCCTTCATGATTTCCAAGTAGGAAAACTTCACAGGGTGTTTAAATACTTATTTGCCTCACTGTAACACAACTGACTTTTAAAAAGATCTAAATCTGCAAACAACTGGCTACAGGGTATCTTTTTATATACTTTTTATACTTATATTTTTTATATTTATATTTACATTGTATTCATATATTTTTATGTTTACCTTTTATTTACTTTTGTCTTTTTATATACAGTGTATGCAGTAGCCTGAAGAGTTAAAAAAAAAAAAACAAACAAGAAAAACAAACATGAACCTGGATTAAAACCTGACTCAGTGCAGAGCGGTACTACTGGATTGGTTTGTTTTCGTTCCCAGGGGACAGGATCCCTTCACTGACTGGAGCTGGGCGCTTTCGGTAAACACAATCAAAGCTTTTCCCTCCAACTGGTTCCAGATCTGAGACGCGGATCAGCCAGTGAACCACAAAGCATCAATCATTGCTAATCCAACACTAAACCTGTCCTTGCTGTCTTTTGATGTTAAAACGACATCACTCATGATGCAGTATTAGCATAGCCTGATGCCAATATTTTCCCCCTTTACAACCAGGAAATGAGCCGAAACACACGCAACAGCAAACTGAAACAGAGGCTTAATGCCACGTTATTAAACTGATTATCATCAGATTTGATATTTAATGGTGCACTGGAATAAAGTATGCTTTGGATAATTGGTAAACTGATATAATTAGCAAACTAAAGATAATGTGTGACTGAATCATCAGTGGAGAGAAATGACACGATGCCTAACTTTAAACACTCCTGGTAAACACGCTCTTCTGCTTACTTATCGTCTCTAGCCTGTCAATTAATTAAGATTAGATGGTGATGATCTTCCCATATGTTGAGCCGGCATTAAATCAGGAAATTGTTCGGACTCAGAGCTCAGGGTGATGATATTATACCCTGAAAGAGCAGGTGCTGCTGGGACCTGCTTCAGCACTTCTGTGAGGTAACACAATATACTTTCATATTCTAACTTTCAGAAATATAGTCCATGATGTAAAAGTTGTGGACCGGTGTTTAGCACCCCACACCACCGGTATCCTGGCAACAGCCTGACAAGTGTGATTGGTCTGCCTGTCGACCTATTAAAAAGCATGTTTGAGTAGAACATAATGATGCTTGCACCCATCCACATGTAATCTAAGTGAGGGGTTAAAGTGTCCTTTGTCACTGGATATGCTGTAAAAATAAAACGCGCTGTCGACGTACTGGGACGCTTCAGTGAAAGTTGATATTTCAGAGGCATTTCTTAGAGTCTCTGATGAGTAGCCGGATATAGTTAATCTGTAGCATACCAAAGCTTTCAAACAATTACATGTTCAACATGCTGTGAATTGCATTCATCATGATGTCAGGGATAAAATCCCATGGTACCACAAAACTGGAATGTCTTCTGAAGCTGAATTCTTTGTCTCTAACTCAGTTTATGAGGGAGCATATGGTGCAGGCTGGATTTCATCTGTGGTGAATTGAGTGTAAAATTTCTAACTCTACCTTAATAAAACTCCCCCATCCTGGTCAACCTTGGTTTTTATTCGTTTTTCATTATATTTTTTTATATTATCTTAAGCTTTCATAATCTTAAATTAATCATGATTTTAATAATTTTTAATCATTTTTAATAGTTTTTTTTATCTACACTATTTTAATAATTTTTAATTGTCATTTTCTTTTTTTTATTTATTTCTTGCTGTATTGTTTTAATGCTCTGTAAAGCACTTTGAATCGCCCTGTATTGAATTGTGCTGTACAAATAAATTTCCATCGCCTTTTACTAACATGAGGTCAGCTCGACTGAGGAACCGTGTAATCCCTTTTTCTGATTGACATACTCACAGAATTTACACTGATATGACCGCATATGAAAGCTGATCTGGACGAGTGGGAGGCAGTGGGGATGGGAATGTTTGCTGTGTCAGGTGAACCAGGTTCCAGTGAGATAACGTCACACGTCAATCTCCGTTAGCGAGAGGTTTTTGGCGATTGTTCATCTGTTAAGGTGTCATGGCATGGCTGTGAGAGCTTGTGTGAGACGGGCATGGCAACGCTCCGGTGGCAGGTTCCGCTCCTCTCATCTTACTCTTAGTATAGCCGTACATGATGTGTCTATCTGCTGCCAAATCATGCCAGTGCAGCAGAAAAAACTTTCGCAGCAGATGTACTGTAGTACATTCAGGATACAGATGCTGATGAAGGAGAACAGATCTGTACATCTGATAAGTTCACGAGTGGCATTTCTTTACAGAAGTGTCAGTGTCGACCTCCAGCTTCCCACCACACAACGAAAGTGGAGTCTGAGTGACATGGCAGTCACCTGTTTGGTTCTACCACAGATAGATGGTTAACCCTTTTTGTTCAGTGAGCTCAGCAACAGTATAATACAATATCTCCAAAAACAACCAGGTGAAATGGCACAAAATGCTGCTGCAATATCATCCTCAAAAGGTCGATAATCTTCCGAATTATAAGAAGGATTTCAACTGGGGGGCTGTCAATGCAAAAACTGATGTTTCAACGTGCATTAATGAGATCTGCAGCTCATAACTGTAGAGTTCATTATACAGATTGTTGAAATAGACTTGGAACAAATGACTGAAAATGGGAATCAGTCAGGTTGTCATTACAGTAAAAAATGTATCTACTGGTGCTCCTTATAACTCCCATTATGACACAACCCATACAGAGCATGTGCAAGTGAAGCAACTGGGTGCCCAGTTCCTGACTGGGCTGATATGAAAACAATGATGTGTCAACCACTAAAGCAGCAGTTATGCATCATTAATGTGTTGTGTCATACCCATTCTTCACATGTAACCCGAGCAGAGTTTGAGATCACATCTTTTATTGGGCAACATATGCTTTACATTTTATTGTGCAACATCTGAGTAAAGTAAATGCGAGGATGTGGTGTACTCTGAAACATTAGAAAGGAGATCATTGTGTAATAACAACTTTCATACCTAAAATTGTGCAATTTTTTACTGATCCGTTCCAAAGTACACAGAGCAACAGGAAGTCATTTTAGACTATTCCTTTTTTTAGAGGTGGAGGAAGAGGGCTGGTTCTGCATGAGTGAAATCTGAGTGGACACCCCAGGTGCAACCTCAGGTCCCTGCAAGAAAATGATAAAAGCACAGATTGAAGTCAATTTTAAAGTCTTTTTTTTTTAACTAGTCGTCCTTTTGAAATACTGACATTTGTTGCACATTTCTAGAATAGATTTAGTCCCTGTGCAAGTACAGCTACAGGTTTTCTGTCAGACTATTAACTTGATGTTAACATGATGCTATGTAGCGGTGCTAATGCTATATGCTGCATATATCCTGCATAAAATGTCTGTGGGAGGAAGCTGGAGTACCCAGAGAGAACCCACGCTAACATGAGGAGGATATGCAAACTCCACACAGAAATGCCATCATTTGAGCCTCGAGTGCTAACCACAACACCTCCGTGTGCAGCCATTGTTACAAGATAATGTGCGGAAATTATGTCATGATTAGCTTAGAGAGGGTATTCAGAGACTACATAACTCAATTTTCACATTGGGCCGGAAAATAAAATATAAGTAGGTCTGCGTTTGTATCCACGTTACTTAGTACTGCGAAATTATCCAGTTTAATTTAAAAGGAAGTGAGTAGAGATTTTTGGCGATTTCTATGTAGTTCTGACAAGGATTACAATTAAAGCCAATTAAAGAAGATATTTTGTACTTTTAGAGTAAGGACACAGATTAGGCCAACAGAAAGCACCACTCCCCTATGAGCAGCCCAACACCTCCTAACATGGTGCCGTCCACACAGGGATCCAGTCAACCACCATCATCCTCATCACCAGACCTGCTAATCTAACGTTACAGGAAAGATCAACCTGATTATTGGGCAATATTATCCTTCCTCCTGTGTTAGCTTCACCATCCCTGGTGTTAGCGGGTCGACCCGTGTCTTAAATCAGTTTTAAAATACTCTAAATACATAAACCTATTATCACATCTTTTGGTTACCTTGTTAGGCTTCCTTTTCTATGAAAAGCGTTGATCTGTGGGCCTGTTTTTTAAATCAGTATACCTGGCGATTTCAGTAAAAAAAAAAGAAAAATTAATCACAAGAAAATCATATAAATTAATAAAAGGTTGTTTTGTTACCTCAATATTACTAAACACATATCTGACATGAATTTGCTTGATATAATTTTTCTTTTTAAAATGATTAACTGTAGTAACATCTATGGTGTTCTGAGTCAATTTCGACATATTTTTTTCAAGAAAGCGCAAAAAAAGAAAAAAAAGAATTGTCAAGATTACAACATTAATATAAACATTTTGAAAAGCAGAACAGGTTATAACACAAAATATTGATTTGCAAGTTCAAACAAACACAACTAATCAAACTAATTCTGCCAATAGAAGCTATGTGGCATTTACTACATAAATATATGATGGGAGAAAGCTTGTATGATCTCGCTCATTTGAATGGTCGGATGTGATGTTGCCAAGGAAGTATTTCTGCCTCCCAGAGGATATTAGTGGCCTCATCCAGGATCTGCACACTACAAAAAGAACACCAGTGAATGCATCAAGGTCTTCCTCATCAAGGTGTTAGATGTTGCATTTCACTTTTTTACCCCCATCATACCAATAATCATACTTTAATTGACAATGGTATAAATAGCTCAAAGCAAGCTGCATGTGAAGGACCCTGGTGATACCAGGAATAATTTTGATGACGTTTTGATAAACTGGTCTGCATGTTGAGGCACTAAACTCCAAAAGATCCTTCTGTTTTTTCACCAGGAGCTGCCTCAGCACAAGAGTCCTCCTCATCAGATGTGTCTAAGTCTCCTGGCTGGTCCTGTACATTCTCCTCCTCCTTAGAAACTTGTTCCACTGTATCGCAATGCTGATCTGTGTCTTAACCCTCATTTTCTCTAAAAATTTTATTGAGAATTAGGCTTACCATAAGTTTTTTTTTCATTTTTGCTTGCTGCAAGTTGGAGATGTACCCTCTGCAAGTCAAATGAGCATCCATCTCACATGACTGGGAGAGGAGGTGGCTGTCAATGTGTTGACTGATAGTACACTTATGATTTCAATCTTAGTTGTAATTATTGTTTAATAATCTTATTTTTATTACCGGGTCTAAACCGACCCTAACACCACAAAGGACATAATTTCAACCAGAGCATTATCTAATGTAGTGAAAACATTTTTTTGGCTAATTTTGTTGAAATCAAAGTTCCTGACAATGTCAAAAAGCTTTGATGCAACAATTACATTTAAGTGATTCTTTTGTGCAATCAAAAACGAAAACGGGTCAGGTTCGACCCTAACATAATAGGAAGCTTACCAGAAAATCCGATCATGACAGGAAGCTTCTGTTGAATGAGTTATTTCCTGTTTACACATAGGTCTACATATTTATTCTAGAAAAAACAAGTGTTACATCTACAGCGTGTGCAGAATTATTTGGCAGTTTGTATTTTTGAGGATTTATTTTATTATTGAACAACAACCACGTTCTCAAGACTCAAAAATATCAAAGCTCAATATTTTTGGAAGCTGGAGTGGGGATTTTTTAGTTTTAGTATCTTAGGAGGAATCTGTGTGCAGGTGACTATTACTGTGCATAATTATTAGGCAACTTAACAAAAAACAAATATATACATTTTACTTATTTTCACCAAACCAATATAACTACTCAAAATGTACAAATATACATTACTGTCATTCAAAAGCAAATCAATGACCAGTATAAGCACCTTTTTTGCGAGGACATTTTAAGTCCTGCCATCCATAGATTCTGTGTCTTGATCTGTTCATGATCAACATTGCGTGTAGCAGCAACCACAGCCTCCCACACACAGACATTTGGGACCACAGGTTCTCTATGAGGTTAAGATCAGATGAACAAGGAGGCCATGTCATAGTTTTTTCTTCTTTTAGACCTTTTCTGGCCACGCAGTGGAGTACTTGGATGTGTGTGATGGAACATTGTCCTGCACGAAAATCATGTTTTTCTTCAACGATGCTGACTTCTTCCTTTACCACTGCTTGAAGAAGGTTCCAGAAACTGGCAGTACTGGTAGTTGAGCTTGACTCCATCCTCAACCCAAAAAGATCCCACAAGCTCATCTTTAGTGATACCAGCCCATACCAGTATCCCACCTCCACCCTGCTGGCGTGTGAGTGGAGCTTTCTGCCCTTTACTGGTCCAGCCACAGGCCATTTTGATATATATATTTACTACTTATGGTACTTATGGTATGTCTAGGCCCAGTCTTGATGTTTTATCTTGTGTGTCTTGTTAAGTGGTGGTGGTTTTTCAACCTTCTTTACTTCGCCATGTCCCTGAGTATTACACACTTCTTGGCACTCCAGTGATATTGCAGCTCTGAAATATAGGTGGCAAAACTGGTGGCAAATGGCCTCTTGACAGCATCACACTGGATTTTCCTAATTTCATGAGCAGTTATTTTGCACCTTGTTTTTTCAACACAGTCTTTATGACTCTGTTGACATTTTTGAATGAAGTGCTTGATTTTTCTATGATCGCGCCTCAAAAGCTTGGCAGTTTTAAGAGTCCTGCATCCTTCTGCAAGACATCTGACTATTTTTTACTTTTCAGAGCCTGTCAAATCTCTCTTGTGACCCATTTTGCCAAAGAATTGAACTTTCCTAATAATTATGTCCACCTGATATAGGGTGTTGATGCCATAAGACACCTTCTCATTACAGAGATGCACATCACCTGATATGCTTAATTAGTAGTAGGCTTTCAAACCTGGACCACTTAGAGTAGGACAACATGCATAACGAGGATGATGTGCTCATAATACTAATTAGCCTAATAATTCTGCACATGCTGTAGGATTTTTTTAGAGTGTGCCTCCTTTTTATGCAGTCATACTAGCAAAAAAACAAAAAAAAGCAAACAGCAAAGTTTTGTGATTTTCAAGGACCGGAAAAATATAATCTGTCACCATTAGTGACTACATATACGCATGTTTTTCCCGTTTACTTTGTAACGCAGTTCTAACTAACCAGGAAAATAACAGGTCTGAAAAACAAATCATAGATGGTTTACTGACAAGGTTGCAGGACAGGTTTGTTGAGCCTCGGGGGCTTTTGGAACCCATTTGACTATTGCATTCAGCTTCTGTCCTCACTCGCCTCCTACTGTACAAACAGTTAGCAGAAGATCCTCTAAGCTCCACTGTCCTCATGTAGCACCAGTTTAAGAAAAAAACCCAACCTGATGAAAAATCACTGAACTTTCACTCTTAAAACACGCAGATCACACAGGAGTTGAGAGCAAACAAATGCAAGTCCGATGCTGCAGAGGGTGCTGCAAGATGCGCATAGTTGGGTTTTAATGTTCATTATTCTGCTGGTTTTTGTTGAGGGGAGGGAAAAAAAACTGTAGAAGAGTGGAAAATGAAATGAATATGCCATCAGTCAGCTTTTCCGTGTAATCTGCAGATGCCAGATTGCTCCCAGTCAGTCCCACCCCACCCTGACATGGCCAAATGACTGTGCTCAGTGTAAACAAACACATTCAAAAATTCCAACCCCCTCAGGTGTCTGGAGTTAATACACTGTAAAAAGCCAAAACTTGCATTTTTGGCATACATTATTTATGTTGCATACATTTGTGTTGCATAAACTTTTATATAAATTTCATTGTGAAAATAACTTTGTTTCAAAGACTCACAGTTAAAACTAACTCCACTCCAAGTAGACTGAAAAAATCCAACAAATGCTGCTTTAAACACCTTTTTCCAGGATTAAACTAAAGGTTTTTATTAAATCTAGTTTAAGTCTCGGCTCAGGCAGTAGCCTTTCTGTGTGGAGTTTGCATGTGTTCATTTCACTCTGGGTACTCCACCTTCCTCCCATCATCCAAAGATATGCATACTAAGTTAACTGGTCATTCGAGTTTGTCCTTACGATGGAATATGTGAATGTTTATCGTCTCTCTGTGTTGCCCTGTGATGGATTTGTAGCCTGTCCATGGTGTATCCCACCGCTCGCCCAATGATTGCTGGGATAGGCTCCAGCTACATGTAATCCTTCATTGTAATAAGTGCTAAAGATAACGGATGGATGGAAAAATTAAGTCAATTGCTTGAATCAATATTAAGTTTGCTTGCTTACTATTTGAAGGGGCTGTTAGGTAAACGTCACGATGCTGCAGCAACAGCATTGTTCTCCGTTTCTGTTGGAATCAGATCAAACCACTAGGGTAAATTAATGAAACTTAATGATGCATTCAAACCAACTATCAATTCCAGAGAATACGTTTCCAAACATTTAAGAGACATTTATACGTGTGAACTATTTGGAGAGATGCCATTATCATCCCAATAACACCAATAACAAAGATTAACTGTGGCATGTCAGCTTTGAAAGGTGTCTTTGACCAAACAAATGAAGCAATGATCATTTGATTTGAGATGAAATCAGGTGGACCAAAAATTAGAGGGAGGCTGTAGCTCAGATGGAAGAGCAGTTCACTTTCAACTGGAAGGTTTTGAGAGTCCATTAATATTAATCTGTCTTTCCTGTCCTCTCTTACCCCAGCCAGTTGAAGCAGATGCCGGCTGCCTTACCTGAGGCAGGTTCTGCTGGAGGTTTTGCCTTCCTGTTAAGAGGGAGTTTTCCTTCCCACTGTCGCCTCATGTAGTTCGGGATGGGAAAATGGACTGAAGTCAAGATTCGATGCAATCTTGCTGGTTCCCTTATAAAGGCTATTTTTTTCAATTGGCTGATCTCTGTGAAGCGCCTTGAGACAACATTGTTTCGAAATGGTGCTATACAAATAAAGTTTAACTGAATTTAATTGAAGTCCAGGCTCCAACTGACGATATGTTTAAATGTCCTTTGGTAAGAAACTGAACCCCAAATTGCCCCTTGATATGCTTATCAGGGTGTGTGAATGGGTGAGTGTGCTATGTTGTGTAAAATGCTTTGAATGGTCAACATGACGGAAAAAGCACTAGGTCTTAGGGAAGAGGACTAGGGAAGAGGACGCTAAGAAAGACATCAAAATTTTCAGTGAACATGGACAGATAGTTCAAGTGCCAAATTTCCTGTCAGGTAAACACACAAACACACACAAACTCACATACATGCATGCACAAAGGCATCCTCTCAACTACTCTGTCAATGTTAGTCACACACACTCACCACACAAAGAAAATAAGCGTATCCATCAGCATGTGAGGGTTTTCCAAACACACTGTCCTACTTATTAAAACATTTTTAACATCGCTTGTCTTAATTTCAGCATTTCCACAAAGCACAGAATGAATGATTCGGACATTTTAGGGTTGATTCAAATCATGCTCATGAGAGTAGAGAGTATGTTTGGGTGTCCACATCATGGATGGAGGAAGTGGATGCAATACTGCCTTTTAAGCTGACACTATGATTGTACTGAGTACACGCTTTCAAGGTATGCTTGTAGAGTACAGCTGCACGCAGAATGATAGTAGGGTTGCCACGTTACAATGTCATTTCTGAGAAATTTCACCTTTGCCTCCGTTCCTCGCCCTGCCTGGTGAACCTCCAATCTTGTGGCCCCACCACAGTCACTGATCGCACCACCGTAGCAGTGATTGGTCTAACTAATGCTACAGAACTATGACGGCAGGAAGACCTGGGGGTAAATGTAGCTGCCCTGCAGGGCACCACCAATCACCAGCCTTGCAGTAACAGTGGGACTTCCTCTCACTGGGCCTTGACCTGCTCAACCATAGGTTAGCAGTGCCAATGTTGTAAACTGAAACCACTTTTTAATTTTTTTTTGTTTTTTAGTTTTCTTGTTTAACAAGCTGTTTTCCAGCAGGACCTGATTCGGACAAAGCACTTAAAAAATATAACTAATGGTCTGTGGTGTGGTGTTTTAACCCATTTACTCACAAAACAACCATGGAAACGCTGTAAGAGCTGAAAGCAAAATAAAATATAAAATCCTTCATTTAATATATGATCATGTTGCACTTTCAGTTAGCTACACCACTCAAAAGTGCTTAGAACTCATTAGCATTAGCTTGGCAGCTAACTCTAACAGTATGTTATACAAAAAAGTCTATATCTCAAAATCTGAATACATTTATGCCACAATTATACTTGTTTGCCTTGCCGCTAAATGCTAAATGAAATAGAAAATCCAAAATTTTTTACTAACAGAAGGCTATCCTTTTCTCACATGAATTTCATTGTTGCAATCTTCCATCTCATCTCAGCAGTTCAACGCCCCCTCATAAAACAAAACAAAACAAAACAAAACAAAAAAAAACTACATCAATGTTTGTCACAATAAAGATTAAGTAAACATAATATAATTTGCTATAATTGTGAATTTGTCAGCTTAAAGAAGATGAATCAGGGATATTTTTCTAGCATATAGAAAAATATCTCAACCATAATTAATATAGCAAAGCAATATGGGTCATTTTTAAAAGCATGAATTTAATCACATTATGATAAGTTTCACATTTCTTATTAAAAAAGAGACATCATGTTATACCTTCTCTCTTATCTTTGCCCGACAGCTTTCTGCTTCTGTACAACCTCAAATGTTTTTATTTATCTTTGTCTGTTCTTTTTTTGCTTGTGTTTTATTGATAACTGGAAAATCATCTTTGTCTAATTGCCTCCCCGGTGGCATTGGGTGAGGAAGGGGTGATGGAGGGAGAATGCTGCCTGAACTGAAACCATCCTGCAGTTGAACTTTGCAGCCAAACTGGATCCATCGCTCGATACAGCAAGTGATGCATTGGCATAGAAACTGTTGCAGCAGTGTTGAGTAGTATAGTTGACATGTAACCAGCGAACAGAACAAACCAAAGAAGAACAGGAGAAATGGGAGGAAGAAGGGTAATAACTGTAAACTTGTGGGACTGTCGGGTTTGCTGTGTGGTTGGAAACTACTAAATGTTGAAGTGAACTCACCACTGCTTATTGGTGGACGAACTGACTTAAAGTGTAACTAAATCCCCAACTACTTTGTTTTTTGCTGATAAAATATTTAAATTGGGCTCTAACGCTGCTGTCTTCTTGTAACTGTGCAATTTTTGGCAGTCTATGTAAATTTGTTTAATTCAACAAACTTTGGTCGAAAACCGTCTTAGTGCTGCCCTCTTGGGGTTGAACTCTGGCTACTGCAGTTACATTTTCCTATTGGCCGAGGCGGTACATCTAGGTTTATGTCTACGTCACAGGCCGTGGCACACACCCGCTATCGCTGGGATAGACTGGAGCCTATGCCAGCCAGTAGCAGGCAGAATGAATTAAGTGGTATGGAAATTGATTGAATAAAAGAAGATCAGTTTTGCTTTTACTCTAATTAAATGAAAGTTTAAAGTAGAAAAACTGTATCAAATTTAATTTATTTATTTTATCAAAATTCTCTTACAGTTCCTTAGTGTTAACCCTTTACAAATGTATTATATATACATTTGCTGTGACTTGATTTATACAGGCTAGTGCTTGTATTCTGCCCCCTGGTTGTTACCACATCATTTCTAACATATTACAAAGTTCTGTACTCTTGTTATTATTCCATTTTTTTAATGTTAATGAATGACCAAATAAAGACTTGAGATAAAAATGGACAATTTTCTGTTAATTATTTCTTGACTCAGGTGATAAAAGGAAAATAGCAACACAAAACTTTTTACTATCCAAACATTGTGCATAGTTGTGAGACAATTTTCCATCAGAAGGAAATAAATACATTGTTTCCCTTTTCTCTGTTTTGCTTTAACATGCTCTGAAAGAAAAATCCCGCTGTTCCCTCGCTGGCAGCACTTTAGCTAAATCTCAATCCTAACAGGCTCTGCACACATGAAGATGCTTATGCCATTCATAAATCTCTGGGCCTAGAAACACCCATGATTGGCTTTATAATGTCTCCATAACTGCAGAAGATCCTCAGTGTTTGCATGCTGCATATAGCCAGCTTTAACATTAAATTTGAGGATGTGCCCAAAGAAAAGGATTGTAATGACGGAGAATCAGAAATTGTGGAAATAAGAGATTTATTTTAAAGCAATGAACTCATAGAGGCCATGGGCTGCTTTCATGTTGCAAGTAAACTAAACTCAGCTGTTTTTTCTTATTCTTCTCTGATTCTCTTTTAAAGTGGAAACACTGGGACACAAAAGCAGCTGGGCATGTTTATGTGCAGGAACCTCATATAAAAATCTGACCACTTCTGCCAGTACTGCACAGCTGACCGACAGAAAGGTGTTACAGCACCACCAGCAGGCTTTTCAACAGTCTTTGCCTTTCATAATCCTCTTTCACTGTAAATTCCATCTCCAGAGTCCTCCAATGAGCACTGGGAGCACACGACCAGCACAGACTGACCGTCTGTACTCCTCCTCCTCCTCCTGAGTAAAACACAGGCTGCCTCTCATTGATGTGTTCCTCCACATCTTACAAATTATGCGCCTGAAGGCTGCGGCTAAGTGAGCTGCGACCAATGAATTCTGGTTAACACCACCTGTGAGCTGTGTGCTGAGAAAATATTTTCTGTGCGTGTAAAGTACGTACAGGGGGTGGGCAGTTCATGTCTGCTGAAGGTTAGCAACAGCAGACATCTGGTGAAATTGTAGCCCACAGCTGTTGCCATCCTGACATCTCCTTGCTCTCAAATTTATCTCCCGCCACTGGGACATCTGCGTACGACATGCCAGCCATGTCAGGGGCATATTTTCAAACTGTGAAGAGGTTGCTGGGGACACAGTGGCTGATATGAGAAGCCCACAGGCTCCTGTTGCTGGTGAGGAGGTGGTACATGTAGAGGTGCTGGAGCTCGGAGTGGGGGGGAGGACACAGTTAAAGAAGAGCTGTCTTAAACCATGGCTCAGACTGACATCTTAACCTCACTCATAAACTGCTCCACTTGCTGGGGAAACAGGCCCTTGGGGCAGAAATGGCCACTGGCTCAGACCAGTGTGGTTTACATTCTTAGAGGATAATAACACTATTTTGACAAATGGCTCATGCGAGGTATGTTTTCCTCCCGTACACTGAATGGTCTCAGTTTCACTATGGGATGAGAAAGAAAAAAAAGATGGATGAGATGCAGGAAGGACTGAAATCACTTATAAATTAGAACAAGAGGAAAACATAAAAAAAGAATCATTTGGCACCATTAACTTAAATTCTGGCGTAACTATGAATAGAAGTTCAATTCAATTCAATTTTATTTATATCGCCCAGTATCACAACAAGTTGTCTCAGAGGGCTTCACATGCAGGTAAAGAGAACAATAGACATAACTTACAATACAC
>JBAMHX010000016.1:25128807-25141843 GCA_037177515.1 Pseudomugil tenellus
CTATTTCATGGTCATATATTTATTTCAAAATGTTGTATTCATTTATTTAATTATGAATCATATGGGTCTCCATAGTTGTGGTTACCACTGTGCCCTCAAAGCAAGAAGGTTGTAGATGTGAGTTTTGGTTGAACAGTGGTCTTTCTGTGTGGAGTTGGCATGTTCTCTCTGTGTTAGCATGGGTTTTCTCCGGGTTCTCCGGCTTCCTCCCACCATCCAAAGACATGCATGTTATATTGATCGGTCATTCTACATTGTCCTTAGGAGTGAATGTGAGTGTGTTGGGTTGCTTGTCTGCTAGTTTCTCTCTGTGTTGGCTCATGATGGACTTGTCCTGACTCCCGCCTGCTATTAGCTGCAGCTTTCTTAATTGAATTAAGTGGTCTAGAAAATCAATTAACAAAAAAAGGTGTAACATGTAGGAAAGACAGTATAGTGCTCTCTGTAGAGTTGGTTACAATATACCTTGTATATTTGTTTTTCTGGTTTTCTTTCTCATTTTATATTTAGTCTTTTTTGGGGATATTAACAGCACATTTTGTAACATATTTAATATGTGAATACTGAACTGATCACAAGTGAGTGATAAAGGGAGAGAGGTAAAATGTGGATGAGTTGGTGAGCAAGGCAGCTAATGACAACAGGCTAAAAGGCCAATTCATAAATGTACTGACTGACATACAATATACCACTGAAGACATCACTTACATAAAAAATTCAGCCTTTCAACTCTTTACGTTACCAGGCAGACAGAATGTTTTTCGCAAATAATACCGTGTGGATCATGGATGTCAACCTGGTTTTCCGAAATCCTGTTTTTTTTTTTTTTGTTTTTCTTTTAAAGGAAAGAGAAAACAAAAAGAACACAAAGAAGAGACAGAAACACTCCACAAAGGAAAAACTGCAATCTAACCATCCACACTATGCCATCCGTCACACCTGTACAGAATAAAAAACAACAAAACAAAAAGGATCCCATGAACTCCTGCATTGAGACAAAATCAATAAGTGTCCGGAGCGCCAGAGATGAATACGAAAAATATAGAATCAAAAATGAAAAAGTCTGAGAAACAAACATACACACATAAGAAAGAACAGCTAATAGTGACTAAATCTAAAAGAGACCTCATGTGTCATCATGCAGAATGTACGAGGTGAAAAGTATTCACAGAAAACTGAACATGCTCAGGCAACCCCTCCCTACACAAAAGGTCAGAGACAGGCCAGTGTTGGTCAGGAGCTGACCAACTGTGGAGGGTCAGGGGACCCAGAACCCTACCTGAAAAGGGCCAGTTCCCCCCCCCCCCCCCCAGCCCACCAAATGCCACCCATCCATACACAACATAATCTGTGTCCCCCCCAACCCTAATCCCCGGAAAAACACACATCTCTTCATACCCACATGTCCATACACATCCATCCTCACCCTCAGTCTCCCTCCACAAAATCTGCTTTTTGACCTTGTTTGGAACCCTTTGATGGCTTCAGTTGCTTGTTACCTGGCGGTACAGGTGGTAACTAAAAGGTTCTCAAGAATTTTAAATGTAAAAAACGGTTTTGTTAGAAACAAGGGTTTAGATTTCAGTAAATAATTAACTGATTTTCAGATTATAACAGCTATTGCAGCTCTACTCATGCAAAAAGAAAAGCCATTGTGTTTAAGCAAACAGCCATTTATTTAGCTATATGCTTTATTATTTGTTTATTTTCAGTGATTCTATAATTGATGGCTTTAATGACCACTTCAGAAATGCTTAAATATCATTAATATGACAGAAATGAGTTTAACTAGTTTCACCAGTTTAACTACACTCTAAATACACTCATCACGCCTGCTGGTTTGTGGGGTCATTGTTTCTGTGCAAAGAACAACTGAGCTGGTTATATCATGTTTAATGAGAATCTTCGCCCATTGTCGGACACAAAGCTGTCCATTAAATACCACGTTAGTAACTGTAGATGACTGTTATTCCTGTTAAGGACAAGAACACTGGTTTCTTTAGATTGAGAAGAATATAAATTTAATAATGAAGAATAAAAAAAGTTGAATACACATTAAACATTAAAACATAAAGGGACAATACATTAAGACATACAGACATGATACAAGGTTATAACTTTGGGAGAATCTCTCCAGAGATCTGTCGTCAAACAGAAGTCTGGAACTATTCTGCCCTAGTCAGATAGGGGATCTTTGTTTAAAGACTTTGGTTACGTGCGTCAGTCTGGGGACTGTTCTGAGATTATGACAACAAACCAACTTCATGTTTTCCTGCGTTAATCACACCGACTTCCAATATCTGTCCAATAATAAAATACTTGTCAGAGTTCTACCAGAAAGAGTTCTGCTCGGTTGATGTGTCGAGAAAAATTCAATTTAATTCAAACAACTTTATTTTCCCCTAAATTCAGTTGACAAAATAACAGACAAGAAAGATAAAGGGATCACAAACATTAAACTTCAGGCACTCTGTCTGTGGCAATCAAAACCACACAATTAACTCTATTAATTGTCAATTAACAATTAATAGAGACGACAACGAATACTATGCCTGTCCATGTGTATTTGCTGAAATCAGCAACATTAAGAAGCATAATAGCAAAGGGACAAAACTAATTGCCTGGTAGCACTGTCCTGAGGGCATTAAACATAAGATGGTCAGAACAGCTCACAATGTGAGTTTCTTTTTCTGGACTCCTATGATCTTAGATCTTAAATCTCCTGAAACTATTATTTTCCTTCACCAACAATTCATAAGCAAGAGGCAGGGTATCCTGACTCATGTGAGGACCACAGAACGAGATAATTCTGTTTTTGCGGCTTAGAGAGCAAGATCATTAGTCTCACTTCTCTGCAGAGTATGTAACAGGTTTTAATTGATAGAACGTGATTGACTGCTGTTGAGGGGCACCCAGGAGTGGCCATCCGGGCCTGCTCTTTGAAAAATATTGAAGAACACAAAATGATTTGTAGTCAAATTTTTAATTTGCCTGAAAGTACGCAGACATCTCTTTTACTTTGTTTTTAAAAATGTTTACAACACATTAAAATATATCTTTTTGACATGTTTACAATGTTAAAATCTCTTTACAATGAGACTTAAAATAGTCTGCCTGCATGAAACAGTAAGCAGACCTGTAAAACTTGGTCAATACAACTTGTATTTCTTGCTAAACCTGTAAGTAATAAGCCAATGAGTATCAAAGACTCATCTCAAAACTAATAATCAGAGACAAATATTAATTAAGATTAATGACAAACACTATATTTTCCAGACTAAACAAATATTTTTTAGCAATAAAATACTAGCATGCGCATCAGATTACATACAGCTATGAAGTGCATGTACATGAATGTGTGTTTAGTGTGTGTTCATGCCTGAGGATCAGGCTGGTCCCTGTGCAGACTCCACTCATTCTCCACCGCTGCAGCTTTTCCAGCAGCTTGTCATCAGCGCTTAGTCCACCACTGCTGACCGTCTGTCCCGCGTCTAATGGGGGCATCCTAAAACAAGAGGCTGGATGACGGACACGGCAACACAGACTGGTTCTCATATTCTGTCTGAAATGCAGAATACGACGGGCTACACTATCATTATTGAGCAGCACTTGTCTGATGTTGAATACATGCCAGCATGGTGATTCTTTTAACCAGTTGCATGTACAGACTGGAGCTGGAGCAATGGGTACACTTTTGAACTTGACATTTTACAACATAATCGCAGCGGTACACTCGGCTTAGGTTTATTTAAGTAATGATAACAGATTTAATGGTCTATGGACATAACAATGCTGAGTGTTTGGGTTAGAGGTTAAGGTTAATTGTTTTAAACAAGTTTTTAATCTGCACCGATATGGTGACAGTTTCCTTTCATCTGCAAAATATTTAATGCATTAGATTTATCTCTGTAACATGAGAATTGTCAGTCTATAATTATTACTGTTGTAAGAAACTAAGCATGAAAAAGATCACGTAGGTAGTGATAATATTGTAGTCACAGGCTGCACAGTGGTTAGCACCGCAGCCTCTGAGCAAGAAGGTTGCTGGTGCAAGCCTCGGGCAGTTGCCTGTCTGTGTGAAGTTTGCATGTTCTCTCCATGTTAATGTGTGTTCTCTGCCTCTCGCCCGAAGAGTGCTGGGATAGGCTACCTCTATCCACAACCTTAAACCTGGAATGATGTAGATGTTACATTAACAATTTATTTAGAGACACTTTCTGTTTTTACTTGCTCTGAGGTCTATTTTTTCATTTGTCATTACTGACCATCGATCTGTACGATAAGTCTTTGAAATTATATTTGTCTATTTCTAACCCTATAATCAAATTTAAACATGATCTGACCACTGTATGTAAAAATTATAACATTTTAAAACATTTTAATATTAAAAATACATCTATATTATTTGTATACTGAAAATGCGCTGAATTAAACTCAAACACAATCTAAATGTACTTATAACCATAATTGCTTTAATGAATTTGTGAGAGAAAAGGATATTTGATTTCATGCCACAAAGTGCTTGTTTACGGTTTTGGGAATTGACTTGAAATAAGATTTATCGCAGTGTGTTGGTAATTCGTAGCTTAGTGATTATTTATTTAGATTAACTGGCTTAATTAAACTTGATTATTCTAAGTTGGACTAATATGGATCATCGAAATGTCATTTACTGCTTCAACACACATGATTCCAGTCAAAATGACCCTACAAACATTTTCACAATGACCCATTCATTTCATTCAGGTGTGTTGAAGCAGAGAAAAAACAAAAACCTCCTGAAAACATCAAGGATCAGAGTTTTACACCTGAGGACTTTCATGGAAATAAAATGCAGATGGTTTAGTAATTTGTGATTATTATGTAGTTTATCAGGAACTGGAACATAGTGGGAGACAACAGCTTCATCAGAATCCTGTCTAAATGATACCCAATTGGTTGGAAGTAGTTTTTTATGCCTGTTATTGATGTTAGATGTATGTGGGAAGACAAAGAGTTTTTATAGTAAAAACCAAAAATGTCCCAAAACATCAGAGAATATGTCACAGAATATAATAAGATCACGATGAAGCAATCCCAGGAGGAGAAAGACAAGTGCTGCTGGAGAAGGACAGATGCTGATTTCTCTCTTGATGCTGTATATAGATAATATCTAAGTATTAACAAGTATTATCCAGTACTATCAAATATTATCCAGGTACTGACCAGATACTATACAGGTACTAACCAGAGAACATCCAGGTACTGTCAAGTATTATCCAGGAACTAACTATATACTATCCTGGTATAAATAAATCTTATCCAGAACTATCAAGTATTATCCAGGTATTTACTAAATATTGTCCATGTACTATCAAATATTATCCAGGTACTGACCAGATACTATCCAGGTACTAACTAGACACTTTCTAGGTATTAACAAATATTATCCATCACTATCAAGTATTATATAGGTACTGTCCAGGTACTGTCAAATATTATCCAGGTACTGATCAGATACTATACACATACTAACTAGATACCATCCTGGTACTGTCAAGTATTATCAAGGTACTAACTAGATCCTTTATCTGAGCCACAACCTTAGTGTAGTGGAAATGTTTGTGTGTCCTGAAGATCTGTACAGACTCTTGATATGATAAATAAGATGTTATCAGGGGCTTTATGTCCCTGTTAGGGTCTCCAATGGCAAACAGGTGTCTAAGGGACACCGTGGGGCCTGGTTTGGCTCAGCCGTATGGGTCGGGTGCGGTGTGAGTCAGATGGCGGCCAGCGGTGGAGACCCTGGCGGTCCGATCCCTGATTGCTGAAACTGGCTGTAGGGATGTGGAACGTCACTTCTCTGGTTCTGTTGTTGTACTTCTGTGCTCGTCATGGATTGTCCATAACGAAGACCATGTTCAGACATAAGACTGTCCATATGTGCACCTGGCACCACTACTAGGCAAGAATTTGATGATTGAGTTTGTAGTCATATCGTCTGACTTGTGGCCGCATGTCCTGGGCACTTCAGTGAAGACTGGAGATGTCAACTGATCACCACCTGGTGGTGAGTTGGCTCAGATGGTGGGGGAGGATGCTGGTCAGGTCCGGCAGGCCCAAACGTTTTTTGAGGATCTGCTGGGAACGTCTGGCCCCTGTCAGACAGTGTTTCAACTCCCACCTCTGGCAGAACTTCAACTAACCGAGGGAGGCGGGGAATATTGAGTCTGAGTGGGCTGTGTTCCGTGCCTCCATTGTTGAGTCAGCCAGTTGAAGCTCTGGCCTTAAGGTCATCGGTGCCTGTCATGGCGGTTTGCCATTAGGCTAAAGAAGGAGTCTTACAGGGCCTTCTTGACCTGTGGGACTCCAGAATCAGCTGACAGATATTGACAAGCTAAGTGGAATGCAGCTTTGGTGGTTGTCAAGGCAATAACTCAAGTTTGGTGAGGCTATAGAGAACAACTTCCGGATGGTTCACCATCCGGTGGTTGAGGAGGGGAAAGCAGTGCTCCATCAACACTGTCTACAGTGGTCATCTGGGGCTGCTGAGCTCAACTTGGAACGTCGTAGGTAGGGGGGGAATAGTTTGAAGACCTCTTCATTCCTACCAACATGCCTTCTGAGGAGAAAGAAGAGCTGGGGGACTCTATGGTGGGCTCTCCCATCTCCAGGGCTGAGGTTGCTGAGGTGGTTAAAAAGCTTCTCATTGGCAGGGCCCCAGGGGTAGATGAGATCTTAAGTTTCTTAAGCCTCAAGATGCTGTGGGGCTGTCCTGGCTGGCACTCCTCTACAGCATTGCATGGATATCGGAGACAGTGCCCCTGGACTGGGAGACTTGGGTGGTGGTCCCCCTCTTAAAAAAGGGGGACCAGAGAGTGTGCTTCAACTACAGGGGATCACACTCCCCAGACTCCCCGGAAAAGTCTATTCAGGGGTCCTGGAAAGTATAGTGAAACCACATTTATACCATTCAAAATGGATTCTAACCTGCATTTGGAAACATTTTGGTTAGTGGATGTTAATTAAAACCTCTGTGTCTCCATCTAGGTCCATCCAAGGTCTTTTCCAACATCTGACTCAGATTCATAAACTTACTCGTCAAGTTCTTCGCAAATCTGTTAATGACCCATTTATTTAATTCAGCTGTGGTAAAGGTGGGTTGCCTCTAAAGGCCCATTTTGCTACTACTAGGCTTTGCCGTAAAAAAATAGTTAAATTCAGGACCTAATAGTAGACGTATAAACAGAGAAAACAGTTTATTGTTCAATGACAGAAGAAGAGGGTTCAGGTATTTGGTTCATGATTCTTGGTGGAACTCCTGAGTATAGGGGGAGGTAGCCGCTGTGTTCCCTGAGCAGGTTGTGGGGGCGAGCTGGCAGGTAGATGAGCTTTTGCAGAGAAAAATGGCAGGTGGAGGAAGTATGGAAGCTGAGATGTCAACAAACTCTCAGAGTGTCAAAGCAACTTGACACTCTGAGAGTGTCAAGAACAGAAACAGGGAGACAATTTGGCAAGGTGTGGGAGGTTCTGCAGTCCTCATAAAGGAAGGCTTGATGGGGGTAATTGAAAACAGCTGTAGAAGCAGGAGCAGACCGGACTCGCCAAACTCCTCCTGGATAGACTGAGGCTCATGAAGAGAAGCAAAACCACAAGTAACAGAAGTGGGACACATTTCTGCTCCATGCAGAAGATGAATGCACAGATGGACAGACATTTTTTTTCCATCTCAGTTATGCACACAGTTTGGTCAGTTTTCAAGTGGCTTTGCTATCTGTCACTTGATGCAGAAAAAGAACCATACCATGAGAATCACAGGGGCAGTGTTGAGTTGTGTACCTGACAAACAACGAGTGAAAGGTACAAACCAGAGAAGAACACAACACAGACTCCTCCAAATAAAAAGCAGCCAAACAGGAGGCAGGAAAAAACTGTGCTTTTATTTTTCTACTTTGTTTTATGTTTTGGACAGTTATACTCAACTTTATAGGGGAGCATTAGCAACCAGTGTCAAAACGAGGAAGGAAACTCTGCTCACTATTGGATGAACTGACTCAACAACTATGGGAAAGTAAAAGATCCATGGAAGTATGAAGAAGGGGACATTTGTTTCAGAGTTCCCTAATTATTTAAGTAAGGGAGCATTAATGGACCTTAAGAGATGCAGGGCAGTGATTTAACTGTATGAATAAAGAGGTGACATTGTGCCTTCCATCTGTTAAAAAAGAGCTGTAGACGCATATCACTAATAGATTAACATGTTTTCTCCATTATGTAGTTTGAATTTTCCTCCATTATGACAATTTGTGTAAAGTATAAGGGACTTAGTTAGCCAGCAGATATATTGTGTTAGGTAGGTTTTCCTTCCCTTTGCATAGAATAGATAAATAAATAAACAGTCTTTCCAAAAAGCTGATAGGTAGGAGGGGTCGGAAGGTTGCACATTCATTAAATGTCCAGAGCTTTTGTTTTCCATTGCAAGAATCCAGGGTGTGTTCTGGGCTGTAACATTCTGCATAGTTGGGAGGGTTAGTGGATTTGACAGTTCTCCAAGTGTCCCATGGCCCTGAGTTCAGCAAACACACTCCAGACACAACACTGACAGCTGGGGGAGGGATAAATAAAAACAGTATCTCTAGCTCCATTACAAGACAGCCATTCAGACAACAACCTAGCGGTCTCTGCGCTAACACATCCGCATGCGGCAGAGTACACGCATGAGCAAACACATACTTTTCCTCACACATTCACTCCTTCACACTTACTGTATTCACTGCTGCAAGGGCAACAGATGGAAAAACAAGCGAGGTGAGAAGAAGGGGAAAGCACCACAGAATATAAGATATGCTGTTGGACTTGGCCCGTTAGCAACCAGCATTCCTTTGACAGGTGTAACATGTTTACCAAACAAACAAGCAACGCGGATGTCGGAGAAATAAAATGGGGGCTTGAGGTTGCATGACCTGTGAAAAGAAGCCTGGTATTCAAGCTGGCACATCTATGATGGCTTTGAGGGTATTTCAAAGAGAAGAGAAGACTGCGTGCCACACCAGGATTGCAAGTGTCTTGCAGAATCTGTCTTATATTACTGTCCTCAGGCATCCCAGGCAACTCCGGTTGTTAGCTCGGGCCATCTGGGGTCACAAGCTCTGATGGGCAGGTTTTAAGCCTCTCACTTTGCTGATCAGATTCCACTTCAGGGCAGAGGGGAACTCATCTCCTATCACAATCAAGCAAAATAACCACTTCGACCTGTCCAGCCAGACATGAAGCTTCCGCTGTGAGCTTCAGTGGCCTTGACCTCCCAACAAAACCACTTGTATCCTATCATTTCTCCAACAGGCATCATGTGAACTCAGTCATTTGTTCAGCACTTCCTTTATACGTTTTCCATCCACATCACATTTGGACTAAACAAACCAGCAGACATCGGGAAGAGTTTTGAACAGAATTCAACACTTTTGGGACCTGTCAAAGCTAACACACACATTATTCTGGTTGTTAGTCTTCATTAGAACAGTTCACCTCTGTCAGCCTACAGACACAAACTGCAAAGTAGATTACTTTGATGTTCTGTTGGTGGAAAATAATTGGAGTGAAGCACAAACCACATTATCTAGCCTGAGGCTGCAGCTTACCTTTGCAGAAAGGAATGCAATCGCTAGAATTGAAAGTCATTCATCTTGTGGATCTACAGTGACAAAGTGTTGATGTATTCTGACTCAGAGCTGCATTGTGAGTTTGATCAGAAACATTCATAGATAAAATGATGAAACTTAGTTTTTTTTAATTGGTTTAATTTTTTTTTTTTACCTTTTTTGAAAAGATCCTTAAAGTTGCAGTTCAGAGAGTACAGTCCTAAACAGGAAGTAGACTATAAAATGTACTTCTAGTACAGTACAAGATTCCTTCTTTTAAAGATGAAGAAGCCCACAAGAACTTTCAATAATTAATAATTAATAATACTGACTCTATACGGTTAGTTCTTATTTGAATGGATTAATCTAGTTAATCTTGTATTAAGTTTGGTAAGTTTTGCAGTCTACCTTACTAATTCAAAGTAGCCAAATATTATCATTTCTAAGACTAATGGATCAAACAATTGAGTGTTTTACCAAATGTGTCACATCTTTTCCCCCTTTGGTGGGACAATAAAAATAATAAAGTATTATTATTATTTTTATTATTATTATTATTATTATTATTTGTGCAAAAATGGAACAAAATTAATCCAAACTGGTGACGTGAGATGTGATAGGATTTTTGTGAGCATCTTCATGTGACGGTGATGCTAAATTAGCCATGGTTACATGATAATCTTTTCAGTGAAGTTCAGTAGTGACACACAGCTTTTGATCTGGAAGGATAATGCATCATGTCACGAAGCTCACATCATCTCCAACTGCTTTCTTCATCATGACAATGAGTTCACTGTACTCCAATGGTCTCCACAGTCACCACGTCTACATCCTATAGAGCAGCTTTGGGAGATTCTCCTCATGATGTGCAGCAACTATGTGATGCTTCATGATAATATGGAGCAAAATCTTTGTTCTGGAGAAAAATGTTCCAACCTGGTTCAATAAAGGTGGATTTGATTAAATGGGTGGTGTGTGCAATTATTATATTTTATTCATTATTTTGTGTCTTTCTGGTTATTTTGTGGTAATTCTGCTTCTCTCTGTGTTTATTTTTTATCATCTGTAATTTGATGTTTCTGCTATCTTGTGTTAATCCGCATTCTGGATCTTTGTTTTACAGCATTTATCTATTTTGCATTTTCATGTCATCACTAGTACTTTTACACTGCCTTACATTATTAGTTGTATTAGTCTCTATTGTGGCTTCAGAAAAATAATGTGTCCCGTGCAAACATGGCCCTGAGAATAAGGATTGGGGAAAAAAAATCAAGCACAAAGATCATTTGAGGACATAAGTGAAACATTCCCAACAACACACCCTTTTCTCTCATGCAAGCAAAGCAGCAGCCTTACCCGCTTATATTTATCCTGGTGTTAAAAGCAGGTGGTATCACATCTGAACATCAACCAAGTGTCTCACTAACTTTTATGGAAGAAGACAAGAGCTACGTTTAAACAAAACACACTATGTAAACTTAATGTACAGCCGATACGCATCACCTACACTGGATGAAAAGTCTACTATGTTTACAGAGCGATTACTTTGTGAGGTTGCAGTGTTTTAACCATAGACTGTAAAAAGGTTTTAACGCTGCTTCAACTGCAACTGAAATGAAACCATTTGAAAAAGGAACAAAGTTATGCAGGATAGAAAATGAAGATAGTGGGATTTTCTCTGCTCTACTCCTCGGGGAGTTGAGCATTTTTATGAACGTTCATTTCTCTTCCACATAATTGTGTTTTCAGATCGCATTTTACAAGTTAAAGAGTAGAAATATGAGTGAGGTGCTTCCCCCCCAGGCGAGAGCACAGCTCGATCCAGGATAAGAGACACGTCCTCATTCTGGGAGGAAACATGTTAACCCCTTCAGACCCTCGGGTCATGATACACGAAACCAAAGGTGCTGAACTCAGCCATATAATTTACCTCGCAGAATTACAGCTGCATGTATTCCTGAGTCACTTGCTACTTAACCTTGCCTCCCTGTGAGAATGCTTTAAAATAAATACAGCTGGGTTAGTTTGTCTGGATTCCCTTCATTTGGTTTTAACTCCAGAGTTTTCAATCAGTGGAGCAAAAGTAACTTACCATGCGTTCACTTCAGTATACTGAATCTTTATTTGCACAGTGGTGTTTTTATAGGTAGAGTCCAAAACAATCCAATTCATAGTAATCCAATTATAATTACAATAAATCACCCATAGGATCCACATTAGTCTACTTTATAATAATAAAAAATAATGACCTTTTTTTTTATTTTTGCTCTTCCACCCTGAGCTTCAGAGTGTGGAGAGAAACACCTCCATCAGAACCTGCAAAGGGTTCCATTTACCTGAATGGTTTGAGGTGGAGAGGACTGGAAAGAGGTGTCAACAGACACCATAATTTTAGACAACAATAAAGCTGCATGAAAATATTATTTGCAGTGCATGGTCCATTAAACCAATGCATTATACTGTCAGTGTCAAACTCAATCAGTTTTTTGAGTAACGATGTTTATGGTCTTTAACAGTTCTGCCCGGGAAGGACTTTGCATAGAGCAGGAGTCTCTTCAACCTTTCCTGGCTCCAATACAGCGATTATGTGATTCATTTGTAATCGTTGCCAAAACATTTGCAATAGAAACAAACCAGTTGCTGAGAAATTAGCAAGCTGAATATGATCCTTGAGTTCCTTCACACCGTTCATGTGGAAATGTTTTTACTTTCACCATTAATAATTGTTCTGAGTTCTATATGTTTTTAATTCTGTTTGATTTTATGTTGATGGTTTCCACAGTTTTAATGATGTGTTGGATATTTGTAGAACCAGCGTTAGTAGTTTTTGTGCTAATTTTAGCTAGTTTTTGTGGAGCGATCGAAAGGTGCACTGGGGGTGAGTATAGATGTGTGTGTGTGCCTGTGGGTTAGGGGCGGGGGCTGGATCTGTGTGGGGGCGGGGGCTGGATCTGTGTGGATGGGTGTATGTGTTTGAATGGGGGGCTGGTTCCCGGGGGGGCATCTGGTGTGCCGGGGGGCGGGATGGCTCCTGCCTGGTGGCGGGTGACGTCCGCTGACGTTGGTTGGGTCCTCGGCCTTTGGGGGTAGTGGGGGTTGACTCCGGGTTCTTGGGGCCCTTTGCCCTGCCTGGTCTGGGCGCCCGGCGGGGTCCTCGATTACTGGTCTGGGCCCGCCGGGGTTCGTTCCCCCGGGCTGCGGGGGCTCTGGCCGGGGCCGCCCTGTCCCGTCTCCTGGGTGGGCTGGTCCTGGGGTAGGGGGGCTGGGGTCTTTATTTATTTGGGACTGCCTGCCATTTGTCCTGGTCTTGTGGACCTGGCCTGCCTCGGACCTTCTGAGTAGGGGGGGGGGGGGGGGGGGGTGACGGTCGAGACTTTTTTCAACCGAAAAAACCCCCGCCTGACCCCCCATCCCCTCAA
>JBAMHX010000016.1:25199106-25209270 GCA_037177515.1 Pseudomugil tenellus
AGTCATGTTGACCGCTCAAAGCGCTTTACACTACATAGTTCACATTCACCCATTCACACACACACTCACACCCCGACAGGCAGCTTAGGGTTCAGTGTCTTGCCCTAGGACACTTCGACATGTAGTCAGGCGAAGCCTGGAATCGATCTCACAACTTTCCGGTTGAAAGACGACTGCTCTTTATTATTGTCTAATATATATTTTTCCTTCCAAAACTTTTTTCCCTCTCAGATTGTATATTTTTTTGCATTCAATAAAAAGACAAATTTAGCTCTGTACCATGGCCCAGTTTGGCACCATCTGTTCTCAATGTCCCTCATTTGGTAGGTCTCTGGTTTGAAAAGGTTTAGGAACTGCTGAAGTTTCACAGAAAAGTGAACAAATCCTAACTCCATAAAAACTACAAAGTCTTCGAAGTATCTTCGGTCATGTCTCCTTGTACAGGGACAGTCGTAATGCACACACGATTTTTGTCAATCTTTGCTCAATTTTAAGGCTATTAAAATAAAAGCTATTTATTTTTCTTGTTCATCTTCTGCTCTAACGTAGAGAAAAATTATCATTTCTCAACCAGGTTCTAAACTGGTTTAGAGGACAGGATGCATTGAGACTATGTAATTAAAAGCGCTGTAAGTGGGTTGTTCTCTATCACATTATGCATGTATGAAACATCCCGTTAAAAAGCATCAGGCTGACTTCCATGCATATGACATATGTGCATCTCAACAGGTGGTTAGATACATGCTTCCCACTGTATCAAGTCACTATGTGAGCTTTAGAGATGCTGGCAAGCAGATGATTTTCCCTCTGGACAGGCCAGATGTCTCTCTTCCTGTTTTTACTCATGCAAATCTCAAACTGCTCTGTATGGATCTTGGGAATAAGCTGAATCCATACTTTGTATTCTTCTTTTTACATTTATATACTGACTGAAACTGAATGGAACATGTATTTATTCATAGATGGCAGGTTTCCGAGAAATAGTCACATTCTGTGAATCATTCCACCTTTTGCCAAGATATTTACTTCACATTTTAAATACAAATACATCCAGAGGGTATCAACCCATTTTCTTCAATGTTCTTAGAGAATGGAAGTAATTTATTTATGTTACAAGCTGTTAGTGTGTGCGTGTGTTTACATCCTATCTCAGGAAAGTCTTATTTAGCGTTCCTATGATATCACATGGGGATAGCAGATGTTACATAAACCCCTGTGACCCCTACAAGTTCTACAGCCATGATACAAATGAGTGTGCAGAGGCATGCTGAGGCGCAGCGGTAATGTCAGCTTCTTTCCCCTGTTAGCGTGTGAGTAATGCTCCGTTCAGAGCATGGAGGAAAGGCCACAAGGGTTCATCAACTCAGAAGAAGCCAGATGAGCTGGAAAAATTCAAACCTTCAATGTTTTGGGCAAATAAAAACTAAAATCTTTCCCAGTTTGGGAAATGTGTGTTGATGAACAGGCCTTTATTCATCAGACTCCCCAGCTGTAAGTCAGATTATCTAACCTTATAAAAATGTAGCATTTGTTAAAACTTGTTTTAAAATACATCTTTATTCTTCGGATCTTAATCCCAGCAAAATTTAGTATCTTTTAGATGTTTTTGTTGGTTTTAGTCACTTTTTTTATTTGTGTTGATATTACTTGTTAACAGCAGTTTTTTTTAGCTGTGGATGCTTTAACTATGGAGTTAGATTTGTCTTTTTAATGAATGCAAGAAAATATAAAATCTGAGAGAAAAAAAGTTTTGGAAGGAAAAATCTATATTTGATATTAATTTTTCACATTAATAGCAGAATATAATATTTATGAGTAAAAAAAAGTTTTGAGATCAAATATTCCATCACTGAATATATAAAAATGATTTGATATTTTAAATAAATATATACTTTTTCATTGTGTAGAGGCGGGGACGTGTATGGTAGAAAGTGGGTTTTTAGAGGCAAGAGGCAGGTGAAGGGGTGGGCACATGAACTAAAATCACCAGAGCAACCTTTTCAGCAAGGTTGTGATTTATTAAAGGAAATTTGAACCTGTGCGTACACAATAATTTTAAATCAGACTTTTACTTTGGCGTAAAAATAGTTGGTTTTTTTGGTTGATTTTACGTCTGTGTCTTAATAGACTGTGTGCAAACCAGCCCAGCTTGGTTTGCATGCAATAGATACATTTTGTATAATTTGCGTACGTAATTGGATTTATGCACAGCTCCACTACTTCCTGAATTTAAGACAGCTTTTTGTTTCCTGTCTTGCATGACTGGATGAAGTCATTAATCCAGGTGTGTTTAGCCACTGTCGTTGTGGGTACTGAGGTCAGACACACCTGGATCAGTCAGTTTGTCCAATAATAAAAGACAGGCAACAAAGGACTTGTCTTAAGTTCAGGAAGTAGTGGACCTGTGCATAAATCCAATTTTCGGGCTATAAGCTCCCACTTTTCACACTATTTGAATGCGGCTTACACCATGATGCGGTTCTTTTACCGGCTAACAAGTCATTCTGTTTAGTTTATGAATGTAGAAGTGATCTTAAATTTGTGGACAGTTCCCATTTCCCTTCTTCTGTGGTATTCCCATTTGATCAGTGGTAACAGTGAACAGTTTGAACAGCGGTAATGATTGCTGGTCAAATGACACTAAAGAAGAAGGAGGCCTAAAGACAGACTGGTGCGAAACAACAGTGTACTCCATTGTACAGAAATGGCCTATATCCTCCTGCTTTGGTCCCATGGGGTTTTAGCCTCCACCATCCTCCACTCTGGGTCCCCATCATCATTATCCTGAGGACATGGTTTAAAGTACTTGGAGCCAGATCCGTTCTGCTCTCGGTTCGATGGTGACTCCTGCCTTCCTGCCAAAACTACACTGTTAATATTAAGTGAAGGCTACAACTGGTCCGGTACAAATAATGTTCATTTGAGTTGTTTGATCTTCAGGCATTTAAAGAAGATAGTCCATACCTCCAGACAACTGACCCAGGTTTGCGTAGAACAACAGCTGTGTCGCCCCCCCGAGGAGTGCATTTCAGACAGAACCCTAACCCGTTCGATGGAATGAACTTTTTTTTTCTTTTAAAACAAGATATTTACAAATTGTAGCATAATCTTTATGGTTTTTATACTTGTGTGTGTGTGTGTGTGTGGCACAGATGGAAGCTGTTTAATTTTGGGACCATTTCATATGGTGGCTGAAAAGAAACTTACAGATCTAGCCATTCACCTCATTAAAAAGAATCAAGAGGAGATTTAGTCTAATTTTCTCTTTTAAAATATATTTACTTATTCTATGTTTTTTATTTTGCATGTAGACAACAGATCTAAAAACTACATGATGAACATCATTTCCCGAAGCATCTGCATAAAGGATGAAGAACAACACATATATTCTGTCACTGATTCAGTGACAGAACGTAAAAACCTTATTTTAAAGGTTTGGATCGGCCCTGAGGCTGAACCCAAACTGCAGATAAGCTGGAAAGAGAAAAGTTAGAAAGTAACATGAGGCTCTGCAGACATGGATGGTGTAGGGTGGCATAAATACCACAATAAATCCCAAACCCCTTTTCCCAATTCTTCCCCATGCCCTAGATTTGAGCATGCAAAGCCTTTTCCTCATGCTGCTACACCTCAATTGATACTGATAGAGCCCTTATGGTGCAAATATCACAGAAGGCTAAGAGATGTATGAGTGTACATAAGCCAATTTTGCATTAAGTGTTGTCCAGAGGGAAAAGTGCTTCAACCACTAAGTGGCAGTGTTGATCCAGTGATGATGTGACAGCAGCAGAACAAGCGGAGCTTCGCTACACAGAGCACATTCATCTCCTACATCTGTGATTACAACATGTTTACCATCTATTAAAACTCAAGACAACTTTTCAGCATCCACAGTGATTGATATGAAGCCTCATCATACTTTCAGCCTATTTGTTCTGCCAGTCGCTTTTACTCGGGCCTGTCCTCACAGCCTGTTTATGTCTCTTCTCTCACATCACCTCTGATTGCAAAACTGACAAGGCCTCCTGGCACGTGTCATTACTGATCCGAGATGTTTCCCTGTGACATACAAAGTCACCCTGGATGCTCTGACTGCTCCCAATTGGCCGTGTCGAGCTGCACAAAGCAACTATCCAATTTTGTGGAATTTATCCAGAAACTGTGACTTGGTGAATTAGTCCTGAGCCTCAAGTGAGACTAAAGACTGAAAAGTACCCAGTGAAATGATTTTATATGTGGGGAGGATGACAGCAAGGTTAGACTTTTCAAACCAAGGGTGGCAAGAAACACATTTGTTGTTCACTCCTTTGAGTAAGGTGGCATCATTTTCGCTTTTGCCGAAACCACATGACACATTTTATGAAACTACTGCTTGACTTTCATTTCTACCAAACAAAAAAGACCAATGCACCAGAAATGACAAACTTCCACACTTTTACTAGACATTGCATCATGGGACTTTCACTTTGTTTGAGAAGTAGAAGTTGGGGTTCCTGGAAACATGATCTGTGCCATTCCGACGGCACGAATGAAAGTTTTAGGCCTGAGATTCCCCCTTTGGTAAAAAATAGCTTTGCTGTTGGCTTTCCCCTTTGGCACTAAGGTGTCACCAGCCATTATGTGGTTCCCTATGGGAATAATGTACCTGGAAAAGCCAGCTGCGTGAATCGCCTCCATTTTCTTTGCGGCATCAGCATCATTTCATGTTAATTTGATGTGAACAGAAAGCTTTATTTGAAGGCAGAAATGAGCCATAAATTTCATTGCTTATGTTTCCTTTGTCACGGTTTTACCCGGGGTGAAACAGCCATTCAGGAATTCTTATAAACAATGCTCCACCTCGATTTAGTTGAAGTTCACAGATTTGTCATGCAATGCCTGTAGGACCACAGTGCATTTTCTGCTCTGCCGCAAAATCACTTTCTGCTCCACTGACGTTCTCATGCCCATTTGTTGGGGCAGTGCACAGTCTCTTGTGATTTATTGAGTCTGATTTCAAGACGCGCAATAATTCATTGCTTCCTCGCCTTCATTAACAGTATGTGATCCTGCAAAAGGCCTTCCTAAAATATATTGTTCGTTTCCTTGGATTCCCGCAGAGTAGACAAGTTCTAAGCAGATCTCAAATTTTAGTTTCAACATATGAATCTTCCCGCTGTTAGCTGACAAACTTTTGTGCTCAATTGCAGCCCATTAAACAGGGTAGATGCATGTGAGGATGCTGTCTTTGCTGCGCCTCCATCACATCATCGCCCACTGTGTCACTTCTAACGAAAGAGAAGGTGGAAAATGTTTCTTTTTCAAATGATGTCTTTGGGAGCAAAAAGAAAGCAATATGAGAGAGAAACTGAGAAAATGAGGAGGGATTACAACAAGGTAGCCACGCAAGGCACCGGGACTTGGAGATGATGAAATAGAAGCCCACTTTAGAACAGAGAGCCCCGAAAGTCTCACAAGTCCCCCAGTTTATCAAAGCCAATCCAGGAGGCAAAGCCGCCCCCTTCCCAGTCATTTCATGCCCTCACGCATCCTCTCATCTCTGCAGGGAGGTGAAGTTTGAAACGAGATAAATAGCTTACCCCATTTACCAGCAAGCTGAACACCTCACCCCACGAATATTTGCTCAGTGTCGCAGCGCGCCGTTTCATCCAGAATTTTTGCATTTGCTTGTTTGCAAAAAGGGGTGTGAGATGGCTACTAAAAATAGCTCCATTGACCCACTTTTTCAATAGGACTCACTGGCATTGTGGAATAGGATATATCACATCACAGAAAAACCTTTAAAGAAACATCCAGTCATCATCTTTTCAGTGTAATCTTGAGGTTATGATGATATCACCCGCACCATGCTTGTCTTTTATTTAAATACTCAGCGGGGCTAGTTTCTGGTTTCACTGCGATTGCTCCTAAGGCCATGGATTACTGTGGTTTGGTTTTTTCATTGTAGCAATTATCTGCATCAACTGCCTTGGAAAGTATTCCTGGTTAAAAGTAGTTGTAATCTATTAATACATATACTGTTACATGCGGAAAAAAAACATAACAGGTGATGTCTGACAACAACAGCAGTGATTTAACTGAACTAGAATGAACTTCTGCAACAGCCAGAGCAAAAATTAAAAAAAGATATATATTCAGACAGTTTCAAAGCTCATTCAAGAAGATATGTTGCAGATGATGAGCACAATTTTGTCAATGTAACCTGTAACTAATGAGTCACCAAGCCATAAGAAACAGCACTTAGCTAACCGACTGAACGTGAAACAACACGTCCAACCTTGAAGCAGATGTTCTACAGCAGCAGAAGACACACCGGGTGCCACTCCTGCAGCTAAGAACAGGAAACTGAGGCTACAATTCACACAGACTCACCAAAATTCACATTCAGATGGTAGGATCAGAATCTGCTGGAAACATCATGAAAACATGGATCCATCCTGTCTTGGATCAATGCTTCAGGACGCTGGTGGTGTAATGGTGGGGGGATATTTTCTTGTCCCACTTTGGTCCCCTTAGTACCAACATGACATGGTTTAACCACCACAGCCTACCTGAGTATTGTTGCTGACCATGTCCATCCCTTTATGAGCACAGTGTAGCATCTTCTGATGGATACTTCCAGCAGGATAATGCATCATGTCACAAAGCTCACATCATCTCCAACTGCTTTCTTCATCATAACAATGACTTCACTGAACTCCAATGGTCTCCACAGTCACCAGAGCTACATCCTATAGATCAGCTTTGGTAGATTCTCCTCATGATGTGCAGCAACTGTGTGATGCTTCATGTTATGGAACAAAGTCTCTGTTGAATTTATCAAAACAAGAAGGTTTCTGGTTTGAGTCTTATAAAACCAGCCACCCAGCCTAAAAACTGAGATCCAGCTGGTTGAATTTATTTTTAGTATTAGCTGAGATGGTGGAAAATTTAGGAAGAATACTTGTATTTTTGTAATTTCATGTCTTAAATTAAATTTCTGCATTTTCTCATATTTTTACATAGATTAAAACTTATTTTTATTTTTGCAGATGGATGATTCTTAACATTAACTACAGACTGGTGACCTGTCCACATTGTGCCATTCTTTCACCTGCTCACCCAGAGTTAGACTTTGCAGGTTCTATGAAGTGGATGATAGATACCCTAAATGTACACTGGATCTTAGTTAAATACATGAAAATGAATACAACAGGTAGTCTGGCTGCTGTTAGAAATGGATCTCACATTAAAGCCAGAGCTTTGTGGCTGAGTCTTGGTCCAGTAAAGAAAAGGGCAGCGAATGGCCTGTTTCTAAAATGGTCTGCTGAATTTTCCTTTTTCCACTTGATTTACTCAGAGGTCTTTTAACTCCTCTTGGGTGGAGCAATAGATCAAATTCTACCAAAGGGAGACTCCAAAACCTCACAGAAGAAATCAAAGCAGAAAGAAAACAAAAGTGAACAAATACATTTTTACTTTATTATTATTATCATGATTGTGGAATATGTTTATTTCCCATATGGAAAAAACTCCCTCAACCATGTAAATGCATACTCATGTCTGGCTCTGAAATAATAAAGAACTCAACATAACCTCCGAAGTGAGCTGCGAGTCATGTAATGGGAGCGATGATAAGTGTTAAATCCTGGACAACTCCCCTGACACCTTCTTGTTGATCTCAATCCAGACTGTTTGCTCTGAAGTGCTGAACTTTCATGGGAGAGGGAAAAAAGACGCCTGCACCTATGGCAACAAAAAATCTGTTAAATGAAGACAAACAGCAGGCTTCTGAACCTCCACCTACGCACGCAGTAAAGAACACAACCTCCTTTCACAATACCATCAATGTGGTAACTTTGTAGACTCGCTGAATGCTAATGGCTTGTAGCATGCTCCGCTTAAATAGGTCACGACTGGGAATAATTGTATTAACTGCTGTAAATAGAAATAAACAGGGGGGAGAACGGTAATGGCTTGTCGGGATCTATTCAGAAGCTTTCTCAGAAAAAGGAGGAGAAGTCTTGAGGGAGGCACTAAAGTGTCACAATTTGGCTTTTTTCTGTAAAAATCTGCCTAAGAAAGCAATTATGAACAGGAAGATGGGAAAGCTGAAAGTCTTTCAGACAGGAACTTTAAGCTTGATAATATTCTTTAGAAAATGAGCTTAAAAGATGTTCATTCAAATCTGAAAAACACAGATAATGGGACTTCAGAGGTCTCGCTCTACTATTTTTTAACCTTACATCTGAGTTATTGTAGAAAAGGCATTAAGCTGTGAGTAAGAGCTGTTCTTTAGTGTGAGATATTAAGAGGGCATGAACTTAGTTGCTTAATTTGATCAGTCTAGTCCATTCTCTGTAATTGTAGCTGTGGTGCTCAGACGTAACGGCAAGAACAAACTGTTACCTGAGCAGAACACAAACATGCAGAGTAAAGCTTGCTACGGGAAAACATCCAGAATAATTGCTGGTCAAATATAAATCATAAAATATGTGCACACACACACTTACACCATCAGATCCACTGTATCTGTGTGCTCAGCCGTGTACAAGTTTGCTTGACTTTTTGTTGGTCAAACTGCTTGACTCTGGCAGACAACAGCAAAGTATTCTTTAAATGTTTAAGCAGATGGCTTGCATAAAGTCTCAAGGTAAAAATAAAAGCATGTGCATGAGGCTTGAGAGCTCAGAATGCCATTTAATCTTTATCTCTTCTCTCCTCAGGGATCTCTGCCTGGAGGCTGATGGTTTTGGGATCACATGTGATGTATAATTTGAAGTTTGCCTACAGTATGACAGCATGCCGCTTTGGGCACTGTGAGAGATGCAAATCACGGCTCAATAGACCTAAACTGTACTTTCACTTTCTACAAAACACTACTTTCAAGTTCCAGGAAAAAATGGAATATGATGATCAGGAAAACCATTTCACCACAGATCCACCTGTTCTAAAGCCAAAGGGTGTCTTCATCGTGCTGCTATTGGACAAGAAGAATTTACTGAGGTGGTAACTTAACGATGGGTTGTGTTGCCATGGCAATGTGGTAACTGTCCCTGAACCTTTGCAGTGCATAATCTGTTTCCTAACCTAACTAAATGTTAATAAAATATTTTAATAGCAGAGACATTAAAGTCAAGATGAGCTAATATTTTTCATTAAAAGGTAAATTGGCTCACATTCAACATTTGATAAGGTTTCCAGGTGGTAGTGAGGATAAAATATTGGTTTATAAGACTTGCAGATCATTTAGTTGTAAATTTATTTACATTTTCCAAAGTTTTTAGCTATGAAATCTACACAAAATAAAGAAAATGTATTTCCAAATAGCATCCAGTATTATGTGCAATGTCTTGTTTATGAAAATGAAAGAAAGTCAGCTAAAGGGACCGTTACTATGTTTTCTGACTGATAGGCAGCAACAGAGTTAAAGTACACTCGTACGGTGGCCCAGAAGTATCACAAAAATACTAAAAGCCACAACGCAACACCATACAGCACAGTAACCCTAAAGGGAAGTTAACTCATTGTTTACATATGGATGATTTTTATGTTGTTTGTATTGCTGTGACACTTCTGGGCCACCGTACATTCGCCTGTAAACATGACCTGAAGCTGGAAAAGATCAAATAAAAAGGGAAACATGTGTTTTTTCATTATAATTAGTTCCCTTCTCTCTTTGTATGATCAGATTTAGCAGGCAGTGCAGACCAGTTAAACCATCCACACTGTCCACTTTTATCATTTTTGTGTCAGAGATGTTTCTAAGAGAACCGGATTTTGTTTGGGAGGACAGCTTCACTTTTCTGTTCTCCATTACAGATCCTTTGATTCAGATGATGTGGTTTGCTTTTACTGGCCAGCACCACAGTCGTGTAAAGTTTTGTTTTATTCATCATGCTGTCAACAGTTTTGTGAACAAGACAGACCCAGTATGGCACTGGCATAGTGGGGAGACTGAAGCTAAAAGCTAAGGCCATCTCAGCAGTAAGGGGACATGAGCGTGTTTGTGTTGGCATTTGGTATTAAATTAATATTAATATAAATGGTGTGGGTAAACTTTGTGACTAAGCTTGTTTTTCAAACTGGGAGGCGGGGGGGGGGGGGGGAGCTTCCAGAAAACCAAAACATTTATTTTGCATTTCTCAAACAAACTTGGGATTTTAAAATCGGAAAAGCACACGT
>JBAMHX010000016.1:25221279-25233263 GCA_037177515.1 Pseudomugil tenellus
AAATGAGAATCTGCTGTCATAGGTATACTTTTATTGTGCCATTATCATTTTACTTTATGTATCCTTTTTTTTTAAAATTATTATTATTATTATTTTTTGTTTATTTGTTTTTTCTGTATTGGTGTTATTTGGTTTGCTTATTGAAAATTTATGAAATTAATAAAAAACTTTAAAATGAAAAAAAACATTTGCAAATGGATGGTTCTTAACATTAACTACGGACTGGTGACCTGTCCACATTGTGCCATTCTTTCACATGCTCACCCACAGTTAGACTTTGTAGCTTCTAGGAAGGAGATGATAGATACCCTAAATGTACACTGGATCTTAGTTAAATCAATGAAAATGAATACAACAGGTAGTCTGGCAGCTGTTAGAAATGGATCTCACATCAACCAAGAGCTTTGTGGCTGAGTCTTGGTCCAGCAAAGAGAAGGGCAGCAAATGGCCTGTTTCCATAATGGTCTGCTGACTTTTCCTTTTTCCACTCGATTTATTCAGAGGTCTTTTAACTCCTCTTGGTTGGAGCAATAGATCATCGCTGTTGGATTTGTGTCACCTATCCTTAAGGCAGTTCTGAAGAAAATAGTATTTTTGAGGGCTGAAACAATGGTACAAATAAATAAAACAACCAAATGATAAATACAACACAAGTTGTTTGTGTGGACATGGCCCTACGTCCCACTGTGTCTTAACAGTAAACGCCTTGGGGGGGGGGGGGGGGGGGGGTTGCATGGGGTCGTCCCTGCATATTAAAGAAAGGGCAGCAAAAAATTCAAAGAAATGAAAATAAAGCAAATCTATGCAATTCTTCTGTACTTGGTAAGAAACATAAATCTTGCCATTATTATGTCCCAGTATTACAAATATATATATTGAAAGCAACCTTGATTTATTCCAATGCATGGCTGACGGTTTAAATCACAGTCGGTCTTCCCTGAAAATACTCAAATACTTCTGCAATGCCAGCAGAAGATGCCATTCAACGCTAAAAGTGTAACAGTGGTGTTTCATATTTCAGAGAAAAGCTGTTTGGTGGGGTGGTGGCATTGTATTGAAGCCTCTTCACTTAATCCATTCTGTCAAGTGAATGGACTCAGTCATGATAGCACACACAACCTGTGACATTCAGCTGTTTACACACAAATGTTGGAGTGGTAATCCACAAAATCCTTCCTAAATCCCCTTAACCACAGATGGTTGAGCCTGAACAAAACACTGTTCGTATAAATCACTCACTCAGGAGCGTCTGATAAACCAGAGACATCAGCCTGAAAGAGGATATAGGACAACCGTTAAGAGCAGGTTAATGGAGCGGCTTAATTCCATTTTAAATGCTATGCACTTTAAAGGCACATTAACACAACATACATGGCATGCAAAAATGGATCATTTAATTAACATATTGCCCTAAATTATACTTTTCCAGTTACATTTATTCAATTAGAAAAATATAGTTCATTCTGTGTTGATGCATAATAAATGAATGATATATTTGATTGTAGTAAAATAAAATGCAGAGCAAAACCTGCTTTAATGATTAATCCTTCAGACTTACCTAAAAGTAGCACTATGTGACTTTCTGACCATAGAAATATGCTTTTCTGACTCATTTTTGATGACATTGTTACATAGGGCCGGCTGTAGCTCGGGGGGTAAGTGGAGTTGTCTGCCAACCTGAAGGTAGGCGGTTCGATTCCAGGTTTCCCCTGACTACATGCTGAAGTGTCCTTGGGTAAGACACTGAACCCTATGACCCAGAAATGTAAGTCGCTTTGGATAAAAGCGTCTGCTAAATGACTGTAATGTAATGTAATTATTATATACTTACCTACATTTCTAGAGACATCATTTTCCTGCAGCACCCAAAGCTGAAAAACACATTAAACAGCACCATGTGAGAAAAGAGCACACACTGAAAGAAGAAGCAAGAAAATCAGAGAGAAAGGGATAGAGCAAAATGACTTTTACTGACTAAAGAGAGCTCAGAAAAGAGAAAGGATGCAAGATAGATGCCATATTATATTTCTGTTTGCTACTCTTGCTTTTCCGGCTCCCGTTGTGTTTCTAGCACAGTTTCATGTGCGGTCCTTACGCTTCTAGCAAACTACCATTCACGTCTATTGTCTCACATAGGGATTTTTATAATGTTTTAAGCCCAGTCATTGCAGTCCTATAGCATCTTCCACCTATCTACTGTCTCATGTAAGTTACAACTCATAAGATGAATACTGTTACTCACTGCACAGGATTTATGAAATGACATGGTTTCAATAAAATGCATTTTATTAATTTCCATGTACAGTTAACATATGTGTTAGCTGCTGGTAGCATTCAGGTAAAGTGTGGGTTAATTCCTTTACTTTGACCTTTGCTTACACACTGTTAAAACACACCCAATTTATTTCAATTTGGTTTTATTTACAACCTGTAGATGAGGATCAGAAACGCCGTCCTTGATTGTAGGAACAGACCCTCCTTTTGTTAGGGTTTTGGGTTAGCTTATGTTGGTTTCCTTTTATTTTGTAGTTTTTCCTGTTTTGCCCGTTGCTTTCGGTTTCAGCCTCACCTGGGTTGATTTTGGTCATTGTTTTCACCTGTGTCTTGTTCTGTTTTCAGTGTATTTATACCTTTGGTTTTCTTTCCCCATTCGTGGGGTCATTAAATTAGTTAGTTGTAGTTAGTTTCTCGAGTATCATGATTGCTTTGTTTTTGTTAATAATAAATCCTGGTAATCCGCATCGTGGCTGCCTCCTGCTTGTCCTTCTCACCTGCGTTTGGGTCCACCACCTCCCTGCGCCGTAACACCTTTCAGCAAAAGCCTGATTGCAAATCCCCCACCTCACTGCCCCTTATTTATCCAGTGGTATTTAGTGAAGTGCAGGTAATAAGAATATTGTCCCAAAACTGTGGCTGGCTTCCAAAAGCATACATTCTTTGCTGTTTCCTTCAGAAATGTGAGACATGTTGGCATGTAAACGTCCGGATGTCCACCAAAGTTTTAGCATCTTCTGTCTTACATGGAGCAGTGAAGGTAGGCGTGCTTTTCTTCTAATGTGCACAACCTGGAGAAGATTACCAATCACTGACTCCCCCTGATCACTAAAATATCAGAGTAGAAAAAACTCTCCAAATCCTATCGTTTTCAGCGCCATGGAAACTGGATAAAGAGACTTGCTGGAAAACTCAAACATTTGTGATGTGATAGAAAACAGCGCTGGTCATTTTTCTGACGAGTATTCAACACTATAGCACTGTAAAAAGCGCAGATGGGTTTAAATACACTGTCTTCTTGTACAGTTCAGGACTCAGAATTTAAGTACAGAGAAGATTAACTGGAATCCATTAGCTTCTTTAACAAAGCAATTGGTTTAATGAATTGGTTTATGAGAACACAGTTTTAAATGTAGCTGATGTGATGGATTTGTTTTAACTTGATTACAGTTGGACTACAGCGAACTGGACTGTGTCTACGAAGTTTACTCTGGATGACTTTGTCACGAATAAGCTCTTCTAAAGAAGATGATCACAGAAGAAACTATCTTATCTTCTGTTTATTTTTTTGGTTGTTTATGAATGAATGCTTTCAAGCAAAGATCGAGTTCAGTTTAAGAGTCATGGTTTGATGCAGCCTCGACCTCAAGCTTTAAGCGTTTTGTGAAGCCAGCATCACTTTGGCTCCAACCTGTAAACAATCCAAACATTTCCCCTAATGCGTTGTTGGTCAGGAAAAACATCCACTGAGTCGGGACCAAAGGTCATTAGAGAAGATGAATTGGATGAACTTGTCCTTGCAGCCAGTTATGCATTTGTTTGAAGCTCTGAGCTATGAGAAGTGGTGGTGGATCTTCTGCTATTACAGTGATTGTGGGGATGATGTTCACGCTCAAGCTTTTTTAAAAATTGATTTGAATAAACCTCTGTGCATTGCTTTTAACTTTGGTTGACATATTGTTTTACCACACCAGATATGCTGTAAAAGAGAGAAAAACAATACACTGACTCTTCATGAAAGAAACAGATTCCATGGATGAGAAATATAAATGAAGCACCTTTGGGTGGGTATAGAATTCGATCTACGTTTGATTGAAAACAATAAACAGTCACAGAGATTCAGGCATCGTCATGATTGATGTGGGATTAAACTTGCCCAGGGATGCTTCCATATGTGGACAGAAGTTAAAAAAAGCCATACATGCTGATGTTTATTTGAACAAAATTAAAATAACTGATGAGACATATAAGCAACGAGAAAACAGGCTGTGCAGATGAGAGAATATCTCTTTCGCGGGTTATAGGATATTTGTTACCTTAACATCCATCCATTTTCCATGCCACTGAATGGTAACATCCCAGTAGTAATGGGGCAGGGTACACCCTGGACAGTTCACTCGTCCATCACTGAGCTCTAATCAGTGACCTTGCTGGGAGACTCCAGCGCTAACTAACACGTTATATGCTTTTTACCTTGTGTTAATATCTCCACAACATCTTCAGCAAAAACTGACCCCGGGTGGTGAGACTCTCAGGGAGAAGGACTGGCTTGCCGGGTACCTTGTTGATGAAAATTAGAATTCAGAGTGACAAAAATGATCAAATTGTTCATGCGAAAGATCTTCAACAAACCATCATCCTTCTTTTGGATGCATTCCTTCTATCTCATGTAAATCAGGTGCTTATAGGTTATCTTGTTAAGATGGAAACATTTTTCACATATTTTGCTCCATAATAAAATGAAGCATCACACAGTTGCTGCACATCATGATGAGAATCTCCCAAAGCTGCTCTATAGGATGTAGATGTGGTGACTGTGGAGACCATTAAAGTACAGTAAAGATGCTACACTGTGCTCATAAAGGGATGGACATGGTCAGCAACAATACTCAGGTAGGCTGTGGTGGTTAAACCATGTCATGTTGCTACTAAGGGGACCAAAGTGGGACAAAAACATATTCCCCAGATTAGTACACCACCTAAAACATTGATTGAAGGCAGGATGGATCCATGTTTTCATGATGTTTCCATCATCTCCAACCAGTCTGTCCATTCTCATCTAACATCCTAAGACTGATCCAGTCCACCAAGAATTTGCTAAAATGTTTCACTGGAGAGAAAAGCAAATCAAAATTGAAGCAATAGCCAAAAGACAAAGCAACACAGTTAAATTACAGACAGTATCATCTTTTTCTTGTTGATTTATTAACATTAGTTTTTGATACTTTTTGCCCCTAAAGGAAAATAATAAGTTATAATGTTTGCTTTTATTGGAAGAGGAATATGAATAAATGTCGTTGTTATGGAATTTTTTGTTTGGTCTGGTTCTCTAGTGAAAATGATTAAAGTTTATTGAACAAGGAATAAAACAATCAAAAGAATATGGGAAACATAAAGACAAGACAGACAAATACAGAATTGCAGTGCAGGATGATTTGGTGAAAAGATCTGTCTGAGCAGAAGTCTGGAGCAAATTGTGACAAGCAGCAGGGAAGAAACTTCTTTTAAGCCCTAAAGATGGGACGTCATATATCTGAAGTGTACAGAGAGTAGGTCACAGATAGCAAGGCTTTTCATTACCTCTCATGAGCTAATTGGTGGTTATCCAGAGGATACCTAAACATTGTTTACGTCAGAGAAAGCACAACAGATAATGGATGTACACTGATTGTCATTAGCTTATTAAAGGCGTTTAGACATGTTGATGTGACATTTAACATGATCATGTGACCCAAATCACACAAAGCAAAGTGAATGAAAGCAATATCTGCAATTTTCTATAACAGTCATGAATATAAATGTTTAACACAAAAAATCATATTCAAATATGTTAAAAATGTACTAAAACAGATTGAATTAAATATTCTTAAAATGTAAAATAATTAGACAAAAATATATAGCTGATAATAACATGAATTATATTTAACATAATAAAGTAAAATGTGTGATAGTATTTTGAGAAAGATAATATGAAATAGAAGCTACTTGAGAAGATGCATTAAACAATAAATAAATAAATAAACAAATGATCATAACAAACACTTCCTGCATCATCATGACTTCTGACTGGCTTATAATCAGGTGTCATGGAAAAGATGGTGTCACATGTCATTTTATTTCCCAGCGATTTGCTTCTAGAACTTAAACAAACTGCATGTTTTGTCTCAGCAGAAGTGTCCATACTTCGATCTCAGCCAGTCAAAATACTGGACTGTAATTTAGAGTGTCAGGTGATCCCAGCACCAATGTAATCCTTCTGTGTCACATCTTCCTTTTAATAAATGTCAATAGTCTTATTTTAATCTGTAATTAAATTATTTCATCATTTAACAAATACTTATATATATTTATAATATAATTATATCCCCAAACGCGTGTTGGAAGTATTATGGTTTCATCGCGACCGGTGCAGCCGCCACCAAATTTCAAGGAATTTAACTATATTTTGATTTATAGTTTCCCCACCAAGTGGCGCTTCATGTGCAAAAAAATCAGATTTTTGGCTGTATCGCTGGAACTATCTCAGATATCAAAATATTGTTTTCAGAGCATTGATATAACCACCTCTGATTGACGCATAACCTAGCAAATAAAAAAATGGTAGATGCTGAAATATTTTGGTTTTCATGAAAACCACGCATGAGATCAGCAAATTTCATGGAAGTTTACTGGTTTTAAACTGGTTTTAAACATAAAGTTGTTTACCAGGCTGCATAATGCACCATCAGTTCTGAAGTTGTGGCATCAAAAAGACGAGGTGAAGCTGTCTGAGTTCGGAGTTTTGAAGCCAAACAGTGTTGGGGGAGGGAAGGGCAACTAGTCTGATGTGAATAATTTATGGCTGATGTTTCCACTGCCTTTGTTCTATGTCCAAAGGATCTGGATTTAAGTTTTAATAGCACTTGTGGCTGGAGTTATTACGCGTGATCAAATAATTCTCGGCCTTGGGATTAAAAAAGTAACTGTCCTTTTACTTTATGTTTTCTCTGTTGAACTTATTTAGGCCACATGGGTATAACCAGCGTCTCTCTGCTCTTCACCCTCTCATATTAATTTTGCAAATCACACAGTAATGTCCTGTGTATTTCAGCGACTAGTCACTCATTGCTCTTCAATCATTCACCGATTTAAAGGTTTACTTTGGTAAAAGGCTACATTATTAAGCTTGATGGAAACAACAGATGGATCCTGTAAGACAGAAAGCTACACTTTTTAAATGTTAATCTCTGCATAAAACCTTCTAGCAAGAAAGAAAAGTGCTCTTTCATATAGAGCAATGAAATGACTGCATTACCAGAAAAATAACCACTTAAACTCTTTGCAATCTCATAACCTTTAAATATATCGTGCTTTGACAGTAATTTAGACAAAAATAGAAGATAATTATTTGTCCTTCAAAGAGAAATTTCCATTATTGCAGCAGCACAGAGGCAGATCAGATGAACACAATCTTTAAACATCTTAGAAATGAGATAAGAAACAGCATACAAGGTAAAAATAAACACATAATTATCATTTGTAAATATCCAACTATGTAACTGCACAGTGAATTAATGAAATAGTTAACACACAGTCCAAGATATTTTTAGTTGTTTTCCTTTGGTGCAGGTCTCCAGAAAAGACATGTGATAGTGCTTCTGTACGCACTTCTTAGGGTGCAGTAGCCTGTGACAGAAGGAGCTTTTCAGTGTTGTCATGCATGGAATCAGAGACTTTTACAATCAATCAATCAATCTTTATTTAATGCTCTTTAGTGCTTTTCATACAATTACTGTCATTCAAAGTGCTTTACAGTAGAATTTAAAACATTAGACATTAAAAACAAATCTGCATGTCCATAAATCCCCCTGCCATGAACTACACACATACACACACGCATACGCACACAATCAACAACTATGTTAATGAAAAGAGAAAACAACTACTTAAAAAATACTAATAACACTAAATAAATAATTTTTAGGATACATTAGGCTTGGTACAGATAGACCAGCTGACTCAGCATCATCAGAGGAGTTGTCTGCACCAGGAGCAGAAGGTCACCTGCAGCCACCGGACGTCCAGAGAAGAGGTCAAGACCAGACTTCAGGACCAGCGAATCAGAGCCCAGCAGTCGCAGCCAACCCCAGCTCCCAGTGCAGAGACTCCTCAGAGGAAACACCAGAAATTCAATAACTGAAACCCAGATTAAAAGAAGTGAAGGCCTTAAAATAGATAAATACATGACTACAACTAAAAGAATAAATACTAATTAAAAGCTAAGCTAAAAAGATCCAGGTTTTTAAGAGCCTGCTCTTAAAAACCTGAACATCCTCTGAAGCCCTGAGGTCCAAAGTCGGGGGCAGAAGAACTGGAAAGACGCCTCACCGGTGCAGCAATAACTGATGGATCTTCTTCCTATCCCCCATGACCTGCATTGGCTGCACGGGGCAGGTCAGAGGTGTCTCTTCCTGCCTGGAGATGCAGTGAACAGAACAAATTCTACAATTCAGTAGAAGGTCTTCAGGAAGGGTCCCTGTGCTCCAAAAGGTCTGAATTTCCTCAGCAAGCAGTTTGCTCTGGCTCTTCCTGTAAAGTGCATTAATGCTGGGAGTTTAGCCCAGCTTGTTGTTCAGGGAAATGAAATCCACCACCAGCTCAGTGTGACTGTGGTCAGTTTACACACTTTGGTTTCATGGATTCTGCATATCTTGGTTGGAACCAGTGCTGATTGGACTTCCTGTTGTCTTTCTATCATCTCCAACCAGTCTGTCCATTCTCCTCTGACCTCTGACATCAACAAGACATTCTGGTCCAGACAACTGCTGCTCACTGGATATTTTCTCTTCTTCACAACATTTTTGTAAACACTAGAAATGATTGTGTGTGAAAATCCCAGTAAACACTCAGAACAACAACCATGCTGTGTTTAAAGTTACCTAAATCTCCTTTCTTCCTCACTCTGATGCTCAGTTTGAACTTCAGGACCTCATCTTCACCACGTTTACATGAATAAATATGTTGAGTTGCTGCAGATTAGATATTTAGGTTTAACAGTTGAAAAGGAAGACGGTGAGTGTATGTGCAAGTCATTGTCAGTGTGTGTTGCTGTGACTTCAATTCTGTTTCATCTTCACAATGTCGACATGACTACATGCATTTAGTTGCTGTCATGTGATTGGCTGATCAAATACACAAGGAACAGATGAACAAAAAAATGGTTGTTAAGTAAATCTGAATATTTTGTTGAATATATATATAATCACACAACAGAGACTAAAACTAAATCCAGATTTGTTCCCACAGTGAACTGCTGTGCAGGGATCTAACACGGTCTGCACTCGTTCATGACCAGTCTTTTCCTCCACGAAGTCGTTTCCATTTTCTCTTTAATAGTTACTTGTTTGTAAGTATAACAAGGTTTCTGTGTGGTTCACATGGTAACACTTGGCTTTAGTCTGCACCAATTAAAACCTTATAGTATGTGCTGGTTCAGGTATAATTGGTGGCACTCAAAAATACCACCAGCTGTCAAGGAAACAAAGTAGTCCTCATTTTGTGCCTGCTGTTGTGCCAGTATTCAAAAATCCTCAGCTGGCTTAATCAGCTGGCCTGCTTTAGTGTGAGAATGAAAGTTCACACTGAAACACAAGGTATTGCGTTAAATCCGCAGACGCCTCTCTGCTGCTTACCCTTAGGTCAAAAGGTGACAGCTCAAAGAACGCTTCAAATCATGAGAACTGCTTTACCTTCCAATGGAGCTGAAGAGACGCACCTACATTAAGTCAGTAAAGTCAGTGGATTTATCCGGATCTGAACGCTTCCCCATGGGTTGCATATCAATGGGTTGGACTCCGTGGGCTCAGTGTGAGCCTGACAGACTGATGTGTGGGTAAGTGAGTGGTTAAAGGGCAAACAAATGGCACAGGTTCAAACTTCTGGTGTCATATTTGAGCTTATAGTGTGGCTTTCCCATACTTCCAATCAATAAGTTCAAACTGGGTTTAAATTTAAACAACTGCTGTTTTCTGTGGAGTCAAAAAGTCTGAATTAATTTCCCAGTACATAGAATAGGAAATTGATGAGTAACACATTTTAAATACTTAGCGAGGATGGAATTATGACTAATGGAGGGAAAAACAATCTAACATTATGTATATAGATTCTAATAGTTGCTTCAGGGCAGCTCATCATTTAAGTACATTTTAATAAGATAAGATGAACTTTGAGCTTCTGTTATCAAATTGTTACTGTTATTAAATTGCAGGAAATGCAATTAGGGAAAACAAGAGAAACAATCTCATTTAAATGTAATAATAATGTAAGAAGTGAAAGAGAACAAATCTTCTGGGGGGGAATTAAAAGATGTGAAATAAACATCCATTTATTTACAGTTATTTTCAGTGACAGTAATGAACCATGAGGTCAAGAAAGATTAAAAATTAATGTGACTGAAAACAAATCCATAATCGCTAATAATTTCTGTTGAGTCGAAATGCACACAAAACTTTAGTGGAGCAGAAAACTTCAGAAAGATTAAGGTTTTAGTTGTATTTAAGGTTATCAAACTATAACACATGATTCCAGATTGAGTTTAGTTCCTCGTTAAAGAAAGAACAGAAATTTGGCAGGTTGTCTCCATGTGGCGCCAACACGTGGCCAACGCCTGACCAATGCCGGGCCAATGCCTGGATAACACCTGGCCGACGCCGGGCCAACACATGGCCAATGCATCCCCAACGCCTGGCTAACGCTTACGTGACCCAGTAACAACACATCTATTTGATATGAGATGGGTCAAGAATGCAATCATGTTGCTACTCTCCAGACAAAGCCGGGTCTAATATGCAACCACTTCCTTTATAATGTCACAATAAAAGGGTGAAAAACAAGATTCACCCAAAATGTATTAAGTAATTTGTGTCTACTTCTAATTTTATTCACAAAAAAGAAAAAAAATTGGTTCCGTTAAAATCATTTTCCACTCTAACGTCACATATTACATTTCTGAAAACTTCTTAATCTACCGCTGTGCGGCGGCGGTTTATCCTCTCATCCCTTCCAGATCAGCTCCAAACTCTATATTTTGGCATTTTGTAGAGAAGTGGATACCAGGTTATGAGCTACTGAATGAATGTGTCCGATACCACCAGTGCCAAAAACAAACTTCCCAAGCTTCCTCTGTAGATGGACCGGGATGTTCTGCATGACTGCTATTTTGGGTTCATAAAGAATGCTCATTAGTAAACCCACAGGGAGCATGTTGACTTCCTGCTGGCTGTCAGACATGATCAGATCTTCTCAAAAGAACTACTTTGTGGGATTCGTACATGTACACAAAATGAACACATTGTTTAAAACTGCTTTATTTTCAATAATTGGCAACCACTTTGTAGGAAAATGTTTTTAGGTCAGCGCACACATGATGACTGGAAAAGTTGCAGAAACTGAGTTTGGCAACTAAAACCGAAAAGCTCCCTGCAGCTCTGCTCTGAGGGAGGGTTAACCCCCCCTCCCTCCCTCCCTCTGTGGAACAGCTGGAAAAAGTCACGTAGTACCCTTCATACTACTTGTACTACCTTGGTATGATAATGTTCTCACAGAAAATAAAGTTAGTATCTAAGCAGTCAACACATTTGACCAGTTTTTTCATTCTTCTTTAAAGCAACCTGTTCAATTGTTTGTTAGCACAAATATCTAATCAGCCAATTACAGACAGGCTGATCGGAGAATTTAAGAAACTGCTGATTTTCACACACAATCATCTCTAGTGTTTACAGAGAAAGTTGTGAAGAAGAGAAAATATCCAGTGAGCAGCAGTTGTCTGGACCAGAATGTCTTGATGATTCTCTTATTTTACTTTCTAATTTTTTTCTTATTGCTCTCAAGAATAAATGTTAGGTGTAGCGAATGGAGTGGTATCTGGTTGGATTGCAGTTTTTTCTTCTGTGGTGTCTGTACTTTCTTCTATTGGGGTTGTACTTTCTTTTTCCTTTTCTGTCTTTTCCGGT
>JBAMHX010000016.1:25240046-25261931 GCA_037177515.1 Pseudomugil tenellus
GTGTGTGTGTGTGTGTGTGTGTGTGTGTGTGTGTGTGTGTGTGTGTGTGTGTGTGTGTGTGTGTGTGTGTGTGGTGAAAGAGGCAGGCTTCTGTGGATTTGCGAGAGAAAGAAAAAGCGTGTGCTGGGTTATCACAGTGGAGGTGACTGGGAGGCTGGCTGCTCAGAGATCAGTGGTTGCCTTGGCGGTGAGGGCCTGGATGCGGCTGGTGTTACAGTTTTTGCAGAGGACGTGTCCGTCCAGCGGGTAGCAGCCCTGGTTGTCCCCCTCTGAGAGCAGACAGCCACAGTCCTGCGGGACACAAACACAATCATTATCCACGCATCCGTCTTGGCTCCGCACGCACGACCTGAACGCCACATCGGCTGCTGTAGTGTCCCGTTACAGGAGGCTGTGTGTGTGCTGGCTCTCAGCCAGCTGGCGAGTCTGCTGGGAAATAACTGCTTAGTGGTGCAGAACGCTCGTGGTACAGACTCAGCCCTGCATCAACCTTTTTCACTCAGTTAGCGAAGGTTGATGAAAATATGTCTTTGTTTAAAGATGTGGACACAAAATGTAAATGATCAGACTTTCATGAAGCGATCAGGATCTAAATTATACTTACTAACAATTTTATTGTTATATAGATAGAAACTTCAAAATAAATAATATCAGACTATTTTATTTATTTGATCTATATTTAATCTTTACTATGTTTCAGTCATGTAAACAAAGTGAAGATGCTGCTGACTGACCATCGGTCTCCTAGCGCATGTCTTCAGTCTTTGTCTGTTTGGCTCTTTGACATATTATCTGTCTGAGCTTCGCTTTCAGAAAAACTTCCTCAACAATTTGAAGCGATTAGTTTGGAATCAGTGGGACTGCTCCGTTCCTCCTCCTGTCTTTCTCCTACAGGAGTCGGGATGTTAAATGTGAATAAAAACATTTGTAAATCTCAGAAATGTCATTGAATTTCAAGATCCAATCATTTTTAATATCATGACTTTTGTGAGTATACTATCATGATTATTCATTGTTACAGCTTGGAAATAAACATGGAGATGCATCCTGATGCAAACTGCAAGCTACATTTTTTCACAGCGTGCGTAAGGTGGGCTGGAGTTCTTAGAAAGCATAGTCGTCTGTAATATTTGGCCATTTATTCCATCAATGTGAATTTACCTGAGAGATCACATCTGTCAAGGCGCCAAACCTCTGCAGTGCTGCGTTCCACTTGGCTTTAATAAAAATCAATGCTTTAATGTTGATTCAAACACTCAAGAAAAAAGAAACATCTTCAGGTTGTTTGTTTTTTCCTCTGAAGTCCTTAACTCAGACCCTCATCTTCCTCTTTCACACACATTTTCTTCATCTGCTCATGGCTCCCTGGCGACAAAGGTCTTTGTTGAGCTTCAGCCGAACTAATCTGCTTTGCTTCCTTCTGACCTTTATGTCTGCCAGACGCTCATACTGGCACGGCTTCCTGACAACGTGACACGTTACTTCTTTTTCAGTCGACCATATAACGTCTGCTTATCCGCGGCCGCTGACACGCCGGTAGCTCAGCGACTCTGTGAACTTTAACTGGGGGACAGCGAGAGCTATTTGGAGGCAGGTGAGAAAGAGTCTCTCTGAAGAGGTTAGTCAGGGACAAGTTATTACATTATGGCAGCGGCTGGCATTTGAAGGCCAGGACCAGAAGAGAAGCACACGCACCTCGCAGCGGTAACACTGCACGTGGAAGTCACGGTCCAGAGCCACAATGCGGACGGTCTCTTCCTGGCCAGGCGCTGGCATGATGGGCTCAGAGCACACGCAGCAGCGTGGTGCGAACTTCCTGTGAGGAACAACAGAAATAAGCTCAGAATAAAACACGTTACATAACGTGAAGTTTAATCTGTAAACGGCAAGAAGCTCAGCGATAGCACTGCAGGGATGCTTCTCCCGCCGTTTAGTCTCAATCAAAACTCATAACTGATAAATACAACTTACAGATCACATCCTCATATAACCCTTTCCCCAAAAGCAGCCCTTTTGAGGAGGCTGGGGGGGGTAATTGTCACATTTAAGCTGTCAACTCTGAGAAACTTTTGTAGAATGTAAAGCAGGGACTCTGGAATGAGCTGAAGTAGGAAGAGGTCTGTCTAACAGAAGCACTGATGAGGATTTGAAAACACAGATTTAGAAGGTGCTCCAAGGCGACCTGAGGTCACTCTGAACACTTCCTCTGTTTCACACTTTCATTCAGCATCTGGGAATCAGGAAGTGAAGGCTTTTGTGTGGCGGTGGGGAACCACGCTCACGCTGCACAGGTCCGGGATCCTGCTCGGATATTCCTCGACACAAATGGCTGCTGAGGTCACACTTGTCACGTGGAATTAAACGCGCCAGTGCAGCCACACCAGACGCAAAGCAGGATCTGTGCACACGCACACACCAAAAGCCGGCTGCTGGCTTCCGTTTCCTTTCTGGTCACTGAGCGGGGAAAGATTTCTGGTAAGGTGGCGGTTACGCAATCAGTCAAGTGTGATCCAGTAACAGGAACGTACCATTAGATTCACATGCACATCTTTTCATTACTGGACTTGTGAAACTATTTATATTCATTCCTGTAAAGGAAGCCCCAAGACGCCGTGTGGAAATTAAACATACCTAAATATCTATTTTTCTTCCTTTTGGTCCACATGCGGCTGTGAAACATGCTGCAACACTACTCAGACATACAAGCACTCACATCGCTGCAGCTACGTAGCTGCTAACTTTGTCCTTTAAAGGAATCTTAATGAGCAATTTTCACACGTGTACAGCCGCTCTGGTGTTTTCTAAACATTATCCAAAGCTGTAAGAAGAGAAGCATCCACATCAGAACAGACTCTGTGCAGACGTCATCCAACTTTCTGAGATGGGAATCTTTGAACGGAGCAATCCTGCCTTGCTAACGGTTTCTGCCCTTTTCCAAAGTTGGAAAGACTAAAACAGAAATTTCTTTAGCATGCTTCATGCATAGTCTCCGTGTCTCTATGAAATCTGCTTAGGAGCCACACAGATGTCCTCCAGGTGTGGAATAAACTTTTATATGGAAAATCTCTCACTAACACTTCCCTGATTTGAAGAAGCTCAAAAACATCCCAAAATAATGATGATGGATTTACAAAATGCTGGGAAGGAAAAGAACATTATTCCTGGTTCATCAGGTTCAAATAAGTAGGAGTTTGGATTTATCTCATCTATTTTTCCCCATCATCCTTAAATGTTGTCAGCAATTCCCATCAGCTGTGCAAACCTCATTCCAACCATCCTGGGAGAATAGAAATATCTCCCTTCTGTCACATCCCGCTGTACATGAGAGCAGTGAGAATTGTTAGAATCCAGAAATCAGCCTGTAAATGCTGAAGATTACATCTACAATACTGATGACTCAGCAGGATTTATGTCAAAGTCTTTGTGTGTTTTCTGCAGTTGTGACTGTAGTAACGGAGTTTTTACAGGTCTGTAAAACAATATCACTAAGACACCTGCAACTACTTCTCACAAAGAGCAGAAACAGGGAGCAAACATTTCTTCCATCTTCAGATCAGTCTGTTTAGGAAATGTCTGGTTCGTTATTAAGAACCATCACTATAGTATCCATGGCAACTGTTTAAAAGAAGGCAGGTGATTGGATAAAGCATCTGCTCTCACGGTGACAATCAGGGTCGGTGATCAGGATCAACTACTTTTGTGTTTCAGTCACAAATAAATTCTTTCAATTCTTGAGAAAGTTTGGAAAAATGCTGAAAATACAGCTGGTTGAAATATTATTCAACACCTGATCGTATGACATTTCCACCAGATGTTTCACCAAGAAATCCAGACGTACAAAGAATCGGAGGCAATCTGTTCAGACAGGGGGAATGTACGGCACACAGAAATGTGGTTCATGTTTAGTACAGAAGTCTTTGTTGCTAATGACGCCTCTTGTACCGAGAAGCTGGTCTCATTCATCACTGGCTTATTCTTCCACATGAAGAGGTCTCTTCTATGACCTCTAAAATTTCCTTCTTTCATGGAGTTTCAGCTGGATTCCAGCTGATTGGCTGCTTATCAGCTTCATTTTCTTTCTCTTAAACCTGATGAGTTTCCTGTCTGTAAATCGGCCTTTAGAGCCTCGGGGGAGTGTTTGCAGGGGAGCCACGCTCCTCTTCGCTCTCCCATAATTTCAACCTGAATCTGATCATAGAAAATGGAAGCCGATACTGTGATGCACAAGGTCAGTTAGGATTGTAAGCATCATTTTCCTCCAAACATGACGTGCATTATAGAAGAAAGACTTGAGTTTTTGGCCATTTCACTGGATTTGTTTTGGTTTCTTTGGGTAACTTTGATTGTTATGAAGATCTGTCAACATGGCCTCTAAAAACATTATAAAACAGGTTTTCCCAGCTGTATGTTTGTACGTCTACATCCTGACTTTGTCTGCTACATGCTTATTACTGGACAGGTATAACTAAAAGTCATCTGAATTTCTTTTTATCTAAATCTCATTTCATTTATTTGTTTTTGTACTGATGAGAGCCGTTTCCACCAACAAAAGCCACAAAAAGCTGATATGAAAGGTGCTGAACAGACTTCAGTTGCATTTCCGTTCCAGTTAGTTACATGTAACTCGGGATAAATAAGAAACAGGATGATTAGAGCAGCTGTGAACATGCCATACTTGTGAAAGTCCTCGATGCAGTGGATGTGGTTGGAGGCGTCCACGGTGAACGGGATGCCGTCCAGGCTGCGGTGACACACCACGCAGGCGAAGCAGTGTGGGTGGTAGGCCTTCCCCGTAGCCCGCAGGATGCGCTCCATGATGGGCTTACTGCAGATGGTGCAGGTCTCCAGGGTGTTCTGTAAACACAAACACACACACACGGGATTACACAGCTAACCTGAAGACCCTCCAGTGTTCCCAGCAGGCTTTACAACTTAAATGATTAGCAAACATATTAAATGGAGTGTGTGAAATGTGCAGGTTTGGAGGAAGTGGCTGCGTGAGCCACATTCAGGACAATTAGCTCAGCCATCCTCACATGCCTCTTAAGGAATATGATTAGCGATCCCTTTGAAACAGTCATTTTTCCGCTGCCACCTTCCACTCCATCCTCCCTTATTCAAGAGTGTGTGCAGTAAATATCCCCACTTTGTGATGACTGCAGGTTTTCTGCAGCCAGGCGACTGGGCAGGGAGCCCACGAGGGGACGTGGCGGCTGCCCGCCTCTGACTTATCTTTAGCATTTCTCTTCTTAATCTCTGCCGAGAGGTACCATTTGTTATTTCAATATTTCATAAATAACGACTGCCTTTCTAAACAGCGATGCAATTATGGGGAGATGGATATATCATGTGAGGGTGATCAATGTGTGGCCCGATAAAGCTGTCTGCATGCTGATGGGCCCCCGCTGTCGCTTCTTCTCGTTCAGGCATTTCCTGGATCTGTGCTGTGTCTCTGCCCCCACACCTCCCTCCCTTCCATCCCTCCTCTCGCTCGCTCTCTCGCTGCGCTTGACTGGGCTAAAGAGTGCACGGTTCAGCTGCTCCCATTGGCCCCCGCTGTAGTAGCAAGCTGCCTCAGTGTTTCCAAACACGGCTTGGGGTGTGTGGCAACACTGCGCTGCGTCATCCTCCCAGATGCACCGCCGGACCACGCCGTTAAAATTGACACTTATGTGACCGCTCGGCCGAGGTAAACTCCCAGCGAACACCCCGTCTGGATGCAGCACACAAGCGCTGACATTTTAAATCTGAAATGAGCAGGGAAGCTTTTTTTTTTCTCTTAAGAGATGAGGGTCACTGAAAATGCCCTGTAAAACTGCCCTCGACATGACTCTTACAACATGATGGTAAGCCACTGGAGGGTGACGGGGCAAGAGAGGAGAGCAGCTGATGTATGACTCCAGGCTGGAAAGAAAAAGGAAAAAAAGTGGTTTGACAAACGGCCGCTTCTTCAAAGCACTCCTGGAGAGGCAGTATTTCATGAAAAGCAATGTGTGCAAGCTCGACCCCCCCACCCCCATGCGCTCCAAGATGGTAATAGAAATAAACATTATTCCCAGGGCAACATTTGTGTATAAACAATGTCCATATTGCAATCCTGCGCGATCCTGGAAGTGGAATAAAGCCTTTAATGAGCTCGCTGCACTGAACCCTTGAGGTTTGCCTCACACACACACACACACACACACACACACACACACACACACACATACACACACAAACACACACACACACAGAGGTAGAGGTAGAAAGGAAAACAGAGAGAGGGTGGGGGGATATATTTGCAACCTGAGAATGTGAGTGAGATACCAGGGCCAAACAGCACTAAAACCATCCTCAGCTCATCTGTCTGCATTTCTACTTACTTATTCTCATCTGGCCTTCATGTGGGAATACCTTGCCCTTGTTTAGCTTAACTAGAGCATGTGATTTCATAGCACACAGTTCCTCGGGGCCACTGTAATGAGTACAGTACTCAAAAGACAAAATTTCCTCTTTTTCTCTGATGGTAAGATTCTTTGACCTCAATTCATTTATTGTGCTTAGTTTCAGTTGTTTTTTCATCAACTCCTTTTCTTTATATTTAGGATTAGGTAATGCTTACTTGGCCGGTTACACAAACCTGGGATGTCGAAACGGAGAAGTTCTGTTTGGGAATTTCTGAGATTTACACCCTCTCTGGTCCTTTGCAGTTTGCCACTAGAGGGCTGTATATGTCTGCACATGTCCGGATTTTGCTTTTCCCTTGACTAAATGTGATATATTCAAGCATATGTATTCTCTTCTCCCCCCTCCCCTCCTCCTCACTCCCTCATACATTTCTCTAAGTGTTTGCCCAGAAGGCTAAACAAATGTCTAGGCAGATGAGGTAAAGTGAATTTAGGTCAGACAGCCTCCTGCTGAACTGAGGGGTGAGCGGAGTGTGTTTAAGTCAGTTGTAGCCCCCTTTTTTCTTATTTTAAACTGTTTCCCTTTTCTGCAAAGTGCTGTGAAACTCTGAAACATGCCTGCGCGGTCCAGCTCAGCTTCTAAATATTTAGAAACGGTCTCATAAACCATGTTTGGCACAGCTGTCTGTTAGAATGAGGAGTGTGATGGCAAATAAAGCATGTAACAAAGTTTTAGAGGTGCTTTGAACTGAACATGAGAGGGAGAGAGAGATAAACAAGAGTAGCCGCATGAGAATAAAACACACGTCCTAAAGAGTCGAGGTTTTTGGGGTAGATGAAATCCTAACAGAATGAGATTATTCTAATTTCCGATTCAAGTTGCAGTGAAACACATGAAACAAATTTAGTTTTTAAAGTTGGCCTGGAACTAAACTCATGGCGCCTTTTATTAAAAAGCTTACATTCCATAACTTCTGAAAAATATTATTAGGAGAATCTTCCAGACTGTTTTTTTTTTCTCCTTTTCCTCAAACGATGGTAAATAAAAGTCTGTTAATGTGTCTGGAACAAAGATGTGTGATGCATGTTTGCAGATGAAGCCAGTGAAGAACATTGCTGCAGTGAGGTGAAGCTGTTTGCCGTCTCCTCCACCCCATCAACACAAATTTTTCACCTATCTGTTCTTGTTTTTGCACATGGCCAAGTCGGGCTGACAGGAAGCCGGCTGCAGTTCACTGAGACTGCACGCAATTTATGTCCTGGCACGCTGAACTCAGAGAGGATGATCTGATTCTCTGTCTGTGTGTGTGTGTGTGTGTGTGTGTGTGTGTGTGATGGTCAGTGTCAGGCCATGCTGTGGGAATTAACTACACCCTACTGAAGGCAGCTCAGCAATATCAAACAAGAGCCTGATGAAAGATGGAGCTGAGCTGTGCTGCTGCTTGGAGTGAATTAGAGATGCTGACTTGTTGGTGAACTATGAGTCAAACACAGACTCTCCTTCCTCTTGAGGGAAGGTGTCTGCTGACTTAATGGACCCTGACAAGCAGCTTATTTACTTATATTACTTAATATGGGTCAATCAAGCAAAAAATGTAAGGGTGTTAAGGGGGATTTGTACACGTTTTTCCTGGTTTTAATATTTGGACTCTGTTGTAATTATTACAAACCACTTCACTGAGTAAAACATGAGCAGAAAGCTGTATCAGGTCCAACTTCTAGTACCAGGTCAGACCCCGTTTGCCTTCAGAACTGCCTCAGTTATTGGTCTCATAGGTTCAACAAGATGTTGGAAACATTCCTCAGAGACATTGCTGTGAGGTAATGACGGCATGTTCATAACAGCGACAAGTCAGGTAAGCTGTGGTGGTTAAACCAGGTCATGTTGGTAATGAGGCATACCAAAGGGAATAATATTCCACACAACATTATACCACCTGCAGCAGAGCTGAAATGATTAAAAAGCATCTTCAAGAAAATGATCTTTTGATGCTAAACTTCCTTAAAATTTGGCTTCAATCTTGCTTTGATAAACTGATCTTCATTCATGATCTCAGAACCTCAATCTTCTCTTCTACAGATCAAGATCTGACTCAAAGTCCCACTCTGAGGTATATATATAGACTGTTATTCATAGCATCTAAACATGGTCAAAAACTTAGAAAGATAAACAGTCAGTGGATGGAGTCATAGTGTATATCGGATTGGACAAAGCCACTCATTTTCCCATTGGTCAATATTAAATAATGCCCTGCGGTCCAGAATACATATTTCCCACAGATCTCTATTATAAGATCACCATCTGTCAAACAGGACACAAACAAACAAAACTAAATGTAGAGTTTTCAGTCCTTCAGGATTTGTTCACACGTTTTTCTCAGAGTTTGGAAAAGCCAATGAGCGGTCTACATCATGAAATTGTGGTAGGGGCTAAAATAAAAAAAAAAAAAACTTTTCCTGACCGGTGATGGCTCACATTTTGTTGATATAGATTCAAATGAAATTTGATTAATCATCAACTAAAAAACCGTATGGATCAAATTCAGCTTATAAAAGTGTGTGGAAATGTGATAAAGTGTTGATGTGGCAGGATGTGTATGACAGAGTGTAAACACATTGCTATTATTACCTCACAGCTCAGTAAAGTTGTGTTGGGCACACTCGATAAGAAGCCAGCAACAGCAATGGATTAGCTTCTTGGATGCAGTGATCTGATATTTTCACAGGATATCCCCTCGCTCTGGTGTTTTACTAAACACATGCCGTACGATGTGTTAATGGGCAAGCTTTATAGTCTTTATGCTAAGCTAAGCTAACCTGTGATAGCTTTAGCTATGAAATTCATATTAATAACAAACTCAACTGATTCAGAGCCAGAAAACAAAAACGATCTTGTTTCTTTGAAAACTTTACTTCAGTTAAAAACTATTGACATAATAGGTATGACTGCATGTATTCTGTACGGTATGTCTGATACTTCCGCAGGGGGGCGTTGTTTGTTTTCTTGGAGGGAAAAATTAGTGGTGATGTCACATGTCATATATAAGGAATTTTCTTTTTTCCCTTTCATTCTCTCTGCTCCATTATCTGCTCCACATTTTGTTTGCCGTTCAATAAATATGCCGGAAAGGCTGAAGGAAAACTTTGCCCGTGTTCTTTCCTAGTTGGAACTGTCCTCCTGCTGCGTATAAATAGTACATCTGCTAACAAAAACAATTGTTTTTTGCTCATCTTCTACTACAAAAACATCTTAATTTAGATCTTTATTGATGCTAGCAACACCAAGCTAATCAATTTTAAGTAAAGCAGTCTTTAAGAATCAATAATCAAGAATCAACTAAACTATTTCACCAGCATTACTATGACAGTAAATGAGCAACTAAAAGAAAACAGTTCATTTAGACAATCTGTCCAGTAAATGTAAAATGACTCCATCTGTGTCTGTGAAAAGTGAAAAGCTCTGAGTTATGATCTTTTGAGCTACTTTAAAGTACAGCTACATACATCACTCACAGCTGACTTGTCTCTATTCATGCATTTTTCAACAGGACATTTGGCAAAATTGTTATCCTTTAATCCTGCTGTGTGAATCCTAAGCGTCATATTCCCAACAGAGGGTGGTTGCTACTTGGTTGCTTTGTTCAAATCGCCTCCTAAATAAAGGATTCATGCCATGCAGGGTTAAATGATGTTTTATTATTACATTCTGGAGGAAAAATGACAGAAATTTTATTTTGGCTTTTGAGAGGCTTGAAGCTCATTTAACTCTGCAAACATGTGGAGGATTTCTGAGCTCCACCCTTCCTCGATCTGTGGTCTGCTCAGGCCACAAGGGGGTGGAGGCCTGCGAGCATGTAGAAAACTAAGTTGTTTATTTCAGTCTATGGTGATCACCATGCTGCTTCATCATGAGAGGGTTAACATGTATACAGTTTAATGTCTCATCTGAGACCCCTGCAGGGATCTGCTCCACAGCCTCTGGCAATCGGCATCAATCTAGTTTTATATCTATGATTGTTTTCCAGTGAGCAGCGCCGCCATACCGACTCCATCCATCTGCCTCTGCTGTTTCTAAGCATCAGACCCTCAACTGTGAGCATATGAAGATATATTAACAAGACTTGACTCCCTTACAAAATCCTGTCATTTTTAAGCGCGTTATGTAAATCACCCACTCGAATCTTCACCGCTGCATGGATGCACATAACTGAGGTGTGCGTGTTTTTGTTTACGTGTGGGTGTGAGTGAGCATGTCATGCGGTGAAAAGTGATTCTACTAATGGTTTACTAACTCAGGATCAGTGACCTCAAAACTATCAGCTGTACAAGTCACTAACGGAGATGCTCATCTGTCCGCACGCCACTCGGTCCGGACGAGCAAGCCGAGGTTTCGGTGTCTCTGACCTGGAATGCCTCCGCTTCCTCCTCAGCTTGGCCCTCACTCTTGTCAGTGTGATAAATTCACACTGGGTTATGGAGGAGCAGGGAATGCGGGAATGGGATGGCATCCTGCCACAGAGCCTCCCATCCTGACTTTAACCTCTTTCTGACGGGATGTTTTTTTCTGCCTCCAGTTTAAAACGACAATCCCTAAATAAAAGGACATCTTCACAGCTACAAAGACTGCAAGTAGAATCCGTGTCTCAGAAAGCTGAGATGTGAGATTCTTACAGAAGTCTTAGGATCAAGATGTGTTTAACTTTCAGAGTAAATTCATCTGGAACACAGTAGACCATGGAATTGTTATCTGCTCCTAAAAGAAAACCACATTACAGAAGATAGGAGCTCAGTTCATCTAGGAATGAGTCAAGTATTGTCTGCAGCACTGTAAGGTAAAAAAGGGACCTGAGCAGTTTTTGGATTTATTAATAGAGGTCTTAGACAGGTAAATGTATCTGTATGCAGGAGGAAGCCATATATGTTGGGACTCATCTATCAGTCAGAAGAATCCAAGTATGACCCCATATTCACATTAAAAACACCATGAGGGTCCAGAAAGATGTGGAGCTCAAGACAGTTTACAATAGGAACAGAGAATACTTCACTATGAAAGGTACATATCCATGGAAACTAGCAAGACCTTTAGGATTAATTTCCAACAAAGACAGAATAATAGGAGACACACTAGCATTTTCTTACAGCTGGATCAAACCTTTCACCATAAAACAGAAAACGGAAAACATGGATTTGTATTCTGCCTGCTAGGTCTCAGAGTCTTTGTCCCACAGTGATGAGACAGAAATCTTTGTAACCGGCAGCGACTCCTTGTTTGTGATCAGAAGCTGTAAAGTGGACATTGATGTTCTCATGTTTATCTTATATTCCCATATAACTGCTTTGAGTTTGAACTTTGGTTTGGATGCTGACGCTTGGTAGAGTCTTTTTCTTCAAGCCATGTTGCTATGCTACATATTAGCATTGCTGTTTCCTAGCACGTGCAGAGATCTTTTGTACTGCATGTATATCACGCTGCCCCCTAAACAGCGGAGCCGATGTTAAAGTCCCTGCTTGGACAGTCTGAGCCCCTTCTGCAACTTCTGCAGCTTTCATTTCTTTGACTAGAGTTTTGACAAACTAATAAAACAGAGCATGTCCTGTGAGATTTCCTAGTTTTCCTCCCTTTCTGCACAGCTGTGCAGCTTTTCTTGTTCTCACAGATTTCTTATTATATTGTCAAGTTGCAGCCAACATAAAGAGACAGTGGGTGACACAGCTTGCTCAGGCCTTTCTTCCAAATAAAAAAGGTGGCAGTGGGGGCCCTCCTGATCTCTCCGGCCGGCCTGTCTGCCTCTCTGCCTTAAATTCAGCTCTGCAGCAGAATGTGACCCCTCTGGACTTTGGGCAATGTCTCCTGCTCTGGTTACAGAGAGAAACTGACAAAGACCCCGGCAGTAGTTCTCTCATGCCATGAGTTAGAGTGACATTGTGGTGGGTCAGCACTGGGTCACAGATATTTTTCCTCCCCTGCTTGCTCCTATAAAGGTTGGGGAGGGGTTTGTAGAAGTAGGAAAAAAAACACAAGAGGAAGGTTAAAGGAACTGGGTACGTGGATTTGCTCTCATCTCTGGTCTAAACAATGTATTCTAATAACACTCATGCTCCTTACTCCATTCCTCGTAATGGAGAGGACAGCTACATTTCCTGTAGTACGGGTCAGTAATAAGAAATAATGACTTCTTGAATTTCTTGGGCTCACACCCACTGTTCCGCACAATTACACACGTAATTGTCTTGGCAAGTCTGGAGACACACTAAGATGTGAAATCCTATTCATGCAAGTGCTATCTAATTGGCTCTCTCCTTTGAGGAATTAGACCGAGTTAATCACGTCTGAATATACAGAACTCAATTAGAACTCTGCGAGCTAATGCAGACAGCCATGAATATTTGATGACAAAGTCAGCAGTAAGCTCAGCCTCTGTGTGTGTGTTGTGCTTCACATGACAAGTAAAAGTCGAGGAGGGTGTACACCTGCCGTGGCTGCTTGAATCTCCCACAACGGCAAATGTGCAAGAGGCCCTGAACGCACCACACCCGGTCCAAAGCCTCTGGATCTGCCTACCTGGATATCCATCACAGAGGAGTGACAGGTGTGTGGGTGCTGTGCAGTCATGTCTAATTACGGCTGGATTACAACTGCTCTGCAAACTTTCTTTTTCCTGAGCTGCGGCGCTCATATCAGTGTGAGAGTGGAGAGATGATGCTCTGTGACTGGATCATTCTTTCTCAATGACAGCAGCAGCCTCAGGGGATTTCTTGGGGATACCCCACTGTTAGTTTGGAGAGTCTCGTGTGATGTGCTGTGGAGGACATCCATCACCAGAAGCTCCAATACAGCTGGCACCATGCCTGCCGCCTCTGGGTGCCGTGGCACCCTCAGCAACTTCCCTTTGATATCTGGATTGTTTGATTATGTTGCCCTCATTTGAGCTCACTTAGTTTTTAGGCTAACACCCCCTCTCACTGCAAAGCGATGAGCTCTTTTTAAAGCGCGGCTTCACTGCTGGAGGAAAGTCTACCCTGAATGTCTCTGGAACTTAGCTCTGGGTTTTTCGCTGTGAGCTCAGAGAAGATTAGGTGCACTAATTACAAAATGTACATGTAACAAGTGATGTCTCACTTAGTTAATTCTGCTGTAGCTGTAAGCTGTAGTTTAAGTAAACTTGTTTGCAGAAGCTTTTTTAATGTGATGCTATAAAGTGCTGGACCAATCAGCAGCTATTAATAACCTTTACTATTTGAAGAATTTTTTATCTATTAAAGCTAATACTCAAACCATTTCAAGTCTCTTCTATGTAATTGGGCCATTATTAAAACTATTTTCATATTTATCTTAGTACATAATGGCTTCAGCTTGCCATTTTTGCCCTTTACTCCTTGCAGACATTTCTCTGTTGCTGTTTTTGACACAGCATTTGTCACATCCGCTTCTTGTAATCAGTTCCTTTAGTATACATGCTCCAGCTTTTCCTTCGTCCTGGGCAAGTTCATTGTGTCCCAGTAGTTTCTGTGTTGGCGTTTCCAATATCAGTTTTCCGGTTTTTGTACTTTGGCCTTTCGTTATTTTCTTTTTCCTACTTTCGGTAAATGGTAAAAAGACTTGTACTTATATAGCCCTTTTCCAGTTATGTTGATCACTCAAAGCGTTTTAAACTCTTTAGTGCATTCCCCCATTTACACACACACACACACACACACGATAGGCACATCAGGGGCAACTCAGGGTTCAGTGTCTTGCCATAGGACACTTTAGCATGATGTCAGGGAAAGCCTGGAATCGATCTACCAAATTTTCAGTTGAAAGACAACTGCTCTTCTTATTTAGCTTCAGCCGCCCCTGAGGTTTTTTTTTCCTCCAAAGTTTTGCGCTTTTGAAATAATCTAAACTCATTTAAACATCTACCGATCTCGCTGAATCTTAAGTTTGGGTCCTACTCCTTGTCTCCCGCATCCACATCAGCAACACAATAAACCATCTAGAACTACTGTATATCCATCTGGACTATTTTTTAAAACTATGATAAATGGAGATGCCCAAGGCTGCATTCTGGGCCCCCCAATGTTCAACATCTACATGTGCCCACCTGCTCACATCAATGAATCCAACAAAACATTTAATATAACTTGAAAATATTCATAAACTATTTTAAATACCTTAGATAAAAACACAGTTGATTGGAGCTTTAGGTTTTCCAACAGAAGACATCAGGTTCAGTTTTTCTAGAAACTTACTTTAGAAACTAAGTGAAGTTAATTCATTATGTTTATTATGTTAATGAGAATTGTAATTTGGATGGTTTCTATCTCAAATACTAAAACAAAAACTATGACCCAAACCTGATATTACAAACATATGTGAATTGAAGAATTTTTTTGTTATATTTGTCACTCCACCCCACTGCAGTTCCTTAACCCAATAAAGCCCAACATAACATATTTATTACAGTTTCTGAGAAAGTTTTCATCAATAGCAAAAACTTTGCTCAAAATCCTGTTGAACACAATCTTATACTTGTCTTCTGACCCCTAATAAATACCAGGAAGCAGAAAATTATGCTATAGTAATTTTGACATGTCACATGTTAACAAATGTTAAATATTCCCAAAATATTTGTCTAATATTTTGTCTTTTCTTAAAAGTTAAAAAATTTCATATTAAATATCCAGACTTGTCCAAACATATTTTATTTTCTTTTTTGACACATTGACAAATATTTACATGGGTTTTAGGGGCTAAAGATGCATTGCATAACTTTAAAACCCCAAAATCCTGTGATCCTGATTTGTTTGATGACAAAGTGTCATCTAATATTTTTTTATAATCAACCCTGCCAGCAACCTTCCCAGGTTGCAGCCAAGTTTTTGTTTTTATACATTCCATCACACAGTAACAAATGAATTTAAGGGCACCAGAGGAAGAGTAGAAAAGAAAAGAAAGAGACATCACAAGAAATAAAGCAAGGGTGAAGATCTTTTAGTAGCTGGCGAGATGTCAGAATGCTGGTAAGATGAATCCTGCATTAGGTGTCACAAGGTCCTGAGCACATCTACAAAAGCTCCGAAGTGTGTCCTGAACTGAATGATTGTCTTAATAAACTGTGTATTTAACCTGTGCATACTGTGGTTAACACAGACTTGGACATCCTCCTGGAGGATCATGCCAAGTGGTGGCTTTTCTGCATTTCATTTCATTTACCATCTCACCATCAAGCAGAATCAACTCAAAAACACTTTGTAAGTTTATAAAATAGAATATTAGTTCTGCACTGCAAGACTGGATCTTACAAAAGTTTGTATATATTCAAAGTCACTATTCAGCCTCATTTTATGTGCATGTAAAAAGTAATTACACAATTAAAAAATAGGTGAAAACACTAAAGCAATTAAAAAGCACGTCTGAATTGATAGTACCGAAGGGGGAAGTGTCTCCTTTCAAAGACCAACTTAATCAATCAACAGGGTAAAAAGTCTGTCAATCACAAATGTTTCCTGGTGACTGGCAGGTCAAGGCTGCTGTGTGCAGCTTCTCCTTTACAATAGCAAATTGGAAAATGCTTCAGTAAGAACTCATTTATTTTAAATAACAGAGCCATAGTACGACACCAGATAATGAGCATAATTACATTCAAGCAAGATGGCGTCCGTGACCTTGGTGCTCCCTGAAATTCTGTTAAAAGAGGCAGAAATAGATAAAGGTTTTTTGTGTAGGCTATCTTTTTATTACTGCTGTCTATACAGGGCTATGGTGCTGATGTGACCTTGGTGTTACTTACATCTGCCTCATTACATTACATTTCATCCAGCTGCACTCTGGATGGAGCATTGTTTGCTAAAGTTTTACCATTTACTGACGCCAGACTGAAAGATTTTGAGACGCTGACATGAAGGGTAGCTGAAAGATCCCTCTGAAAGAAGATTAACTGGGCCAAAACTTGGCTGCACTCAAAAAACTGGCTGCTGTAGTAACATGACAGATATGGCCGTCACAAAACTGACTTAAGAACAGTCGGCACGGTAACCTGTGTAAGTAATTAACCTCAGTGACATAGAGTCCCACTGCTGAGCCTCTTCAAAGACCAGCAGAGCTATCAGATATGTGACGAGTCCCAGTTGCTCTCAGCTCTGTTAACTAATGTGCTCTCATGGTTAGAGGCGCATTTCCTAAAGTGAAAGGAGAAAGAAAATTAATCTTCATTTCTAAGATGGCACTTTTCAGTTGATACTTTCACTGCCATAATCCTAAGGAGTCAAAGAATTTCTGTCTTAAAGTAAAGAAAATTAGCAATAACGGTTCGAAATTATTGCTAAAGTCTCCCTACACAAACACACACATCCTGGTCACCTGGTCACCTGGAGGAAGCCCGGTAAAAAATTTGCTTTGTGATTTAAGAAGAAGCAGCTGAAGAGCGTCTGGGTTGAGCCCATAGACTGTACATATAATTGCTGGAAGGCTGGAAGCTCATAGTCCTACCGCCGCCATTTTGGTGTCATCATTACTGGAAAATCCAAAAATGAATGAAAAGGTAGAACTGAGAGGGCTCCGTCACAGTGGAGCTAGCTGGAAGTACACAGCTGCAACCAGTGATAGCGTTGATAGCCCTTCTGACACATATCAGTCATAAGGACACACCTCTAAATTTAAGATTAAAATATCATTGAAACGGAGGAGTTAGAAAAAACATGTTTATTTCAGCTGTGAAATCACACATTTTAACATGGGAGTCTATGGGCATTGCTCTCTATTGCAGCCAGTCCTCTAGCGGTGAAGCATGAACTGCAAGTATTTCTACTTCCTGATTGGCCTCAAAATCGGCAGCCAGCTCGTTACTTATATCCTGACCTCGGATGGACAGACGGACGGATGGATGGTAGGATAAAGCTAGGTGGCCTTTAAAGTGGAAAAACTGCATTCATGGTTCTTACAGAAAATTTGGATTGACTGCTCCAAAACAGCTCAGATCAGAACCTCAACATGTATTGACAACAACAAAAAAACAAGAATTGGATGGAGATAACCAGCAGCATCATTATCCACACAGGCAAACAGAAGCTTCTGATAAATGGAAGAAGACAGATTCAGTGTGAAGATTAAGATGCTGACGACAATGAAATTATTCTATTTGTTCTGGAGAAGCAAGAGTGACCAAAGACAGTTAGCTTCGCTGTGATGTCAACATCTAAACCTGGCATTGAATTAACAATTCGACAAACATTCTGAATTCCACCACATTCCAGCTTTGTTTCCTTGCAGATATCTTGGGATTTATCTGTTCCTTCTTGTAGAGAACACTTTGACTCGCATGGAAAACAGCTCACAAAACAGATTTCTTGGAAGACACTAAAGCTCAAGACTGCTGTCCGTCTAACAGTTGTGCAGGCCTCGCTGGTTGGTGTTTACACACTAGACCTAGCAGAGCTATGGGTCATATTATGTGTGCAAATATTGAATGAGGAAAGTGGGAGGCACACAAATATCAGACAAGAAAAAACAAACAACAATGAATGATGTGCAGATGTTGTCACAATAACACCATGTGGAATCAGCCCATGCAAAACCAGGCATTAAATGAACGTTGTGAAGTTTATCAGCAGATTCAAATCAGCAGCGATAAGTCCTCAGTGGACAAAGGCTGATTGCTGCCCTGCAGTTTGAGGGCTGGTGGTGTGACCACGGCTGGTTGGAAACACAGATGGCAAGGTTGTAAAATCAGGATAACATGTGGGTGAGTTCCTGTTCATTACTAAAAGGAAATCCATAACATCTAGGCAGTTTGAATGAGGAGAATCACTCTGTGGAAGAGATGCATCTGGTCCGTTTAAATGTCACTATTGTTGCACAGTGTATGTAAAGTGGCGGCCCAGATAGGGAGCCTGATGATCGCTTACTTTGATACATGGCAGTATAATTTTTGGATGGCAATCAGCGTGCAAATTGTATTCCTGCAATTCCTGGCAAAGGGATTAATAGAGTTTGCATAATATTACACAGATTCTACACACAGTTTCCTCAGGCTTCTGTTCTACCTGTAAGACATCCTAAATCAAACAGAGTACGCTGCCCCGGAGGTTGGAAAAATCTATTTCATACGCCGACTACAGAGAATATGTAACAAAAACAAAAATCACTAGTGGATTTTCCAGTTTTTAAGTTAGCAGCTACACATGAAGCAATTTTAGCAGTCATTTTAACTAAACTGACACACATCTGTCCTCTGTGCCTGAATTTTGTAGAAATATTTCTTTTAAAAAATCCAGATTTGTCCGTTTAAATTTAATGTTTTAAATATTATATTGCTGTATTCCTCAATCATGCTCTGCTTAAAATACTCTTCACATTCACTGATGCAAAGAAAACAGAGACAATGTTTGAATGAGCTGAAGTCTGGAAACTTCCATGATGGTGTCATCTGGGTAAATAGATATCTGAGACATTTTCAGAAGAAAAACTAACTTACAGTGCGAGGTATGATTCATGGATGCCCCAAGAGGTTCCAAACACACTTGTGTGTATTGTTTTTGGTGCTTTATTTGTGCTGCTCAACACAGACCTACCTGGTGGTTAAACCATGTCATGTTGGTATTAAGGGAACCAAAGTGGGACAAAAAAATTTGTTTGGCTGATTAGATAGTTCTGTTAACAGTTGAAAAGGCGGACGGTGAGTATGTGTGCGAGTCAATTGTCAGTGTGTTGCTTTAACTTCAACTATGTTTCAGAGCTAGGCTGCTTCCCTCTCTTTCCAGCCCTCAACTTATGCTAAGCTAACTGTCTGACGGCTGTTTCTCATTGTTAAATCATCCTCTTAAATGCTAGCAAACATTTGTGCTTTTCCCAAAATAAGCTAATTTGCAATTCAATAGAGGCCAGCGCTTATCAAAATATTACACTAACTAAACTCACAAACACTGATCTTGTTGCAGGATGAAGTGGGAGAACATTTTGGCAATCTACACAAGAAAAACAACTAATTTGCAGTGCGTGGTGATTACTGCTTGTTAGATCTTAAACATTCCTAGACCGACTGACTGGCTAACTTGAAGTTTTCCTTCTCTGGGATTTGACATCTCTCCTCAGAGACCTAACTCTCATGTTCATTCTCTAATCGTACAGAGGCGTATGACCCTCAGGATGAGAATAAAAGAAGAAGAAATGACTTTCATTAAGAAATTCAGATTTCCCCCATCCTTTTGATCTTGTGCCAGAAGAACATTTATGCTGATGAAATGCATAAATAAAGTTCTTAAATTATGCCATTCCTCTTTAGAGCATGTATCTGAGTTGGAGAACTTCCAGACAAGACAACTACAATCACAGTGAGTGCCCCTGAAGAGGGACGATTTAGAAGATGGGCTGACACTGGTTCAAACGTCGTGTAGCTCAGTGTCAAGACCTTACTGGTAAAGTGCATATCAAGCTATTTCCTGCAAGTGATGCAGAGAAAAAAACTCTTTAAATATGATTTTATTACAACTCCAGTCCAAAAAAAGTTGGGCAATTGTGTAAAACATAGATAAAAGCAGAATGCAATGATTTGCAAATGTTAGCTTATAAAATATAAACAGCATTTCAGAGATTTTATCATTTCATAGAAAATATTGGTGAAAGGTCTGGATGGAGGCAGATGTTGCTCTAAAACCTCCATGTACTTTTCAGCATTGATGGAGCTTCACAGATGTGGAAGCTGCCCAGATTATAGCACTAATGGCCCCCCCATACCATCAGAGATGGGGCTTTGGCTTCTTCTTTGCATGTTGGAGCTTTAACCTGCATGTTCAGGGTGGAACTATGTTCACAGACAGTGATTTCTGGAGGTTTTCCTGAGTCTATGCTGTGATTTTTCCAGGAGAGATTCATGTTTGCGTTTAATGCAGTGAGACCCGAGGACCCCAAAATCACAAGAATTCAGTGTTTTTTCTTCTTCTTAGAAATGTGCTGCTGTGATTAAATTCAGCTAAAATCAGCTCATATTTTCCAATAAATTATAAAATGTCTGCATTTAATGATCTGAAATATTTTAAATATTCTATTAGGAATTAAATATATGTGATTGTAATGAATTAGAGTTTTAACAGCCAGAAGAAATTCTGCTGTATATCCAGAGTTATTTGCATCACGGCCTGCATGAGCCTCTTTATTTACGTGCAAACAAACTTCAAACATCTCCACAATCTGAATAACAACATAAGTACAGTATGAAGTAAAGTTAACATTTATTATCCAAACAAGCCATAATTTATTTCTCCTTATATGCATCTTGTTAACTGGTTAGTCAGTACTAGTAGGAAGATATGCCCACAGCTACAGAAATCTGTTTAGAACCCTACAAACTTAAATCGCTGGGTATTCAAAGTCGTCTCCCCACACTTCCCATGTAACGCTCTCTGCGAACGTACCGGCTCCGTCTGCAGAAATATCCAACCCACAAGATGAATGTTGTGCTAATTAGAAACACAAACAACGTCAGTTCCAGTAGCAGGACTATGACAAAAAAGAACCACGTTCCAGTGAAACTAATGGAAGAAAACACTTCTGCTAAATGATTTCCATGTGGTCTAGCAAGATGATGCATCTTTCCTGATTGTGTTGAGAAAGGAGACGCTTGCGTTCATGTTGTGCAACACGTTGACAAGAAACAGGTCACAGCTCTATAAGGCGAAATAAAAACACTAGAATTTAAAAATAACCCTGAAAACTTCTGGGATTTCTTCCCGTCAATCATTTTGTCTTTCTGGTTAAACCTTTGATGGGAACCGTGAGATTTTTTTTTAGTTAAAAGAATAAAAACCACAAAAATCTGTTTCTATCTTATCGACGAAGAGAATTAGCCGCCTGTCAATTTGTGACATGATTTAATAACTGGATTGTATTTGAGTCATATCTGAATGCTAATCAGCTGTAATTGCAGATAGTTATGCATCATCCCACTGAGTGATGTGTGAATGAAAAGCATTGTACTTATAATCATCATCTAATTTAGCAAGGAGGAATAATCTGATAAATCCTAAGTGATAATGAGTCAATGATGTCATTATCCAGGGAGAGCAAATGCAGAATTGATCAGGTAGTCCCAAGGTTTTAATAATCACATCAGGTCAGTTGCCATGCTGCAAAATGCCTGGCCTTGTTGCCACGGTGACTGATTCTAAACCTAATGAGCAAACTGGCAGGTCCCACCCCCTTCCCAGACTCATCCTCCTCTAACCCACCTAATCATTTCCTCATCATCATTATGGCCTCAGAAGCTTCAGATATTTTGCCTAATGTGTTCTGAATATTTGCAACGATGCATGTGAATGTCCTGCTACATCTCTGACCAAATCATTTCCAAATAAATTTTAGATTTCAGAAATTTGACTTAAAAGGGTTTAAAATAATATTATTTAACATCATTCATAATACATACATACACATACATACATACATATATATATACATATACATATATATATACATATATATATACATATATACATACATATATATATACATATATACATA
>JBAMHX010000016.1:25262031-25278275 GCA_037177515.1 Pseudomugil tenellus
ATATACATACATACATACATAAATATATAAATTTTATCCAGAATTTGCTGGATTCTAAGGTAAATTTAATATTTTTCCGGTGAATAAAATCCTGACATATTTCTGGTTCTTCTCTCTCACTGTTGCTATAATGAGTTGTGAAACCCCGTTCATCGCTACCAAAGCCGATCTTAGCTGAGCAAACAGAGCCGGATCGCTGTTCGCAACTGAGAACTTCTGACTTTCACCTCTCCGATTCATCAATTCCGAGTTCAGGATTGGGAGTCTGTCAAAGCTGTTTCTGGAACAGACCCTGCTCATGATGACAACTGGGGGTAAACCTCAGCGTGTGCCAGCTTATTCTTAAGCTGCCATCAACGCTTGCCTTTGAAACCACTGCCAACAAGAGGAATTATTAACATTTCAAACGACTTAAATAAGCTATAAGTGATTTTTTTGGCCACTGTGGGACAAATAAAAAGCTTTAGAAACCGCACTGACATTTTGTCATGTTTCATGGCTCATAAAGCTGATGTTTAGGTAAATTTGCTTGTTTTAAAGCAATGCTGATCAGCCCTGGACAATGTTTGCCAACTGGTAGCTTATCAACCTGGTTGCCTTGAGATTTTTAAGCTTCGTACGTTTAGACATCCACAGGATGTGTGGACCAAAGTGACAGCAAATGGTCCAAAATGAGAATCTAAAAGCTGCTCAAATGCTTCTGTCCAAATATTTAACCGCTTCTTCAGAACAACGCGATGTAGAGAGGAGGCATGCTAGTAAGCAAACAGTAGCAAAGCAAAAAAAATCTTGTTTTACTTTTGCTGTTTTGTGGTGAAAAGTTTTAGTCCAGATCTAAGAAAAAACTTTTTTTCTTAAGACTCAGCCTTTGTTTGAAATGAATCATGAAGGTCCTGGTGGTTTTCATGGAGATGAAGGGGGTTTCTATCATATATTATCCAGGGTTTGACGTCTGTCTGGATCCTTATAGAGCTTCTCAACGACACATTTACAGTATTATCAACACTAGATGTGACCCTGGACCACAAAACCAGTCATGTGGGTAAATTTGCGAGAATACACCATCATGAGCTCCACCTCTTTAGCCGTGTTTGCTGAGGTACAATCACACTAATGTAAAGGACACAACAAAGTATGGAGACTGATGTTTGGAATGTATGTACCTAATGTACAGAAAGAGAAGATAAAGACTCTGACTATTAATAGAGGTGTCTATCATCAACCTTGACTGGTGGCTTACGAAGATTTTTATTCCTATGGAAACAGCTGGAAACTGCTTAGTCTGTACACCAGAGATGTCAAACTCCGGTCCATGAGATGTATCATCGTGCAACTTTCAGATGCATCCCTTCTTCAGCACCTCGATGGGCTGGATGGCTCATTACCATTCAGTCATTTGATTTAGGTGTGTTGGAGAAGGGACACATCTAAAGGTTGCAGGAAAGTAGCTCTCGAGGACGACCTGGCCGCCCCTGCTTTGCACAGTTCCTCAGCAGATACAGTGATCCTTCCTCACTAAACTCGGCAGCTATCTTCTGTTTTCACTACGTTATGTGGTTTCCTTTAAGGAAAAGATAAACATTTACATTTTCTATGGTGTTCCAGGCTATTTCACTCTGACACAAGAATGCATATCTTCATTCTGACACATCTGCAGTAATCTCACGTGTCTCAGCTTTATTTTTTGAGATCACAATTATTCACGGAGCCCTTGTAGATCTGAAGATATGCCTTATTCTGGGGTTGTCAATTCAGACAGAGAGCAGGATAAAAAGGATATTAATATATTTGTAATGTATTGTTCCAGTTAATTTTGTTGATGCTGATGGTATGAGCTATATTCAACAGCCAAATACCTTACAGGAGGAGATCCAAAAAAATTGCCATTAATAGAAGGAAAACCATTCAGAGCCAGCTTCACTCGATGACCAAAACAAAAGCAGCACAAGAAAAAAAGGGAAGGAAATGAACGTGTGTGGAGAGAGAGATGGCAGCTCTACATGCTATCATGAATGAAATGGCTGCTTCGAGTGCACATGTATGACAACTTGGGTTTCATGTCTCAGTGTGAACATGTGAGACTCATGAAGAAGCAGCGTGTGTCTGAGAGGAGGCAGGTGGGGTCTGCAGAAGATGCTTACGATGTAGCAGGGCTCACAGTACGCCTTCTTCTCCACAGCGTAGAAGGGCTTGCCACGCAGCTTGGTGCTGCATGTCATGCAAACAAAGCAGTCAACATGGAAGACCTGGTCCATGGCAGTGCAGCCGGTGCCTTCACCCAGCACGTTCTCCCCACAGCTGGCGCAGCGTCCTGAGGACAGAAAAGGAGGGGAGGGACACATGGATATTTTAAGTAACATAACATTCAATAGGAGACAGTTGGTCACATCTGTATCTTGAAATATAAAGAGTTACATTATTTCTGGGTTGAATTATAACTAAAATAAGGCTTAAATCTTCTCCTAAAATACTCTTCATCACAGAGACACCTGCTACATCTCTGATAAATAAAGTTAATACACAAGCGGATCCATGAAAAATCCCCAAACATCATTACTTTTTTTAATAAGTATTGAGTTTGCACATATGTACTTGCACTTTCAGAGAGCAACTCCAGGTGTTGATGAAGAGAGTTAAGGTTACCACAGATTACCACGAGGTGCTGATCTGATAAATATTCCAGAAAAATTGGACTTCATTACTTTCTACTGTTATACTGCAATGTCTAAACACACGTCTCAAGTTCCTACTGAAGCTGTTAAAAAGCAAAACCTTTGACAGACTCATCAACATGTTTGAATGCTTGAAGATCACAGGCTGTAGGAAGATGGGCGGAGCCTGTAGGTTCTAAAGAGCCAACATGAAGATCAGTGGGCAGTTCCCACAGTCGCTATCTTGGCAGGTAGGCGGGCTATAGCGGGCAGTTAGGCGTCCAAAAAAACTGCATTTATACTACACTCTGCCTTATTACTGCGGATATTAATACTTGTAAATCAAAAGAACACACCATTAATTATACTACATTTCACTATTAAATAACATCTAAATGCCTGTCTGTAAGAGGATAGACTTTAAAGTTCTGTTACTGGTTGAATAAAACTCTTATTGGTTTAGGTCCAAAATACGACAGAGACATCTTGACCCGGTATGAACCCAGCAGACCCCTTGTCTGGATCTGTTCTTTAATCAGATCCCAGAGCCAGAACGACACATGGAGAAGCTGCATTCAGCTTCTACATGTCTGGAACAAACTCCCAGAAAGTATTGTGTACTTTATTTAATAAAGTACCAAAATATTATTTGAATAAATCTGACAAAAGATTACTTTAGCTATCTTAGTTTTAAATAACCCGAACAATTACAAAAAAGAAAAAAAAAAGAAAAAAGAACCACAACCGTTGGTTTTGCTCAAACTGGCGTAGAGGGCACTCATATAGAAAAATCTTTGCTAACACGTACAGAAATAGGAATGAGGAGCTTGTGGTGACTGAGGGAGATTGTTCAGTGTGGAGACTATTATATAAAATGACTACTTTACACTTTATTTCTGATCTCAACTAAACATGATAAAAAAAGTTGAACGTATATGATTTTTTTTCAATCAGTCTATAATCCCAAAAATATTGAGTTTAAAATAAGCTAATCTACAGATGATTATTGTATCTAATCTACATGTTTGATTCTTTATCCTCACAGCAAATTAAAAGGCAACATAAAAAACTAAAAAGACATTAAACAGGAATCTGTTGTGGATCATGAATATCTTTTCATTTAAAGCTCAACTTAAAAGTGTTTGAGATGTTTGGATATCTTCCTCCCTTTAAGGCTTGAGGATACAGATTCAACTCATCCCACCTTACACTCAAACATGGATTTTAAAGTTTTCCGTTTAGATGCTTCATTTCCTGATGTCAGAAGTGCCTAATCTTCATTTCTATTTCAAACACACTGGATAAGGGAGGATTAAATACTATAATTATGCCACATTAAAGAAACTCTACACATCACCAAAGAGTGACATCTGTTCAAAAAGTCAGCCTGTGAATGATAAAAAGAAAACTTTAGAAGAACAAGGAAGTCTTTGTACAAAGGGGCACAAGTGAACTGATATTATTGCTCCGCAAAGAGCCAGATTGCATATTGCGGGACATGGCATTTGGATATCTTTAATTGAGTTGGAGATATCTTTAATTGAGTTTAAGATGCCCTCGACTCAATGTAAGTTATCTTCAACCCAATTAATAACACTGTCAATTTAATTACTGGTATCTTACAATAATAGGGTTTGAAAAGATATCAGAATGTTTTATTTTTTACACATCTGAGAACAGATGCAATCTCGCAGAGGAAGCGCGATACAGTATATTTAATTTAATTAATTTAAGTTCAGTTCTGTGGATGCTTTTTCTTCTTTTCTTGCTTCATCTAAAAGGCTGATTTGAGGCGATGATTGACACTGTATGTTCTGTTCAAGCATGTTACAGACCGAGGCGAGACGCTAACCACGAGGAGATTAGTGTATCTGATGCTTTTCACACTTTCCATTGTGGGTTCATATATACATCTACTGTACGCATATATAAAAAGAAACTCAAATAGAGCTGAAAGAGGAATAAGTTCCAGGTATCAGCGCAACTTTCAGAAGTCCTATGATGCTGGGATCAAATATCCGCTTGACTACCAGACTCACTAATGGGACCCTAATCTCAGATAAGTCATTATCTCATCACAGGCAGACGTCTCAGAGATGAGTGTATCCACAACTTCTCCGGTATGAACACAAAGATGACATTTCCAACATTGTATTGGCTGGTTATTATTCTAAGAAAAAAAAGAAAAAGGACAAAACAAATAAATGTTCTGGCTGCATTTTGTATAATAATCTAAAAAAAAAAAAAAAAAAAAAGCCATTTTCCTTTGCAAACTGCGGTGGCGACAAATTTCATAAAGCCTGCCATCAGTTTCATCTGCTCCCACAGCTCTATCCACACCTCAATTATGGCTGTGTTACCTACTGTACAGGAAGGCAGATTAAACAAACTAGTGAAGGCACGTCTCCGGGGGACATGTGGGTGCCAGTGGAATCACAAGCAGGGTAATCACTTCACAGAGCCAGAGGGAAAGAGAAAGGAAAGAGAGAGAGAGAGCGAGAGCCCGCCGAGCCCGTTAGTGGCTGCAGATCACAGACCATCTTCAGTGAGTGGATGAGAATGCCAAACATCTCCCACAGGGGCTCCCACTTTAAATAACGAGCAGGAAACCTCTCGGAAATCCTTTTCCTTCTGGCAGACTGTGATCAAGAGGGCCCCCAGGACTTATTTGTGTGCGACTGAGGGTACAGTGTACACAGTTTTACTCAAACACACACACATTTATAGTCACAGAGTGCAAGACGTGCCACACATGTAGACAAGCACATGCAAAGACATGTGTCATACAAACCCACAGAGTTGTCATGCTGGCTGCGTGCAGCCCACACATACTTCACATCATCGGCGAGCTTACAGCAGCGGATCCGAGGCTGGCGACAGTCGGCCTTGAAGCTACTGTTTGCCGTATTTCTCCACATTTGTCTCAATCAACATTAAGACTGTGCTGTTAACAAGACATGAAAGTTCATGCGGTTTAATCCGGCTACATGCTCCGACAGTTCGCCTGCTACAGCTGAAATAAAGCTGGAATATAATAATACAGAAAAGCCTATATTCATTTCTCCTTTTATGTTGGAAAGAAAAGGAGGAAGTGATTTGATCCCAGGTTAAGTTTTCAAACTTCTGATCAAATATACAGTAAGATGGACTTTAAACTGGCAGCTTTACACAGAGTCCTTTGAAAAGGAGCAAAAAGTAACACTTTTAAATAAAGATACTGAAAATAAATCTTGTTTGGGTTTTGCATCTTCTCTGTCATTCAACTCCATTGTGTCCGCAGGTAGCTGCTAACGTAGACAATTTGCGCTGTTTGCCAGTGGAGTTGAACGTCGGCATGGGCGGCCATCTTGCTCCAGTCACCTTTAACGGTGAATTTAAAAACAAACCATAACCTGCTCAATTTTATATTGATTAAGCGTTTGGCTTGTTGGGAAAGTTGTAGCAATGATGCACTGCATATGTTTGAAGAATTCTAACCAAAAATGTATATAATAATTTAAAAATGAATTATATTTCTAATAATAATACTTGTATAATATCGCATCATTAAAACACATTATTCTCATTATTCTCTTCAACATTTCTAACATCTTGGACATAAAAGTTACACTTATTTGTATTACAAAACAGGTGCAAGATTTACAAACATACATCCAGCAGTGCAGCTTGTAAAGTCATCTAGCCTTTACTGCAGAAGTCAGGCTGCTAACTGTGATGTCTGCTTGTTAACATCAGGTTTCCAGCTGGACTGAGTGCAGCTGCAGACTCAGGTCCCTGAACTCACCACATCCCCATCATTTTTATATGTTATTAGAAAATGTCAGAAGTGGCTGCTCTGAAAAACATTTGCATATTTCAGTGGACTCCTGATGAAAAACATGGGTCATGTGTCGTAACGTGCACACTTATTTGGTTTAACCTTGTAATGCTGAGGTCCCGGAACTGGGGCACAGATGGAGCCTGAGTGGGCCAAACTGGACATTTTTTGGGATGTATCTTGAACGGTCTGTTGTGCTTCACTTTGGCAGCAGCAATGCTGACATATTGTTCTATAATTCATTTGAGGCTAAAGCTGCATTTTTGTAAAGGGTATTCATATTCAACCTGAAAGGATTTTTCTTTTTTTCAAGGTGAGCCTGGAACTCTTATTTGTGTAATGTGCCATCTGCATTTATTCTTCACCAGTAAACTGATATTTATGCATCTTCACCGATCTCCTTTACTATGACTCCATAAATATTCAAACAGACCTTGTTGTTACAAATATCCTCGTTTTGTTATTTTCAAACGGATCCTGGAAAACAGACACAGGACTTAAAGAGTTTATTTACTACAAGAAAAGATGGAAAATATTGTTTTAAGTTTGAATATTTTATCTCAAACCAGCAGACCATAATGTGAGATGTTACAGTTGACTAGAAAACACGGCTGAACAATTCAATTAGTGTTTTTAACCCTTTAAATGCCAAACCCTTCATGATGGGTAGTATTTTACGTTGACATTAACAAACTTAAAAGGTAAATAAGTTCCCCCATTGTTTGATTAGAGTAGAAAAACAAATATGATAATAAATATGCAGCTTATTTGTTGGTTAGAGTCACTGTTGACTTATTGAATAAATAAAGAAAAACTTATTTCCATTTAGATTTTAGTTGTGAACTGTTAAACCAGGGATCTCCAGCTCTGATCCCTGACAGGAAATGCCCTGACCACTAACATTCAGTCCTTTTTTGGTCACGTTGATGGCAACATGCAGCAGGAACCAGCTGCATTCGGTACCACTGTCGGGCTTTTTAAAAGGAGAGGCTTCAGAGCGGTACGACGCTCAAACCGAACCACGTTCCTGCAACTCAACACTGAGGCATCGCTTTTTAAATCATCTTGATGTCTTAAAACTACAGAACTGAAGGAATTAAACATGCTGCACAATGCATTTGACTTTAAAAGCACCCTCCTACTGTAAAAACCTTTGAAAATGATTCCACAAAGTATGAAAACGCAGCGCTCCTCAACGTGTCTGTTACGGTGGTTTTTAAAAGCCCCCACTGTAAGATAACAGAGAGCAACGCAGTGTTTAACCATTCTTCACATCAATAATTTCAGACGTCTGCGTTGGAAATGAGCATTTCCAATTTTGAGACACGACTTCAATTGACTCCTTGAATAATACAGGACAGCAATTGAAGCAACATTATATTTACCCCCGTGGAGATGATCCCAAATACTTTCGAACTATTTCAGCCAGGCATAAAGGAATCATGAAAGGCCTCACCGTTCCCCTGTGTCCCTTTGCGTGGGGAATGAAACCAGAGTCTTGATATCAAAACTTCAAATACTTCCTGTAGAACCAATGCAATGGTGACGGGGTGGGAGGGGGAGTTCATTTACACTTTACTCACTTTCTTTGCTTTCATTCTTTAACCCTCAGAAGTGTCTCTTCTCCGTTACATCGAAAGTCAAAAGAAGGACTGAAGAGAAAAATCTTTTCTTCTTTTCTTCCTTTTTTAAAGAAGCACATTCCCTGTGAGCTATAGAGGCTTAGAATGGTTAGACAATTTAATTGGATAAAAGGAAAAGATTAAAGAGGCCCTGACTCTATTCCATAAATAATTGATTTCTAATGTATTTGTAGTGGCAGTGAGACGCCGTTGTTTGGGATTGGGGGATGCTGAGTGGCAGAACGCTTCAGATTTCTCTCGGTCTTTGCCTTCTTTGTTTTTTCATGCCGTGATATCGAAGCAGCATGAAAGGCAGAGAGGGAGCACACTTGTAGCTCAATTTGATCTTACATCGTCAGAAATCAAAGATTGTGCATGTAAAGAAGGCTCGCAAGGAACTTTTTTCTCTCTTTTTTTTTTTTTGTGGAGACCAAACTTTTCACACTATGTTACTAAAGAATACAATGCTGCTGGTGCAACCCTTGCAAAACCCCAAAGGCAAAGCCAGCAACTACAGCTTGTATCCAAAACTAATAAAGGAACCACAGAAACACATTTTGGGACTTTAACAAAAACTTCTGTATTGGATCAAAATGCATCAAAGATGTTTCAATACAATAAAAAAGTGGAAAAGAAATGTGGCTGAAAAAAAATTTTCTTGCTCATTATAAACATTTTCAGTCTTCGCTGAACCAAAACAGCCATAATTTATCGTGACATGTTATACAACATGGGTCTAATAAATGTACAAATATGGAATAAGCTCTTCATATTTCATTTGCGACATAAACAGTAGGGCAGTAAGTGGCTAACCGCAGAAAATAAGTCTGTTGAACATATTAGGAATCTAAGTGCAAGCCAGCGACCAGCCAGAAGCAAGAATTCGTGCTCCGTTTCATCTCCTTCCCCTCCAGGTTCATCTACTTTGTTAATTCTGATTGCCCTTTGTGCAGCCTGACAACACCGTGGCCTTCATTTGCCATGGAATGACGAGAGCAATAGTTGTCGTCACTGCGTTTCAATCTCTGAATGCCTCTTTCCTGACCCCAGCCTTTAATCTCATTCCTAATGTCAGCAAATAGCAATCTGCAGAACCGCTGTGGCCATGGAGGAGGATGGAGGAGAGGCGAGCCCGTGCCACGAAGCATTACAGCTTGGCCTGTCAGGGCCCACGGCGGCACAACAAGAGCAGGGGGGAGGGGGGAGGCAGTGTCGGTTACATGTTTTAGGAGCAGGTTGGCAGCAGCGATGTGATGGGGTGCCAGGGAGTAAGCAGACTGGGCGAAGTGGGTGAAAGTATGAAAGAAAGGTAGGAGGGAGGGCAGGTGTGTTTGTGCACAGGCTGCTTGTTTGTTTATATGCTGTTTATCCGTGCGCACCCGTATGTCTGCTCGCATGCCTGAGCATGCAGACTCGTTACCGTGGTCAAACGCTCACTCACAAATGAAATCTAGCAACGTGAGTGCCCGGAAGCCTCAGCTGGGCTCGCACGGCAGCTGATCTTGCAAGCCTCAGTGGAGCTGTCTCAACGAGGCAGCATAGCGAGCGTCGAGCCTGGCGGGGGAAGAAAGGGAGGAGGGAAAAGGAGGAGGGTGATGCTAGAGGAGGAAGAAAGGGAGGGGGGGTCACCTCACGTGAACCGCTGCCAAAAAGCGAGCTTCTGTAGCTGGGAGTAGAAGCCCCATGCTGGCACGCTGCATCAGCTGAGAAACTAGAAAGCAGCACAGCGAGGTCAATGAACATGAGTCGGGAGTAAGAAAAAAAAAAGCAAAGACGAAGAAATGGCAGAGGACCTACAAACTGTGGGACAAGACCTCCGCTCATAATGGCAACAAATACGATTAGGTATTGAAAACAGCACATGACCAATTACAAACAGGATGATGACGCAGCAGAAAGCTGCCACCACCTCATTCATAAAAGAACTGACATGTTGGCAGTTTAAAGCAAACAAAAGATGTTGCTTTTTGCAGAATTTCTTCAATCTTGCAAATTTGTAGCTTAAGATTCAAAGCAATTTTATTATTTCCAGGAGAAAAAGGCTCTTAGAAGTCAAATCCACCGCCGCACGCTGACATACATGCTGGATTTTTCCTCATAAAAGGATCATCCGCGGGCATTGTGTTGCGTAATTTAGCCCGCTGCAGTCGTACATTATAATCCACTGTAGGTGGTATAGTGATGCTGGGTTTAAGACAAGTTGCCATGTCACCAGACTGCCTTTTATGCTGGCCTCCTCCCCCCGGGTGGTCTCTGACCTCCTTCTAGCAGCATTTTGCCTCTGTCTCAAAGAGACTGCTGCAACACACACTGATCATCAGGCCGTCACATGCTGAAACTTTATCACATTGTTGTTGCTGTTTGGAATTTTTCATTCAGTTTTACTTTACTGGTCTAGAGATTTAATCTCTTCTTCACCTGCAGTTACGCTACCATAATAACAATTATGATTAATTTTAAATAAAGAAATCAAAGCAACAGATAAAATGATTATGTGGATTTTACCAATTCCTCTTTAAAGATTTATTATGACAGACATTTGTAAAAAAAAAGCCCACTTACTGGTTTGAATTGTTTTTAGCATCTAAAAGGATAAAGTTCAAGCTGAAGCTCACCGCTCTTTTGAAATACACAACCAAGTGGAGGACAAAAGAAGAGGCAGAAACCAAAAATTCATTCCTCAAGAAAAAGAAAATGCTTCCTTGTCCAGATCCTGATGGATGCTGCAGCTGATCCATCTACTGTGATACCTGCAAACTCAAAGTGTGATAAGGTGATAGATGTTCGAAGGGCCTGCTGGAAACTTTAAGATCTGAGACAGAAGATTCTTGACAAGAAACCAGAGTTAACTCCAAACAACTGCTAATACCCAGAAATGACAGATGACATTGCTCTAAATGATACATGTGAATGCCATATTTGGATAATAAATGTTGAGACACAACAATGTACAGCTGTCTAAAGCCTCATCAGAAATGGTCTCCATGAAGGATGGCGGGGAAGAATCCATTGTTAAGGAAGGGAAATGGGGTGTGTCACATGACACAAGAACCAGACTGAAGATCATTGGAAACAGGTCTGATAGAGGGGTGGATCCTTTTCCCAGACTGTAAGATTACTGAAGCAGTGTGGGATCATCGGGATAGACAGCAGAACTGCAAGCAGAAACATCCAAAGAACAAATTCGGAAAGTCCTTTGCAGATCCTGGAGAACTAATTATGCCTAAATCTGTTGCTGATACAGTAAAATTATATCAAATTTACTGTAGCCTAATTACGATCCAATTAAAACAAGTTTTTATATGATCCACCTACGTCCAATTTATCAAAAGTGTTTATATGAACCAATTCATAAAAACAATGAGCTAAATAGGAAAACTATCAGGATGAATCTACTCTTTTCACGGATTCAATATTTCATCTGCTGTACAAGAGGACAGTGGAAAAGAAAACCTCCATCAGAACCTGAACCAGGACAAAAAAAAAAACTCAGTTAAATTCAGCTTTATTTGTATAGCACCATTTTACGACGATATGGTCTCAAGGCGCTTCACAGAGATCGGCCAGTTCATAATAAATAGCCTTATATAGGGAACCAAAAAGATTGGATTGAATCTTGACTTGGATCCAATCTCCCATTCTGAGCTGCATGAGGCGACAGTGGGAAGGAAAACTCCCTTTTAAACAGGAGGGCAGAACCTTCAGCAGAACCCAGCTCAGGGAGGGCAGCCATCTGCCTCGACTGGTTGGGGAAAGAAAGGACAGGAAAGACAGATAAAAATTCTCTGCAACTTGTTTCCAGGAAGACCTGCAGATAAATGAAAATTAATAAATAAGACCTGCAGAGAAAACAGAACCAGGAAGGAAAACCTCCATCAGTACCAGGAAACCATCTCCCTCTAGCAGCTGGGGATAGAGAAGCCAGGAATGAAGATCCTTTAACAAAGGATGTGAAAGTGTGTCAGAGGGTGGGGGCGCTGTTGAAGTCACGTCATGACTTTCAAGCTTCTTAGATAAATACATCCCCATTTTTTGCTTCTTATGATATACATATGTTTCATTACATTTATGACATTACTACCAGTCCGTCTTTGGTCAGGCAGTATAAAAATGAGTTGTGGCTTATAGCTTTTCTTCATCTTTTTCAACCTTTACTAAGCAAAACATTAAGAACAGAGTCTTGTTTACAACGCTGAGCTGCTCTTCGGATAACAGTAGATTTACATGCTTCTCATATAGTTCATTCTTCTTGTGACTGGTGGAGTCTAAAACACTGGCTTGACTTAAAAACCAGTATCAGGATGCTGCTTACTGCAGTAGTTAAACAACGAGCTAATAGTGGTATGTTGAACCTACTCCAGAATACAAACTCCTGCTTGGAGCTGGTGTGTTTGTTTAAAACAAAGGAAACAACAAAGAGTCTTGGAAAGCAGCGAAGCTGGATCACATCCATTTCTTCAACTCAGCCATTAAAACTGAAGAACAATCAAGATGAGGTTGTTCAAGAATGATTTAAATGGTAATGGGGATGATATTAGCAAAAACAGGGTTCAATTCAGTGGAAGTCCCAGTGATGAGAGTGATAAATGAACTTTAATATTCAGATGGCAGCATAATGAAGGCACATCCTCATAAATGTTGAGTTTAACGGGGGAGAAGGTTGGCCGAGGGCATTTAGAAATGGTGGAGGTGGAGCATGGTGGGAAACAAACTGGGGAGAGGGGGTGTGTCTTTTTTTTAGGCAAAAGAAAGGTTTTCACTGACAGACATCCCATTTGTTATGACATGTAGAGGCACATCTAAAAGCAAACTCCTGAGAGACTGCTGAGGGCGACCTCAGTAAAATGCAAATCAATCCCACCAGCGTGTCTTAGACGACACACAAAGCCATCTACACTGGAAGTCTATTAATACATTAACCCGCAACATTCACTTATGTTATAAAGAATTGTAGAAGAGCGTCTTTTGTGTGAATCCAAACTTTTTCTGACCCAATTACCTCGGCTGCTGGTCCCACTCCGGCCTGCGGTGTTACCGGAGCTACACTGTCATTTGTATCTCTTCCAAGATTGCTCATGCACTTTTCATGCGAGGTATCTTATAAATTATGAGGCAATGCAGCCAAAGCTTCCTTTTCTTCTCAGACTCTTCACATAAAACAAAGGCCAGCTCAAACGGAAAGGAAAGGTTTTCCCGACAGCTCCGAGCCCTGCGTGGAGCTCAGCGTTGCCGCGCGAATCTCCATGCTAATTACCATTTACTGCATCCTCACCGTCTGATAATAACATTTATTATAATATCACTGCTTAAGAACCTCTCTGGAAAATCTCTGTATAAATATTGATTGGATATTAAAATTTTAAATGCATCTTAATTCTGCTCTGTAGATGGAAAAGTTCTCGTCTTTTTCATTTTGCTTTTAAAAGAAGAAAAAAAAATCAGCTCCTGCACCAGAAAGAACAACACAGTATAAGTATCATCATCACTAATTGTAAATAATGCAAAGCATCTCATCCTTTCAATTATTCAGCTTTATGTCCTGGTTTTGGTTGACAGAAATGTAGTGATGACAAAATATTGTAAGTTCCTCTCATGCACAAATGCCAAGGCATCTGTACTGCAAGCTGAGTAGCTGTGTCTTATTAGATTTCCACAAACACAGTACACCTACGCACAACCTAAGTGGATTAAAGATGACGGATGATGACATTTGGAGAAAAGGCTCTTTCAGATTACTCAAATCTAATCTGGAACTCTAAATCAGGACTAATCAGTTGCTTTTCAAAGAAGCTTCAATCATAGAGGGAATTTCTGGCTTGCAAACTGGGTTTCTCACAAGAAAAGCTGTTCTTTTATAATACAACATTTTCAGGTTTTTTTCTTTTACAGCTTGATAAGCCTTTTCATTTCAGAACATTTGCCTGTTTCAGACTAGAAAAAGTCTTCAAAGCCTTGTCCGGTGTAATTGCTGGACTGCAGCTGTTGTACAAGAGCATAATAATGTTGTGTAACTTAAGAAGCTCCAGTGAGTCTGATGAAAATTTTCCTCGTGACATCACAGAGCTGGAGTGCAACGATAATTCAATTCAATTAACCCCCTCTGGACCAACCTAAACTTACTACAGTTGTTAAAGATTAGAAGCTCATCAAAGACATTAGTGACACATATAAAACTTTGCAAACGGAAGACAATGATCCAGTCCAGTAGTGCGCTGGAGATCGCAGCCCCACTTTGATTAATCTTGTTAATTACTAGCCTTAGGGTTTCAACAACTGCTTGCCCTCTTTCCCCCTGTATCCACACCAAAAAAGAAGCGGCTTGTGTGTCACTTGATTCTTTGTAATTACAAAAGTCTCATGCTCTGGGACTGAATTTCCCACAGCCCTGGATACACAGTAGGAAACTCGCCAGATGGAACTTCATTTCAACATAACTGTGGTGACTTTCTGTACATTATTCAGCGGGGGAGGAGCAGGGCTCTGTGGACTTGCAGATCAGCATGTGCCTGCGCTTGAACTCCCTCCTAATGAGTCCCAGCAGTCACCTCAGTCATAGGCTATTGCCCTTGCTCTCGTACCATCTCTCAGTTCATTCAGCTGTTGCCTTTTCTAACCACTAGTTGACCCCCCCTGCCCCCTGTTCCCTTCCACCATGCCACTCTGAAAACATCCCTCCGCTGTCAGCTGGGGACACACACGCTATTCCCAACTTGCTCCGGCTACCTCTGCTCACATGTGACCCATTTCTCAACTTCCATGTCCTCACTTTACCAGTCAGCCCAATAGCTGGCATCTGCACATAGCAGTGCACCCAGTTCATGCTAAGTTTGTGTTGTGTACACATTTCACTCGAAAATTAGGCCAACAAGACCATTCCGCTGGAAAAATCACTACACTTTCTTTAAGCCAAGCGATCCGTTTGACCTATGTCTAATGTGAACCAATTAAGGTCTTTGCATCAGTGCGCACCAACGTGAAGCCGAATATCCCTTAATACCAGTTAAATACATGTCCCTGTAGCTATAATACACCTACACACACTATCATGGTGTGCTGTGTGATTATGTGCTGATATAAAGCCTGCTCCAGAGTCCTGATGAATGTACTGAATGAGGTATCTAATGGGCATGGGAACTAATTCCAGGGCAAAGGGGATTAAAGGCTGAAGAAGAGAGAGCGGCACAGGGCTGGCACTCACACTGGCAGCTGAGGGTGCAGAGGGTGGAAAAATAGAAATGAAATATAAATGCACAGAATCCTTGCCTGCTGAATCCTATTTTGCAAAATAGTATTAAAATTGGTATTTGTTTAATCCTGGCAGTTAGATATATTTTCCCAGTTGAGAAGAAAATTAAATATCAAGTATTTCAGAGGGGGGAAAACACAATACAGTAAAAAATGATAGACAATTAAATGAGAAAACATACTGTCATTGTTATTTTACTTTGAGAAAAAGTATTTTTTGAGATTCTACCTTTACTACCTATCTTTTAGCCCTCTATGGGAAAATTGTTCATCTATATTGAAATGAGTAGGTCTCTGAAAAGGTCTAACAGAATACTTATGGAATCATTGTAAAGGGAGACTTGACCCCTTGGCATTCCTGCAATCTTGCAGGAACACTGAAAGCCTCCAACCTGTGACCTACTGGAATGAAAAGGGAATGCTTCAACAACAGTGTCAGTAACAGATTAAATATCGACATCGGCATTGGAACTACTCGCCAGTCCTGCCAAAAGTAAAAGTATCTGCAAGTTTTTCTATCTAAACACAATCTAATACTCCAGAAACTGAATCAGATTTTTTTTTCCTATCCAGGCAATATTTTGAGTAGGTAGGTGAAGAAGCACCTGCACGAGTGACAGTTGTGCTAATACTTAGCATTAGCGACATGCTTAATATGCGGGGCTGAAGTCTCCAGACAGGGAGCGAAAGCTGCTTGCAACCTTGAAACCACTTGTAACCTTATAAAGCATCTGGGTTGCCATCATGTGAAAAAGTATAAGTTTGCTGCCTTTAAAGGTACATGCAAAAAAGCCACAGCAAAAACAAGCAAAATATTTTTTTAAACAAACATGGGTATTCCTAAGAAAGCCATGGAGCCACCATCTGAAAGGACAACCAAGTTATTGTTTTGGATGAACAATAAATACA
>JBAMHX010000016.1:25305813-25324473 GCA_037177515.1 Pseudomugil tenellus
GCCCAAGTTTCCCAGGATAACACATCGAACCCCAAGTGGCCCCCCTATTGTCCATTGGTGTGTGTGTGTGTGTGTGTATACACACAAACATGTAGCTGTGTGTATTCTCCTGTCTGAATGTTTCAGATACTGTTGTTTTTCTAAACAATTGGGGTGTGTAAATAAATTAGCCTCTTCTAAATGTCCACTGTCTGATTTCAGCTAAGCAGTCAAATTTTTGCAGGTTTTTTGTTTGTCAATAAAAGTAGATTAAACTAAAAATAATTTTCTTCACTTAAGAAATTTGGGCAAGAACTTCCAGATTTACTTTGAATGATTAAATTTTAGAGCTGATAATGGTTAAATGCTGAGACTGCTTCCCTCTAGTTATTGGTCTTCATGGTTTAGAGGTAGCATATTCGCTCCCTTTTTGGTGCATTTATCCCTACGTTATAGGTGAAATTGATAAACATGAAGACTTTTTCCTCTTTTTTAAAAAAAATATCTTTCAAAATGTTTTTCATTTCAATATTTCAATCCAGGATATTTGGAGAAAAATTAAATTGGCCTTAGTGCTTCGCTCCTTGAGACAACATCAGGATTATTTCTCAGATAAAAAACAGCATTCAAAGCAATGGAAAAAAACATACACTAAAGTCCATCAATCCATTATCTGTAGCACTTATTCCAGAGAAGGGTTGCAGGTCGCTGGAGTCTATCCCAGGAATCATTAGACAAGAGGCAGGGTACACCCTAAACAAGTCACCAGAACATCACAGGCCAACATACAGTGAAAAGCAACAAATCTCACACACACATGTACACCAAAGGACAATTTTGAATGAGCAATCGACACAACATGCATGTCTGTGAATGGTGGAAGGAAACCAGAGCAGCAAGGCTTGGACCAGTGACCTTCTCACTGCGAGGCTGCAGTGCCAACCACCTCACCACCGTGCAGTCCTATATACTAATATCAGTTCCTAAAATGTCAAAACAACCAATTACACACAATAAGTACATTTGTGAATCCTTGTCTATATACATAAGAATTTTCTAATCATCTCACTATTCCATATCATGGCATGTAAATATCTTAAAACACACAAACAATACAAATAAAACACAATCCTCTTTGTTTCAATACTTACAGTTATAATCCTGCAGTCTTGACGAGTGTAATAAAAGGAAACAAATAGTTTAAAGAGCAGATCAGCCCACAGGTGGATTAGGAGTATGGAGCGTGTTTATTCACATACACATCTCTTTTTGCTTTTAATTGGGCTGTCAAGACAATATTACTGACAAACTGCCAGGAAAATGTCCTAATTATACTTTTAGGTTCATTACCTGAACACACACACTTAGATTCATACACACACTTACACACTTACTATTTTGATGGCTGTTTTTTCTAAGGCTTTACCGAAATAGATCCTGTGTTCTTTATACATGGTGGGATTTGAATGGCAAATAAGTAACATGTGCTGAAGAATACACGTGTGAATTTGAGCCTGCCTTTTTTTCAGATGTTGTCTTAACACTTTATAATGTGGTAAAAATAGAAGGCAGCTTTAAGGATTTCTCATGAGGTATTTATTTCTTTTTTGTGTTGCCAGAGGGAAATTCTGTCGATAAAAGTGAAGAGAAACACAGAAGAATATGTGGACGAGCTATTCAATGTTATGGCTCAAAGGAGCTGCGAAGACACGAAAACTAGATTGTGGCCCACAAACATTATCACTGATCTGACAAATCAGGCACAAGCTTTTTTACAATTTACGCATGAAAATTATAATGCTGAAAATGAATAGAAGATGGTATATATTTCCTGTCTGCAGATTGTTGGTACAGAACAAGGTACAATTTGTCTCAAGTTGCATTTACACAGAAAAGATCACAGGGTTGCTGATATCACACACTCCTCTTGTCGGAGCCTTGGGCTCCTGCTTTGTAGTTACACATGGTAACTCTGCACCAGGCACAGAACCCTCTCTGATAATCTTTAGTGGATATGGTAACCCTGCACTCTGTACGCTTTGCTTTTTTTAAAGACTTGCACATAGCTCCAGAGTTCAGGGCAGCTAGGGTCACCCAACTGAGGAGATGATGTCCCAATCAAGAGTTTACACCTGATCTTACAGTGTAGATGACTACAGCTCCTCTCATGTAACACACAACACTGGTCTCAAGAATTAAGGTTAATAAACAACTCAACAACTGTCTACGCTTTTGTTTTCTATCAACATATTGAGAAAAGTGAAACGGTGACAGTAGCTGCGATTATTTGGAGGCTTTATATCAGGGGTATTCGATTTAGTCCTACAAGAGCCGCAGTCCAGCAGCTTTTCCATGTATCCATGCTCCAACATAGAGATCAAATTAATTAGTCATTGTTCAGAACCTCTGTGGTGGACTGCCGACCTGTCCAGGGTGTACCCCGCCTCTCGGCTAAAGTCAGCTGATATTGACTCCAAATAATCAAATACGTACCGGATTTAGAACCACATTTCCAAGTGGCTGGGTCACATTTGAATAAATCAGATCTGTGTTGTTCAGACTGCTATAAAAAGATCAGATGCAGGCCACATAATGGTAAAATATATTGGATTTGGGTCCCTTCAGTCTGCAGTGTGAACATAACTATAGGCATCACACTAGTGCAGCATATTTTCACAGTTGAAATCAATTCTAAAAAACAAAAAAAAACTTCTATAATGTATGCTGGAAGATCTCTTTATTATGGGTTAAACATAAAATCCATCTCTTCGTGGGAGGTGAAGAATGAGCTGGAAGTTTGCTCATTCTATACAGCACAGCACCGAACTAAGTTACTCTACAGTAGTTGTCGGTACATTCTACAACTGTGAAAATAAAAACACCTCTCGTAGTGTAAAATTGCTTGCACTTACCATCACCCTCATCCACTGACTAGGGATATATTAGGAATCTATCTAGCTCCCAGTGGTCAGAGCTCTATGCTCCCATTTCCTGTCCACCATCAGGCCTTCACTGTTGACTGTCTCTGCTGCTGCTCTGCCCAGTTAACCATCTCTAATATTGGAGAAATTCAGCCTTAAATGTTTGAACAAGAGAGCATTTTTCTCAGAAAGGAGGCTTAATCAGACAAGTTTACATGTAAGTTGGTTAATCATAATGGAAATTCATTCACTTTCTAGTTTTTAACTGTATTAGGAAAGTGCTGTTTTCTAATAGATGTAGTGATGAAGACCTTGGGTCTGGACAAGTCAAATCTGCTCAGTCATTCTCCATGGAAGAGCTAAGCTCAGAGGTCCTAGATCATGATGCAAAGGCTAAGTGTTCATCTGGCTCATTCAGCTATTGGTCTACTTAGCTCAGCTAGCTCACAAATTTCTGGCCTAGCACTCAGGAGATGTAGCTCTGTGAGCTTTGGGCTCTGTATGATGATGATGTTAGAGGATCTGTAAATGTTCAAGCCAGTTGGGCTCTCCATTAAAATTGTTCAAATAGCCTCAACAGCAATGAACTGCTATTTTCAATCCAAAAGTTTTCTCTTTTTTTGCTTCTTTTAAATAAATCCTGAGGGCACCATATGCAAATGTTCATGCCCAGGTCAAAAGCCAAAGTTGCCGGAAGAGGAAGACTGAAAAATATCAAGTTACTTAAATATGTTTGACAGTTGAAACCATCATTGACCTTCCAAGGGCCTTTCACTGGCTGCAGGAATTGAGCGGTTCAAAATAATCCCTTCCTGTCAAACGTCACTCAAGCTCAAGCAGTAACACAAGCTATCATCCAGCTTAGCCTCCCTCCAATCTCGGGAAGTATGGAGAGACTTGTGGAAATTTGTGTGCTAGCCGGCAGCCATGAAATCTGTTAGTTTTTTTCCACTATAAAAGACATCAAACACAGGTGGATTTAGAAACAGCATGCTTCAAGTGTGTTGACGTATAGAGCTGTTCTTCCACCTTTACATCGGAAGGATTGGGTGGCAGAGGATGACATGGAGTAAAGCACGTGCAGAACAGGGTGGCTCATCCAAACAAGTCCAGATCCCAGATATACATCCCAGCAGTTCATCTCGTTCTTTTAATGAAACTGAACTTCTATGAATACCCTCAATTATGTGAAGCAATTGCTTTAATAAAGTCTTCAATTAAAGTCAGACACCCCCAGCTGCACTGACCCGGGTTTCACATAAAACCACCATTCACTCCAAGAGACTGGAGATCATTTTTGATTGTGACAAACATGTAAACATATCTTTTTAATTGACTGCTTTTTGGTTTATATTCACAACAGATTAACAGAAGCACAAGCCAGTCTTTTTAAGAAGATTTAACACTATTTGCAAAAGGTTATAAACATGTCATGGCACAGGGTCAAACCCAGTGATGATCATAAAGGCAAAGTTGACAGATTTTGCTTTCATTCTAATCTGTTTTTTTATAATGTCTCTGGTGGGGGGGAGAGGGTGCGTCATTAAGTATCTGCTATACTGTTGACTGTTAAAGCAATATAATTTAATATCATTTAAAACAGAGTTGACATACATGATGTGTTACACGCTGCACTGTTTAGTTGAATTTATAGAGTTCCCATATATGTTTCAAAGCATTGAAATAAAGCAGGATGAGTTGGGGGGACTGAGGTGGCACAGAGCCCATTAGCTTGCTTCAATATATCCTTGGGAAAGCGAGACAAATATATACATATAGAGTGTAAGCTCTCTCTGTAAAATTAGTGATTTGCTTTTATCTAAAATCAAAGAGATGCTCTCAAATCTATTAAATGCCACCTTTTGTTTTTTAATAATTCATCATACTGGGACTATAGTGAGCTTTTCAAGCAAAATGTAGACTTTGTTTTGAACAAATATAATTAGACTTATTTTTAAGATCCTTGCTGCATTGCTGAAGCTAATTTGTATTTAGTAAAGTACAGTCCTTGATGAGCTATTCCCTGCGGCTGAGAGGCCCAGTTTGTATTTTCAACCAGCATAAAATCCTTGAATTAAAGAAAACTCAAGGGCCCTCCACTTTCCAGAGATTGTTGAAGGTTGGATATATTGAGATTAGAATAGATATCTCTGTGGCATACACTACTCTGCTCTAAGGGATATTAGTATTTTGTAATTCTACTCAGGAAAGTACAGTTCTATAAAAAGGTTTTGTACTCAATCTGCTGTATTGTGCTGATTTTTTTTTTTTTTTAGTACATTAAATTCCAGTTTTCTCTGTTTTTTAGCTGCGGTGATAACAAACAGGACTGTACCTCCTTCCTAAGTCTGTAGGATGCCAAATCAACGATCTTTCATGATGAATGTGAGACTTTTAGCTTTTGTCACAGGTAAATAAGCTGATTAGGTTGTCTATCAGATGCTTGGAAGAGCTACGCTTATAAAAATGCCAAATGAAGAGGTTTAAATCTCCAGAAATGGAGGTATTTCAGGAAAGAGAAACCTAGAAACCTGGGGTTTTATCATTTTTACCCGACTTATAGAAGACCTTGTGAATGTCAAAAAGGAAACAGGAGATGATGGACGGCTGGACAACTTGGCTAAACACCATGATGATCTTAATAGTGGTAACCAGGCCTTCTTTCTTCCAAAATATTTAAAAATGACTGAACCTGGTATCAAAAGAAAAATATTCATACCTTTGGTGGAACAGCTGGTCCAGAAGTGTATGGAGCCAAGCTTGGAGGCACATCAGTGATGTAGGTCTTTTTGGGGCCTGGGGGCTGGTATACTTGGGGCGGCATTGGGTCAGGTCTCCTGGAGCCTACTCCACCTAGTTGGGGTGATCCTGGGTGTAGTTCTTGATACGTCATTGGTGAGAATCCAGGCTGAGGCGGTCCATAAGCAAAGTCAGGACCTCTGGGCTGAGCAGGCATGTACTGCACCTGTGCAGGACTGCGAATCGGCTGTTGGCTGATATGGTGCCCAGGTGGGGCTTGGTGCTGAGGGCCAGGTTGGGCCGACCTCACCTGGACATTGAAAGTAGGCTGGCTCGGGGTTGATGCTGTCGTGTAGGAGGCAGGGACGGGCTGAGGAGCCATTTGGCTTTGTGGCTTGGCCACGGGGCTGACGGACGAAGGAGAGATGGGCGAAACTCCTCCAGAAGGCTGAGGTTTGGGGGTGGACTTCTTGGTAGCAGTCAAAGGTGGCTGAGTTGGGATGACCATGCGCTTATAACCAGTAACTGGAGCGCTGAGGGTGGAGCCAGAATTCTGAAAAATGGCAGAAAGAAATGACTTAATAAATAAAATCTATCTTCAAAGAGACACTACATTGTCAGACTTCTTTGTCTGCTTTTCTGGACTGAATTACTGTTTCATCCATTTGCCAGAGATTTCAGGCTTTCATAACACACAAGGTTTCCTCAAAAAACTCTTTCCTTTGCATATTACACATCAACAGAATGACAGCCATCTCAGTTAAAGGAAAAAATAAAAGTTAGACCAGAAAACTATGTGGCCCGCAGGCCTCCAGTGGACAAGTTCCTAAGCGACAATTTCCAACACATCCAAGTGAGCGGCACTTCCTCATGAGACCAGGAAATACAACAACAGAAGCGTTGCATACTTACCACTTGTTAATCGACGTGGGCATCTTTGATCTTAACTTTACTGTAAAAAGTGCCTCAGACTGGTTGTTCGATGTAGAGAGGCCGCGGTGACAATATGACAGCAAACTGTAAATGGTCACAAATAAACTCTTCTCATCTGGTTTCTCCAAAACTAGCAACACAATAATTTGGTTCTGTTAGGAGAAAATACATATAAATATAAAGAACTAATTATCTGGGCTTGATCCTAATTTATTTAATATACCATAAACGTCTCTGTTTAGCTAAATAATCTAGAGACAAATGTGAAGTAATTTGTCTGAAAGCTAACACTTAGCGGAAACTGCATCACCTAGGGGGGGAGAATGCAAATCTACAAGACAGATCTATGAGACAATGGCTGAAAAAAATGCAGCACTGATCCACTTTAAGTCCAGACCTCCGCCTGACTGAAATGCTTTCTTTCAAAGATCTCAACAGAATTCAGTGCTGCAATGTTAAATCAAACTAAGCTGCTTTGTAAAATGGGTGAGCCTCAACTTCTGAAAACAATGTGACACAAAACAATGAGTACAAGTTATTTCCTGCTAAAGGCTCTGAATTTTGCCTTAATTCTTGTTTTTGGCTAAGCACAATAAGTCCCACTGCCATTTATCTGGGGATGTATGCGTGTTATACCTCTTGCTTTAGACAAAGGATGGCTAAAGCTAACCTAAGAGTCCAACAGAAGCATGTATGATAACATATCTGGTTGATAAATTAGAATATTTAGTTAAAATGATTGAATAAGTGAATTTTTTAAATTGTGTACAGATATAATTTTGCCCTAATATGTCACCATGAAGACATGAGTCTGCTTTATTCGGTTTTCTACAGCCTTTTAGCGATAGTGTGGTTCATACTTTAAAAGATTATCCACCCCCTTCCCTCTGGTGTAAGGCTACCTCGACAGCAGAGGCTCTGCACTGTCCACGGCTACATATAATCTATGGCTAATAAAACAGGAGGAGGGGGGAATAAATTGCTTGGCAGAGCATACTATGACAGCAGATTGGCAACGGCAAGCGACACTTGTGCTGACTGCAGCTGCTTGGACAGTAAAGATGTTAAATCACAAGAAATTTGTGGCGCTGGTGTTCCTGGGAAGAGATGGCAATAAAGCAGCAGCATAACCCTTTGCTGAGATTCTGACTGGAGCATTGTCATTGGCCACAGCATATGTGCAGACAAAATTATAACAAAATACAGCAAATAATAATCAGCAGAATAACAAGGTTTGATTCAGATGTCAGAGGCTTCTGTCCCAAGTGTCTCTTATGTAAGTAATAAACTGTTTTCCTCCAGTGCTACATATCGGTGTCAGACGTTCAGCCAATCTAAAAAAGGTCTGTCATTAACCTTGGATGGCCTTATTAGGTTACTGCCTGAAGCCAAAAAAATCAGAGTCAATTACTAAATTTGCAGCACAAGGGGAACAAAAATGAACACTTGTAGTCTTGTCTTCCAAAATGGGGCAGAGGAACAACTCCAATGGATCTCCTCTAAAAGGTGATCAAAGCCTGCTGCACACAAATGTCACAATTAGTGACGTTTTCCCTCCCTGCCGCGCTCTCCTTCTAAAGGCTTGTTTAGGATGAATAAAATAAAAAGAATAAAACCCCCACTTTATCAGTGAGAGGGTAGATAGCTCCTAATGCACAAAAAGAATTACAAGTTTTGGTCAATGCATCAACTTTGTCTAAATTCCATCTAATCTAACTCAGAGGGAAGCCCCCAAGGAACCATTAAAAGCTCTAGAAAATATTTTCTCGCTCAGCGTTCTGTCTCAGTGATTAGCGCTGATGTTTATTTAAAGTGTCTGTCTGCATATGTATGGCAACAGCTCCACTATGCCCTTTAGGAAGTGATATTACTTAATTTAAATGTTTCATGGGTTTTAAATACTCTAGATTATTAATTTATTTTTAAGGTCTTAGAACTTACAGTAACATTTAGTTTGCAGAGCACTCGAAATGCAAATTGGCCCCCTCAAAATAATTACACTGTCATGGTGCATTTTTCACAAATTACATTAAAAGAATAGATTTATCCCTTTCTGAGGGTGATGAAACCAATCAAATATGCAGAATATGAACAAAACGTCTCAGTAGTTGGAAAGATTTACGACGTGTTAATGTTGGTAAGCACACTCAGAGATGAAATAATGATAATGATAATCGTTATTGCCTGAAAAACTAAGAGAAAAAATTAATAGAGGTGTATTTTAAAGCAGTTTGTTGCATGGAAATGTAAATTAAATTAGCAGTGAAGAGCAACTCTCCATATTAAAATATGGCAATTAAATAACTAGCTTTTGCGTTCCGAGGCCAAAATAAAATAAATATTTTTATTATTGGTGTATATATGTTAGATAAAAAAATTACACCCATATCAAATTCAGGGTTTATATTATGTTCAGCAAAATAAACCTGAAACTATTTCACAATGTTCCCTACCTTTAATGTGACCTACCAACAGAAGAAATTACTTAAAACAAACTTGTTCAGAGAAATAAACAAACAAATAATAATAAGATGTTTGCAGAAGTATACAAGACATATTTAAGTATATAAACAGATATCCTGCCTAAATTTAATATAAAGTATTTTCTGGGAAGCTTTGGTTATGACTATAATCTCCCTACGTTCTCTATATGTCTGAACTCTTAGGTTGATGACAGAAGCTTTCTCTGATTTAAAAAAAACAATCTGTCCGTAATCTGCAGAAAACTGCATAAGACTCCTAAAAGCATGTGGGGAAGTAGTATTAAGGTATGATTGACATTTGTGGCCACAATCCAACAGAAAAAAACACTCCGAATGCCCCAAAGAACTGCATACCCACAGTGAAACACGTTAGTGTATCATGGTATGGGGTTGCATTTTCTCCACCTGTAACTAAGGCTTTAGCAAAAATGGGGAAAGTTCTGACCAGTTTCAGATACCAGTGACTACTGGTCTAGATAGAAAGCGGAAAATGAAGAGGAATGTCACCTTTCAGCACGACATTGACCTCTGATAGACATCCACATAAAAAATATGGTTTCAACATGACTAGTTTGCATTAATAAAAAGCTTTCTCATGTCAACTTACATGAAATAGGAGTGGATTCACCACTAAATGAAATTACAATTCATCATGATGGAACAAGTGCCGATTCAATTACAAATCATAAATGTTCTTTTTTTGGAGGGGGGGGGGGGGGATGAAAAGATAAATTAAAAGAAATAAAATAGAAACATTTTAGCTCCTTTTCTTCTTTTTTTAACATTATTGCATGCTTGGGAATACTTCATTGGATAAACAACCCGTCCAAAGCTGCTAGGCAACCAGGGACTGGAGCACTACGGGTATTTCTCATACACTAGGGTAGACTGTCTCATTTCACCAACGATTACCGCAGTTTTCAAAGTGTGCAGACCCTGATTTTGGACACAGCTAATAAAAGCTGCATCCTCTCTCCTAGAGGAGTGTGGAGTGGGCATGAACAAGCACTGCTAAAGAGCATTTAAAGGTTCAGACACCAAACAGCCCATTTGTTTTTCATTTGGGAATATTACAATGTCTTCTAGTACACTGGTACATTGTTTTCTTAATAAATTTAGGTCATTCATAGTGGGAGTGCAAAGCCATTGAGTACTTTATACATGATACATTCATAATGTACTGTACAGAAAATTGTGTGGATATACAGTGTCAAACCTGTGACGTTTTCAATCCATGATCCTTTCCTATTTTGTTATTTTAAAAAAAGAGACCGATAGGTCAGGCTTGCCCATGTTTGGTTGGTGCCGAGTCTCTAACACTCTCTCCACACACAAACACAACACACAGTTTTTTAAGAAAAGTTTTCCATAACCCCTTCAGAAAAGTTAACCTTCCCTCTGCACCATAATTCAGACTGACTTTGCAAACAACTTAAGTGTGAAATTTCACAGAGATTCTCAAAAAAAGCCTTTTGACACATTAAAAAAGATTAAGAGAGACTATACAAGCCTTGGAGGGGGGCTGAGTGAAACTGTTAACTCTGCATTTCAAACCACGAGGGTGGGGTATTTTTTCTTTCCTTTTTTTCAGAAAGCTTGGGGAAAACCCCTGAAGAGGAAGAAGTTCACGTTGCATCTTTTTAGACTCATCTAAGACCTTGGATATTCCTCTCTAAACTTTCTCCTGCTTCTTATTCACATGAAGCAGCTGCTCTTCCGCTTTTGTCTCTGTTGTCCAATTTGCATCTGTCCGTTTCAGCATTTGCACGATGGCCATGCAGGAATCCCCCAGTCAAAACTGAGGTGCTCACCACTCTTCCCCTCCACTCATCTCAGTGCATTCAGGCACAATTGTCATGTGTAACCAGCAGTCAGCCTCCGTACAGTCATTAAATAGCTGGTATCAATTCTCTGCCTAAAATAGTTCCAGATAAGGCACATTAAAATGATTAAACACTGTCTCTGGAACGCAGGGAGACCGCCAGCTGTTTCAGGCTATCGCTTCACACACTGAGAACTTTTTACTCACTCCTTCTTTAAATCTGCATATCTCATTCATTTTATTTTTCTTTCAAGTGATGGTTGCACGACAACCATGGTCTCTACAAGAGAATCAAACGCATTCACATTTTATCTTTGTTCAAGCTGCTGGTTTATTGTTTATTTGATTTAGGAAATTTGAGTTAATTACAGTGATAAATGAGCTGCTATGACTCTCATTAACACAGGTAAAAATGAACTTTGCAGCCACTTTATCAGGTCCACCTGAACAATTCCTAGTTAACACAAACAGCTACTTTGCCAATTGCATGGCAGCAGCTCAACACAGTCATGGGGAAATGATGAAGACAACTTTTTGAAGTTCAAACTGAGCAGCAGAATGAGGAAGAAATGAAATTTAAGTGTCTTTGAACGCAGCATGGTTGTCGGTCTGAGTATTTACTGGGATTTTCACACACAGCCATCTCTAGTGTTTACAGAGAATGTTGTGAAGAAGAGAAAATATCCAGTGAGCTGCAGTTGTCTGGACCAGAATGTTCATGTCAAATAAGCACTGATTCCAACCAAGGACAGAATTGCATATATTCTCGTGGTTGTGCAGGAAGTGTGTAATGCCATCATGTCAGTATGGAGCAAATCTCTCAGGAATATTCAACACCTTGCCAAATCTGAGATTTTAGCAAGTTGGTTCTGAGAAACTGGACAGTGAACGTATGGGTGTAAATCCACCAAACCATGTTTCCCTTTGTTATCGACAGTCTGACATTTGACTGACACTACTCTAATTATGTCATCTAATTATACGTTTGGTGCTACAGTAATTTAATGTTATCTGACAACAGAATTACCTCTACCAGCTGTTGCTGCATTTTAGCAGAAACCTGTGAAAACAGGGTGGGATCAGTTTGTTCCCACTGCTGAAAACATCTCGTCTCATTCCCCAAAGACATCAATGCTCATGAATGATGAACTAAATCCATGTCAGAGCAGTCACACGACATTGTGGGATTTGTAACGTGGATAATTTGAATTAATTACGTGACGGGACTGAATGCAGCAGCAGGAATCTAAATTAATTCCAGGTTTGATTCACAGCTACAACACTGGATTTTGGCCTTGTTTCTTAAGGACAGAGAATTTCTTGGCGTTTATCAGATGTTATTTATTTTGGGGTTTTTTTTTGTTTGTTTTTCTTGGGGGCTAGGGGGCAATAAGGGCACATTCTTTGCTTACTCACATTTTTGGTACATAATTTAATTATTTTCCCATTAGAAAATATTAATTAGAAAAAAAAATAAATAATAATATAATTTACCATTTTCAATATTTAATGTGTTTTCCAAGTAAACAACAGAAAAGGTGTTTTACATGGCCTGATGATGATTGTGATTAAAAAAAAGTTCATGCAAAAATTCCCTTTTTTGCTAAATGACTTTTACCGTTTTTATTAAACCAGTCAGATTTTTGCTGCTTTATTATTTTAACTTGCAAATAACGATTTATCTATCCATTTTGTCCACCTGCTTGTTCTGATGTAGGAAGCCTCTCCTGGCTGATAGGATTTAGGCAGCAGGATACACCTATCCGCCACAGGGCCAATACAGAGACAAACAACGTCTCGAGAATCAGCAACAGCAAATCAGAAACCATGGTTCACAGCCAGAAAAAGGTTAGTTCAAGTATTGTTTATGAGTGTGGGAAGACTGGAGCAGGTGATGGACAGATGGACTGGTCAGACGTCTGTAGTGATGTAGACTCAGTCATGATGAAGAAGGAGTTGAGTTCTTGATTTATTGGTCAATATACATTCCTACAAGTGCAAGCAGAGCTAGAATTGGCTCAGGTATCTGGTCAGAATGCACCACCAAGAAGAGGCCCTGGGTCTAAAAGCAAAGTCCCGGGTCTACTAGTGGTTCTGGGATGGAATACAAGTTAAGGCTTCCCATTCAACCTGCTCCCCCCACAATCCAGCCTTGGATAAGGGGTAGAAAATGGATAGAAGGAAATGTGGGAAGAAGTCAGAGTACCTGAAGAGAACTCACATATACAAATGGAAAAGATAAACTGCACACAGAAAGGCCCCAGCTGGGGTTCAAACCTCAAACATTCATGCTGTGTGACCATCACACTATTATACAGACTGTGTAAATGTTACTCTGATTGAACGCTGAACAAAAAGCACAATCTTAAAAGGCAAGAATAGAAAGTATAACTTAAAACTAGAAAAGCACTCAGGGTGTAGACTGCACCAAGCAGCTCAATTCCACCCAATCTTCCAGTTTTAAATGGGTAGTGTTAGATTACTGCATACATAGATAATGAATCCACAGTGTCTAGGCAATATTGTGGTATTTATTGCATATTTATATCTTAATTTGTTCTTGTGCAGTGATAAAAAGATCCTACGTTTTCTCCTGTCCTGGATGGCAGTATCCAGAATGTTGCCGGGATCCTGATCTATCTTTAATATTTTGTCAAACTTGGCAACATCTCCTGCATCCTCTGGCCAAGGACCCTGGAGGTTGTAGTTATATGTAAATGTACTAAAATGGCCCCATACTACAATGATAAAGAATCCTTCCAAACATTCCTGAAACCAGATGGTGATCTGGATCCCATTAATTAATTAATTGTAAATAATAACAAAAATGTTAAATAACACAAAAAAGGATCCAGCCACACCCTTTTTGTTAGGCCTTTGTGCTCAGCCTCTGGCAGTGACACATTGTACACCGATTACAGGGAGACAGGACCAGTGAGGTGACACACAGATTTTAGTTTTACCACCAAAATGAGGCAGTAGTGATGCCATGAAAGCCTAAGTTTCAAATTTCAGTTATATAACCCTTTAAAAAACTGGGTTTCAGGGGGGAAAGTATGTAATATTTCTAAGATGATGTAACAACATCATACAAAGTAGGGCGTATTACTCACTGATGCAACTAAAAAATCATTTTCAGGGCTACTGCATGGGGGAAAAAAAGTGCATGAGAGTCACCAATCGTGATGCGTCTGCAGGCCATCTCTACAAGAAAGCGGAGGAAAATGTGTGTTTTGGAGCGCTCACACAGCAGAAACTAATTGTTTCATTCACCTCCTGCAGACCAGTCTCTCACCACACATCTCTGACTCATCTCTAATGAGCTTTCATGCACTTGTGACCTCCTCCTGTTGTGGGAGGGGAAATACTGTTGAAAAACATCAGTCGCTTACAGTGTCAGTGTCAACAGTCACCACTGTTGTATTGGAAGCTGTGCACACTTGCGTGAGTTCAGTAGACTTGCACATTATCAGAACAATGGGTAACATGCAATGACAGCAGTTGATGGTAAGCCTTTTAGCACTGTTACTAGGGCTTTGTGATATGGTTACAGTGACTGTCACAGCTTCCTCGCTGAAACTACATTTGTCATTGGTTCACCCTGTAAATAAAAGACAAAGGGGTGAAGCTATGCAGTGTATTTGACTAACGAACATTGACGGAACACAGTGAGCGCCTGAAGGCATGCTCCTCTTCCACAGTTGGCTGCCCCTGTCAAAACTCAGAACCTGCTGCCAGATTGGTAAATAGATGCCACCGGCAACATCTCTGCTCCACGCAGCAACAAAGCAATCAGACTATTACAGCTTTTAAAACAAACAGAGGAAGAAGTTAAACACGACCGAGCCCCGCCGTGACGCCGCTGCAGTGTCAGGTCAGCTTGTAGAGATGAAGGGGAGAAATAAAACACAAATATGCATGCAATCACACCCTGAGCCCGTGAGAAAAATATCCATTGCAAAAAATAGCTGGCAGGCTTTGACACTCTGCGCCAATGACAGGAGAAAATGTTCATTGGCTGTCATTGCTGAAGAGGAAAGCAGATTTTAGTCACAGTTTAAATAGCACATGTACAAAGTGCTCTTCTGCTGCGTTTGAAGTTGCCCTGACAAGCATGGCGGCAGCTGACCTTAGCGTTCCCAGGAGAGCAGGAAATAAACCAACAGCACCGTTAATGTGAGTCGCCAACACGTTCACCTTTTTAAATTATTTTGTTTTCCTCTTGCAGAAAAGTTTGAAATATAATTTTTTTTCTGAGATGGGCCCCTCTGTTATTAAAGGAAGTTGATTTTACTATAAAATCCAAACTGTATGTTTATGTCCATAACATGTAACTCACTAAATCTATGGTAAAAGATGGATTACTGCAGATACAGTATGGAGACCAACATCTTTTTATTATTAGTATAATTTAAACTGCTTCATGGACATGAGTTTTTAGGTAAGTTTTTACATAAATTATAGCCAAGCAGCAACCTCCGTTGTAAAAAAGTGAAGCCCATGCAGAATTGCAACAATTGCAGTTCCTCCCTCATCCACTCGGGGCTCCAAACAAAGCAAATCTCCATCGAATCCCATGTTAAAAAGACCTACATCACAGCAGACACAGCCTGGAACATAGTTTACCTTCGTGATAACTGTAAGGAGTTCAATTTCTTTTATAACTCATGAATTTAGACGTTATTTAATCTTGAAATTCAGCATAATTATGGGTGTGTCCTTTTGATTGACAGGTGTCTACTATCCGTGGCAAGAAGGTAGAGTTTAGCACTTTTCCACATTAACCAAATCTGCCTTAAACTTCCCACAAGTCACACAATTCTTCTTGGACATCTGGCAAGAACAAAGCTCTTCTCGGCTGATTTTTCCCAATAAATAAATAAATAAACGCACGAACGTATCGAAACAAAGTCACAAGAACCAAGCGTCGTCAGTCCTCAAAAACAAGAACAAAATTCTGGCCTGAAGGACATAACGTGCTTTATTCCAACTACACTGATATAAACTAGACTATATATAAATATGTATATATAGTTAAAATTATTTGTGTATGTATTATTATCATCATTATCATCATTATTACGGCTGCTGCTGCAATAATATATTATCAGTATTAAATTGTCACTTCATTGTTATCATCTCCCAAGTGCCTTTACATGTATTCTATTTTAATATTTTTGCTTATTTACTTTAGCTTGTTCTGCTTTTTGTGTATTTTGTGCACTTTACCATTTATATCCATCCATCCACCCAACTGTCTTGAGTTAGCATTATAGTAATAAAGTTTAATTAAGTGGGAATCAGCAGAAAGGTTATTTAGCTTTTACTTGTGTTAGTCTGCAATGTTACCCTGTATGTTCCAGAAAAGCAGAGAGAAACATGATTAAGATGTTTGCTGTGATGCAAACTAATCCCACATGAATGTTTGTTTTTGCCCTTGCTAATGGAATAAAATGCCTCACATCAAACATTTCTGCATAATCTGCCACATTATTATACTAGACATGTCTATGGGCATGGCAGTCCCTTTAGTCCCTTTTTAAGTAATGTATGATTTCAGCTCATCGCATGTCATGGCCAGAAACGCAGACCAAGGATGTAATGGATGAGTGGCCTTCCTGAGGCAATGAGAGCTGAGGAAAAGTCACCCACACTATCATTCTGTTAGGGGGCTGAAACACCATTGGGATGGCCTGTAACAAAAAAGACATACTTTTTTTTTTACATGTAAACACATGTATGTGCCAGAGGCCAGTGTGTGTGATGGGCATGACAGCGACAGTGTGGTTGTCAGCAACCAGAGCACAATAAGGCAACAGGCCCTTATTATGCTCTGGTTGTCCTCTATTAAAGCATTTTGTATGACCTGGATGTCTGACGAGTCTATATTTTGGATTTTAATCATATTAAAAACATATATACATAACTGACAGGTTGCCTGAGTCACCTGACGCCACAACGATGCCAAATTGAGAGTTTTGTAATTATGTCCCCGAACGGAGTTTTGGGGATACAATAAGTATTCGCTATTGTTAATGTCTGTTAATAAAATAACTTTTTTAATTTACTTGTGTGTCATCCTTAAAGCTACAGTGTTTGGCCTGTGGCTCACTGGCTCATTTTCAGTTTGGCCCTTGGAGACAAAAAGTTTGTGCACCTCTGAACATCTCCGTCCAGAAACGCACAATCGTAGGAACAGCTAAGATACTGCGTAGGACCCTCAAACTCCCAGAACTCCGGTAGAGCTTGAGATAAACAACCACCCGCTCCACCCAGGGGAAGGGTGGGTGAGGGAGGAGGTTTTTTTTATATTTTTTATATATATATATATATATATACATATATACATATACATACACACACACTCACTGGAAATAAGAAAACCTTAACTTGACGTTGTCTCAGTGAGAGAATCTGATATTTGGCATGTTATTTTCAAAGAAGGGAACCAAATCCAAGAAATTCACTTTTTCCTCCTTATTTGTAAAATATATGATAGCTTTCCATCCTTATATTTAGAAATTTTTCTCATTACAAATCCAGAAAAAAAACTAGAAGTTACGCCGTGAGAGGCTACGGCTACGGCTATATTCTCGAACGCAGACGATCTTCAATTTCCTAAACAAAGTTTCGCGTCAACATGAAGAACCTGCGGCAGACGTGGCGGCGGCGGTCGGGGCAAAACTATAATATTCAATAATAATACAGTGCATTAATGTGATCTACGTCTACCTTTGCTTTTAAAGCCACTTTTGACATGGAGAGAAAAACTTTGGGGCATTTTCTACAGTTGGAGGTCTACCCAATCTGCCACCAATCATTCTCAAACCTGTAATGACTTGTAAGCTTTTAATTCTGCCACTGTGAAGCCAAGAAAGTTATTGTGGATGTCATGGTAAACTGAATCAGATAGCATATCACTGACTGGTGGCAGTTTTTGATGATTTTTGAAAGTTTTATATGACTTGATGGACAAAAAGCACACTTTTATTAATATGATTTGTACAGTGACAAAGGCAGCTAGTTTTTACAGTCAAACATGGCAACTTAATGTGACGTCATTGAGAAAAGTCTATTGCATAACATCAGCTGATGACAGCTGACAATATTACCGTATAAGTGTCATTAAATTGACTTTTTATTTATTTTAATTTTTTTACTTTGTTCATATAAATACAGGTATTATAAACACACACACATACATATACATATATCAATATGCATATACAGTGTATACTTATACACACACACAATCTGTGGGAGACTGAGAGGCCTATCATTCTGCCATGTTGTGACAGCAAGTGCCAGCCGCAATGCTCGATCTGTTGAGAGATGGGAGTGTCTGGGTATGGCTTGACTGGCACGACGTGAAGTAAGGTTCCTCAAGGCACTAATGTGATAGGCTCCATCTCAGCTGCATTTCAAGCACTCAGCGCCAGTTAAACTGTCAGCAGACTTCAATAATGTCCATCTCTTTTGTATGGACGTGACAGGTTACTAAACAGATATCATGCAATTTGACACAGCATATGAATGCAAGCAGACTTATTCAAAACTGTGGCTTTTTCAGGAGTTACAGTCTTTTTTTGAAATATTTTATAAAATACAAGGAAAGCAGATGACATTTACCACTTTCTATTTTAAATAGAAAGTCTAGGAATAAATCTTTAAAGTATTGAATAAATTAATACAATTTAAACAAAGGCCTAGATGATAAAAATGTATTTAAAAACATCAATAATATGTTAAAGGATAACTTCCAGTTTCATCCAGCTTTAAAAGC
>JBAMHX010000016.1:25327120-25343678 GCA_037177515.1 Pseudomugil tenellus
GAATAGAATAGAATAGAATAGAATAGAATAGAATAGAATAGAATAGAATAGAATAGAATAGAATAGAATAGAATATTCATTTAGCTCCAATATGAGCAGCCCTGATGGCAGCTGACCCTATCCATGCAAGGATCCTGTCTACCACCACTAGATAGCAAAACAGAGCTGATTACCATACTTCCAAATCAAGCTCCACACACTCTAGGATGACCAATTTACTGTTTCTTTCAATATCATTTCCATCTATCAATTCGAATGTATTTAACCTTGTTGCAAATACTTCCACTTGGTAATTCAGGTTTTTAATGTGAGGAAGTCTAACTTATGTTTAGTTGATCATCTATTTAATGTGGCCACAGTTATCACAACGGTGCATGTAAGTGTGTGTTAGAGAACACAGTCAGTTCCTTCTTAGTATACGACCCATCCGATAAAGTCTGTCCCACCGTCTGGCCCCCCAGACGCATAAAAATCTAACTCAGCCACTGCTCTATAATTTAAGCTCCATTGAACATTAACATGTGACCTGGGAAAGTCAGGGATTAAATACTACTTCTGAGTCACAGCCTCTCCCACTGGGATCAGCAGTTCAAGTCATCTTTCAGCAACTCCAACGCCTGCACTCATTTTTTTACATGGATACCAACAAAGAGATGCAATTACTGCTTTTTAATTGAGGCAGAACCGTGACTGTAAACGAGCCGCTCAGTCTTGCTCCCAGACGTGGTGGCACAGCCAGAAGGCAGCCTAGTAACAGCCGAGCACTACTTCCTCTTTGAATCCATCAGGAAAGATCCAACTTCAGTTAGAGTGCCACACACTAAGGCGCACACAAACACACACCTCGACGCAGCGAAGCACAACACTGGAAGTTTTTTCATGGCGTTAAGTGTATGTCATTTACTGAGCCGGGGTCTTCAATATTTTATTCATTGCACCACACATTATTGTTTCACAGTGTGTGGATGAATCAGACAGGAAGAGCTTTTACATTCCAGCTTAAGTCTTATTGCAACAGACAGAATCGGATCAGGATGAGGTACCGTTTCAATGGAGGAAGTGCAAGGGGAGTTTAATTGGCACCAAAAAAAAATTCTTATCTTAATGTGTCGAGAAATGATTGCTTAACTGGTCATAGAGAGGATAGCTATTGAAGAGCCCCACAAATGTATGCACCAAAACAGTCTCAGCATACATATTTTAAAAGAGGATGGAAACAAAAGCAACAATTACCACCCACTCATCCTTAAAATACAACATTTTTTAAGGAAGCAGCATCCAGATCCATCAATCTCCCAAACACCAAGAGATCAAATAAATCAGACATGGACTGAAATATATTATTATGTTAAAGTTTAATTACACACTTCCTATTTCCATATAGTTTTCATGTTGTTAATGTTAAAAAGAAAACAATCCTGACGCTTAGTTTTCTCTCGACAGCGTGCCACAAAGCTGGATGTTGTAGAATGTCATGCGAGGGCTGCTGATTCATTTGTTTACTAGAAATGCACCACAGGTCAGAGTGAATTAGAGGTCACAGCAGTCAGAGCTTCCGCTGCCTCAGTTGAAGCAGCGGTGCTGCTTTGGTGCATGATGAGCACACTGTTGTGACACTCATCTGGGGCTCCTTGTTAACTCCCCTACAACAGATCTGATGTGCTCAGACAGGCCTACGCTGCATATTAGTGGGGCCGGTTGGGCTCAGATTGCAGCGCAGCACATTTGGAAGGATTTAAAATGAACACAGTCTCTCGGTTCTCCCAACTGGGCCAAAAAAAAAGGAATAATTTAATATTTGAAAGGGGTCAGTGCTGATATCAGGCCACAAAAACAAATTCCAGTACCGAACCTTGAACCATATTTTCTTGATTGTTTCACAAGAGGACCTGCATCATCCATACTGCATACGTAAACGGGATATTTTTTTTAAAACATCACATGTCGCTCGCTTCATACTTTTATGCCTCTTTAATATTGTCATAGTTGTTAAGTCAGTTTCATCCACTAGTGGCCAGTAACGAGTTCAGATTTCGCTTCTGCATTTTAGAACCAGTAGATAACGGTAACGCACTGCTATTAAGTTGTTTAGAGTCATCAGGAAACGTCGTAGAAGTAGGAAAATAAAAACTTTTTAAATTTTTCTTTGGGTTCTTTTTTTGGTGGTGTCAGCAGAACCAGAGCTAAAACCAGAAGAAGAGAGTTAAGGACAGTGGGCAGAATAATGTAGAAGTTTTGGGGACTACTCTCGAGTTGATCGCCCAGAGAAAATGTTACACAAGTTGCTGAGCAAAAGGAACAATTCTCAACAATCCACGGTAAGATGTTCCCCGTATGACAGCAAGGAAAAAAGATTGTTGCCATCAGCTGGAATGATCAAGTCAATTATAATTATTTAACTTTTTTTATTACAAGATCACAATCTGACATTTTTTAATGTTTTATAAAAAAAAAAAAAAAGATAGGACTGGTAATCAAAAGAAAAATAAAAATTATTTTTATAATATTTTATGTTATTTATCAATTTCAATTCAGCTTTATTTGTATAGCACCATTTCACGACAATGTCGTCTCAAGGCGCTTCACACAGATCAGCCAATTCATAAAAATATCCTTATATAGGGAAGCAGCAAGATTGCATCGAATCTCGACTTCGATCCAATCTCCCATCCTGAGCAAGCATAGGGCGACAGTGGGAAGGAAAAATTCCTTTTTAACAGGGAGGCAAAACCTCCGGCAGAACCCGGCTCAGGTAAGGCAGTCATCTGCCTCGACTGGCTGGGGTCAGAGAGGACAGGAAAGACAGATAAATATACATTACAGCTTCTATCCAGGAAGACCTGCAGATAAAGGAAAATAAGAAGTAAGACGTGCAAAAAGGAAGAAATGAGAAATAAGTCCTTGGGGAAAAAAGAGAAATAGGTTAATGATGCCAGTACTGTCCAATACATGGAAAATAAGCAGCAGAGATAATAAATGGAAGTCCACAGTGCATCATGGGATGTCCGGCTAGACTATCCCTAACTGTAAGATTTGTTGAAATGGAAGGTTTTAAGTTTTATGTTAAAGGCAGAGAGGGTGTCCGCCTCTCGTACCCACACTGGGAGCTGGTTCCATGAGAGAGGGGTCAGATAGGCGAAGGCTCTTCCTCCCATTGTTTTATAGACTCTGGGAAGAAAGGGAAGAGGTCTGAGAGCGAAATGCTCTGTTTGGAATATATGGAACTATGAGATCTCCGATATACAATGGAGCTTGGTCATGGAGAGCTTTATATGTAAGGAGAAGGAGTTTAAACTCTATCCTAAATTTAACAGGGAGCCAATGAGGAGATGCTAAAACTGGAGAAATATGATCTCTTCTGCTAGTTCACATAAGAAGCCTCGCTATAGCATTGGCCACAGAGAGGATAGCTAGAAATGCACCACATAAACAATATATATATAAAACAATGCATAATTCCTTATACATATTCTATAGATATTATATCATTCTGCTTTAGTTTGAGCCTGTTGCTAAACTACAAATATTCTTTTCTGCATGTTTTCACTGTCTAACATTCACAGCAATATCTACATCTGTGATGTCAGAGATAAGAAGTGGAAAACAAACTATGCTGAAATTCTGTTTGATTAAACTCAGTGTTTCAGAGCCCCATCTGATAAGAAAAAGCTAAATTAAAGCCAATTAAGAGCCCAAACACTACTATCAGGTTTGGTGTAACGTCTGCTGTCACAGGATAAGCAAACAAACTCACACAAACTTAGTCGACTGTGTCAATTAACAAATGGCATCCAAGATGAGGATGGAGAGAGAACAAATGGGAATTATATAATGATCACATTTCATTACCCACTCTTATGCCACAGAGAATACCAACTAAAGCAAACCAAATTGTTTTGATGTGTGTGAAGCATCAGTGCTTTTGTGGGAGCGCTGCTTAGATCGTTATGAATGAGCAGCAACGTCCATTTCAATTTTATCTGGGGGGAAAGTTCACATAAGGTCCCCCTCCTTTCCAATTCCTCTGTCAGGAGCTTGAGGAGGAGAGCACAGGGTATCTTACTGATTCTGGAGAACCGGCTCTGTGATCACTGATCAGTGGTTTACAGGAGAGCATTTGTTTTTCTTTTGCTTGCAGAAGCGGATGATTATGTGCAGCAGTCGCTCCAGAGCTGGAGTACGAAACCCAGCCTGTGGTACACGCAGACCAGGGTTATAGAATAATGCACAGAGTACCGACTGACAGGAGCAGCTGCGGAGGGGAAAAGGTCAACCTGAGTTAATCAGCTGGAATCAGCATCAGTGGAGGAGTGTGTGCGTGTGTTAAAGGCAAACAATCAAACAGAAAGCAAAATCTTTGCCTCTGAGAGAGAAAGCAGAAAGAGCATCATGATGACACAGCGGCGGTGAAAAAGCAGGGTCACATCAACAAAGTGCACAAGATTTGTGTGTAGACTTTCATTTTGGTTTCCTGTTTAGTTTTTAAGAGTTCCCAGTGGTTCCTGTTGTGCTTCTGTTCATTAGTTCACCTGTTAGATGAGTTTATTCTCGTTTTGTCCGTGTATTTATACTCCCTGCTGTTCGTTTTACATTCGCTGGTTTAATAGTTGTAACAGCTGTAGAAGTCATCAAATCCCTGTTGGGGATTTCTCTGGCATTTTGTGACTAACCTGAGTTTAATTAAATACCTTTTTATTTGCAAATACCTTTTTATTTTTACTCTTTCTGCCTCCTGCCTGGTATCACCTCCATATCACCATCATCATAACAGTCTGAGCATGCATGTGCACTCTGCTGACAGAGGTGGCTCGACCTCCTGCCCCTAACCCCCTAAAAGCTACCAGCACATTATGATAAAAATAAACATGCAACGACTTTGACCCTGACAGGTAAAACCTCCACAGCAGGCATACATTAGGAGCGGGACAGGTGCACATCAATTTTTCAAGTCTTGTTGACAAAAGCTTTCAACTTCCTGCTCTAATATACACCGTGCCCTCCTCCCTCAAGAAAGGTATGCACTTTCACTATATTTTATTTAGTAAAAAAAAGAAAAAAAGAAAAAAAAAGGGAGGGGGCACAGAAGCTGGTAGCTTGCTCATGTTTGTGAAATGATTGCTTTCTCATATTCCAACTGGGCTCCTGTTTAGTGGATGGACACAGATACACTGCCAGTCAAAAGTTTGGACACACTTTCCCATTAAATCCTCTGGGAAAGTGTGTCTAAACCTTTGACTGATAGTCTAGATATGTTTACGATAAAGAGAAATTACAGGAAACAGATGCTTCTGCATTGTGTTCAACACAAACTGGAGGAAACAAACAAAATCAACTTACAGTACCTACTTACTGTACTACATATAATGTACTTTACTTTCACACAAAGAAGCTAAAATGACAACAAAAAAATTACATTTTTTTTATTTGATATTATAATCTGGGTTAAAATGGTTTGAAAACATGAAAGTAGCAACTTTCTATACTCATTCATCAGTTTCTCAGGTTCACCTTGTTAGCTAACTGTTAGTTAGTTACTTTTTCCTCCAGAAATACAGTAATTCTTGGTGTCAAAGATTCAACAAGGTGTTTGAAACATTCCTCAAAGTTTTTGCTACATATTTGAATAAAGCATCACACAGTTGCTGCACATCCATGATGGGAAGCTCTCATCCCACCACACCCCAAAGCTGCTCTGTTTAACTGATTTTTACACCTTTTCCATAGTCAAATGTAAGCATCTATAGATCCTGAATAACTGCATGTGCATTGATAAAGATGAACTCTAAATTGAAATTAATTTTATGACAAAGCTGGATGTTAAGAAGCAAAGTTATGCTTTGTGGTTTTGGTTAATTTTCTACAGAGAACAAAACCAACATTCATTGTCCAATCTTCAATAAACATACAGGCTATGCAACACGTGCAACTGTCTGACAAAAACAAAAGGCAATCCATCATATCATCACATTTCTTCAAATAAAATGTTAAACCTACACTACCAGTCAAAAGTTTGGACACTCTTTTCCCATTAAATCCTATGGGAAAGTGTGTCCAAACCTCTAACTGGTAGTGTACGTCAGCTTGAGCGTAAAGAAAGAAAAATAACAAAAACAGCTAAAATACAATTAAGTTACTGAACTCTCAAAGTTCAGCATGGATTAAACACAGGCTTTACTTAACTCGGACTGGGACAAATTCTACATCCCCTTGAGGAAAATGTGCAAATCAGGCTTAAAGCGAAAGAGGCGGCTTGTTCCTACTCCGGTCAAAACAATCTAGCTCTGTTCTCAACTATTAGGTCTGATTTCTCACAAAAGCCAATAAATACATTTTATTCTAAACTAGAGAACTTTTGAAAACTTAAAAAATATTTTTAAAATTTCTGTTGAAGTTTGAGGAGCGTTTTAAAACTTAAATTCAATGAAAAGAGTTAGAAGTCGTGATGAAAACCAGCAGCAAGCCTTCTCTGTAGCTCTGTATTCTTAACACATATTGTTGTCTGCTATAAGCTCTTCTTACTAACTTCTATTCTATTGTACTCTTAGTGTTTATTTCCATATTTAGGTAATTCATTTTTCTTAATATTTCTAAGATAAAAAAGTTCCTTCCATAAATATGGTTAAGAAAAAAATGTTGAATCCATATTTAAACTTTAAAATTGTGCCTCTTAAGGATATTTCGTTCTGTGAAACATTAAGTGGCTAATTAAATGTAGCTGGAATTAACTAAGGTTTAAATGGAAATAAAAACAAACGAGGAGAAAAAGCTGTTCCTGCTTGGACAGTAGGCGACTTCATGTTCAGCTGTCTTTCTGAAATAAAATGGAAACTTGTGCGCTTCCACACAGGAAAGAAGAAGAAATACACATTTATCTATGTTATAAAGTTCAAATAACCTCTGATTTGCTACTCCTCGCTTTTGGGTGTTTAAAATACTTTGGAAATGTATGAAAAGTAAAACACACATCAAAGATGCAGCTAACTGCATGAACCAGTTTTAATACACATTTTATAATGATGCATAAAAAAAATTAAACAATTTTATTACATCAACAATGATTGTTAATATTACAGTGAGAGTGTCATTTACCTACCTGCAGAGGTAAATGACACCACGCCAGAGCAAATCAATCAGCAACAAACACACCTGATGCACACACGTCTCTGCAGGTTGACTCTGTTTAGCTCTTCTCTACTGAACCAGAATAGACATCTCACCTCTCCATAATCTATCAACACATAATTTCATGTTATCACAGCTTCCCACTAAGCATCAACACACTCGCTGCCCAAAACTAATCATTAAGTCACTTTGGGAGTAAAATCTATCATTGTGGAGCCACAGCGTCCCTCCCGCTTTCCCCGTGTCCGCTGTGTTTCCCAGCGCGGTGCAATAATTCCAACTTTGTGTTGTACAGCAGTTTTTCTCCCTCTAACCAAAAAGCCAGAAAGACGCCAGGACAGGCAGACATTGTCTCTGCACTGTCTTTGTCTCAGACACCCAAAGAACCAAACTTTGTCCTCCACTGTTTTCCACAATGGCAGCGTTTCTACTCTTCTCCCTGCACCTGAATAAACACTCACATGAAGAGACCCTTCAACATAAGTGTGTACATCTTGCATGAGGGCAAAGCCCCCCCCACCCTCATTTGTGGCCAAAATGAAGTGTCACATCAATAATTCATCATCTTAGCCCTGCTTTTTGTCCAATGTGTGCGTTGCTTAATGAATAACTAAAACAGACAACATCCAGACATGACAACACAGAATGAGCTCCGTCACACAGTTCTTGCCCCCAGTGTGTGACCCCCCCCCCCCTCCACCCCCCTCTCAGGTAATATTCTGTTTGCTGGAAAATCTGACAGGAAACATAACCTGCATCAGGGCTGCAAGCTCCTCCGAGACTTCCTGCTCCAAACACAACTGGTTAGGTTTTTTTTTTCTCTTTAATTCACGTCCTACATTTATTATGTGTCAAACAATTTAGTGAACTGCCCAAGGCTTTGACTTTTTCATGTTGCTCTTAATATCGTTTAATATCGACTAATGATATAGGTCATGACTCATTTAGTCACCATTAGATGTCTCAATGCATAAACCATGTCTTTGTTGTATCAAGTTACCTCAGTTAATGCTGATCAATATTCTGATAAATATCTTTTTTTTTTTTTTTAAATCAGGAATCAGGGTCTGGTCTCATCAACCAGCTGACATGACTAGAAAGCGGTGAAATCTGATCCATTCCTTTGTCTGGTTCAACAATGCTGTTTAACTTTAACCCAAATTTAAAGAAATAAGTCAGAAAAAATAAAAAGATTCACAAACAACAGAATAGATGTGAAACATCTGGTTTTTATCAGGCGGCAATCTGGCTGCCGATTGTGACGCCAATGCGGAAGTAGAAATACTTGCAGTTCACCCCTCACCGCTAGATGACTGGCTGCAATAGAGAGCAATCCCCATAGACTCCCATGTTAAAATGTCCCATTTCACAGCTGAAATAAACATGTTTACAGAGAGTTTCGGTTAGTTTTTTTCAAACGCCTAGGCGTGTCCTTTTGTTTGACGTGTGTTAGACCGCTATCACTGGTTACAGCTGCGTACTTTCTCCTGGCTCCACCGTGACGGAGCCCTCTCAGCTCTACCTTTTCATTCATTTTGGGATTTTCTGATAACGACGAAACACCAAGTTGACGACGGTAGGACCCGCCTATTGGCTTCAAATCTGCTCTTCAGAAACCTATGGGTCACGTGACGTACACGCTGTCCCGTATTTATACAGTCACTGGTTTTTATCCATCTACAGAAAAATCAATATGAAAGTGAAAACCGATGTAATTTGTTTAGTTTACCCAAAATCTCAAACCTCAATTCACATCAGGTTGTTTGAAGGGGTCTGTAATGGTGGAGCGCGCCACTGCAACATATCGATCCAGTACCATGTAAATACAGGACTGGTACCGTTGATACAGATACCGTCATAGATCAACGCAGTAATCTGAAGTTTTTTGGTTTCTTTTTTCAGACATGTAATCCATCACTAATGGACAAATTATTTCAACCGTAACCAATCAGTCTTCATCAGAGATTCATGAAACCAGGAACTACAGGAACATAGAGCCAGCAGGACAGTTGTAATCTACAGAACATGTTTCATTATCAAACTGTAAAAGATCCAATTTCTTTTATATATTTTGTCAGAAAAAAGTAGATAAACCACCAGATTTGATGATTTGTGGCCAGAATTGTTCAAAAGGCAAGTTAAAGTATGATATTAGATCATACTGGTGAAGTTATAAAGATTTTTTTTTTATCTGGAATATAAAATTAAAGCAGACTGAGAGCCTGAAGCACAGAGTCTGCTTTCAGTTTGCATCTCAAGGATATTCATGCTTTCCATGTCAACATGCCAAAACTGATTATTACTCTGCAGATGTGCACACAGCTCTATACATACAAGCCTTCTGAGTAGTCTGCGATGCAACTGGAGTCTTGAGATGTTCTAGAAATGTTCTGGAGTCGGATGTCTGAGAACCCACTGGACACAAATCAAACTAAAACATCCGGAACATTAGCACATGAAACCATGCATGAATGTGACAGACTTTGCTGTGCATGTGAGTGCTTGACACAGATCTGGTTCTGGCTCTGTTCTGGAATTTCAGAACCAAAATAGATTCCGACTTGACTAATGTTTACTCCAGTTTAGTAAGCCTCAATTCCACCAAACTGGTGCAGATTGGGACAGGACGCTTGGCTTTAATAGCGCCATTACAGCAAATTGAAAAAACACGACAAAGGAGAACAGCTGTCGTCCAACCGTTTGTGGTCTTCAGTGCTTCGTATTAACATTTTAAGCAGAGGTTTAATCTGCAAAAAGAAAATCTGTTCTAAACAAGAAGACATTTCTGCTTCGTTTCAGCTCGCACAGGAAGTAGCAACTTTTTTTTAAACCATTCAAGGGATTGCAGTGTGTCAAACTCCACCTTTTTGGGTCAGGTTGGAACCCCAACGAAAAGATGGCTGAAAAGTAAGGTGGGTCATGTTAGATGTTAGAGTACTCTTCACTGTTTTTGTTTGTGGAAATGCAAAAAAAAAGATCTTTTTTTTTAAAAAAAGGATTGTGGAGGCCTGTTGAGGCTTTCTCACAGCAACATGCTGTAGAGTTGCTCTTGGAATCTGATGGTTAAGTCGTCAGGCTCTGCCATAACCTACAGTTTGTTAAAATAAGCAATAAGCTATACATCAAGGATGTCAACATGAGCTCATATGTAAAGGTTGCCAGGCAACATTGTAACCCAGCAACATCCAGGTTTTACTTGTTTTTCATTTCTGGTCGACTACAGTTAACCTGAACTCATCTAGACGGCCTGTAGTGAACCTTTATCCCTAGAAGACCCAGGAAGAGGGAGGTGGTATTCGGCCGGCATCTTCTTCTGTGGTGGCTGCTGCGGTAGCTGTCCAGCAGATGTAAAGATGATTATGAAACAAAGCATCCAGCTTCATGTTTCATCCAAATCTTTTTTTTTTTTTTTGCGTTCTAAACCTTTATGATTATTTTTTCTTGCATTTGTTTTTTTTATTTATGGAAACAGTGTGTAACATACATCATGTATGATTGTATATGTTGTCAGAGAGTTTCTGGGTCGTAACACATCATTCATAGGAAACTTAAAGTCACCATTAAGGACCACGAAAGTTACAGCACAGGTGGAGTGCTACTAGCAACACACCTGAAACAACATGTCTGTTCTGCTTATACATGCATCTGGCAGCTGCTGCACCCACTATTAGACATTAGTTTGTTCGTATTAACTTCTTTTTGTAGTTTGCTCAAAGTGAGTTCATGTTTATTGCAGAGAGATCTGTGGTTAATCTTAATGTGAGGAAAACTGTTGATCATTTATGCAAAAATTGTTTATAGATAATAAAAGATATAAAAATTTCATGGATGAAAATGTGGCCCGACCAGAAAAACCTCATTTGAACATGTCAGGCTCATACTGAGGCTGTATCTCAGACAAAGGCAGATGTAATGTAACCAACATCTGCAGAAGGTTCATCTCTATGAACCAGTCGGGCAGCTGTTTATTCACACATCTGTTCAAACCTGCACAGTATGCTGAATGCAGCAAAGCAATACTTAGTCAAATTAATCTAACTGGTGTAGAGACCATCAGTGTGCTTATTCAGACATGAAGGTGGGATGCTCGGTTTCTGTCAGGTTACTGGAAAGCAACCAAAAAAAGCATGCATGAAAACAAGCAGCGTCCCGTCATGTGAAGCTTTGTCATTGACGTACCTGTACGCTTCGTGGTTTGTACGGCGAGCTGCTCTCCAGGTCGGCCAAGATGCTGGTGAGGGAGTCTATCTCCGCATCCAGACTGGAGCGCCGCTCTTCCAGAGTCTTCTCAGGTCCTTTCGCCTGTTAGTGAGACAAAAAAATAGAAAAAAAACACAGCTGCTGTCAATGAAACCCAGAAGCCACTTTATGAAGATGTCACTGTGAATGATTTTTTCATCCTCTGTCTTATACAAGTGGGCTGTCATTGTCTGCGTGCTGCTGAGATGATCGAGTGTCAACAGGTGTCTCCATTTCTGCAGATGTTTGCAGGTCTAAGCAGAGGAAGAGCTGGGTTAATTAAGACCTTTATAGCCGGGTTCACTCATATCTGAGACCACAGTGAGTCACTGAATAACACACGATTCAATTCCAATTCTAAACATATTTTCTGTTTAAGAGTAATCTTGATTTAAAAGAATATATTTTCAAATATAAATCAAACCAGAAGCCTTGATTGTCAACTGCACAGTGTTCATTTTTTTGATCAAGTAGGTGAGGGGAGGTTAGTTAAAAGATGGCTGTAGTCAAAATCAAGCCTTTGTTTGGATCAAACCTTGTCCCGTTCCCAGGTAATTCAGCAAGCCATCATGTCTGGTGTGGTCGTTGCAAAGAGGCTCAGCCTGAGGGAATGGATGGCCGCTACTTTTCAGCAGTGGCTGATTGATAATATGTCTTGTTTATACCTAGAAGCAATCCAAAATAATTTATCTGACGCTAATGACAGATTTCTAAAGATAAGGACACCACTTATTGGTCACCTTAACCCTGGAGAACCAACTGGGTCAAATTTATCCGTTTTGGGTTTTAAGTGTATCATTTCAAAGAATAACAACAAACACTGTCAATGTAAACTATTTTATATTTTGAAATATAATCAGTTAATGTTTTGACCCTGTGGGTTATAAAGGGTTAAAATGCAGGGTCTCAACCTGGAACCTCAAAGGACTGATCAGGACTGAATTATACGGTGGCCTTCTGTGGTCAAAACTCTTCCATACAATGATTTTTTTTTAATAATTAGACATGACTGGTTAAACACACAATCACACTAATGATGACATGAGGAGAGAGGTGGCTCTCGAGGAACGGAGTCATTTCCTGGGTTCCTGTACATCCCGACTCTCTGAGGGCCCCACAGCTCCCACGAGAGGGGCTGGATTTTGGGGAGAACCCCAATGAGATTCATAATGAAGCAGCGGTTACAATGAAATCCAATTACCACGGAAACAGTAACTGCGGCACAAGGAGGCCAGCCTGACTGTGAAATGATTTACAAACAGTAGTTTACAAGCACACAATCTGTTTGGCTGAACTGGGCTCAAACATTCCCAAAAAGCACATGGTGGGGTGAAACTGCGTTCACTGCAGCTCTCTAAAGGTAAAGATAGATCTTCAGTAACGACACGTAATTCCACCTAAGCGCTGCTGAAAGACATTCTCTCCTGCTTCTTTTTCTGCACGTCTTAAACTCTGGATTACAGTTTCTAAGTTCAAATTTCACCTTGACCTGAGACAATCCTTTTCAAAGCCGCACATCAATAGCAGAGACCTCTCCGCGAGAGAAATGCAGGGAGAAATAAAAAGCAACGTATTGTTTGAAAGACTGCTTCTATAAGACGTGCACTCTTCACCTCCAGCTTTTCACAGCTTTTGTGTCAACAGTGTCTCTTTCAGCATCATCCCCATCAGTCTCATCCGGCATTTTGCATTTTTTTTTAAATACTAAGTGATTTTTTTCCTAAGTGATATTAGAAATGCGCTGCAAGGCGATGTGGTGTTAGCACCGTTGCATTGCAGCATGACAGGTCCTGGTTCGAACCTCGTCTTTCTGTGTGGATGTTGGATGTTCTCCACGTGTAAGCAGCCGTTCTCTCTGGGTACACCTGCTTCCTCCCACAGTCCAAACAAACACTTGCATGTTTGGTTAATTGGTGTCTAAACCCTCATTGGAGTGAGGGTGAGTGGTTGTTTGTTTTTCCTTAATGGACTTGCGACAGGATGTATCCTGCTTCTCGCCTAGTAGCTACTGGGATAGTCTCCAGCCCCCCCAATTACCCTGCGTTGGAATAAACGGCTGTAGAAAATGAATGAAAGGATGGGTTTCAAACATACTCTCTAAAATGATGATGAGACTCTGATTTTGAGTCAAGAGGAAGCCTGAAAACATCGGCGGCAGCAGCAACATCCCAACTGAACTCACTGATTTATTCATCCACACTTTTCTGTTGAGCCTCAGAGCAAAATACAACCTCATCACATGAAAAGACACAAAGCATTTAAGCAAAAAGTAAAACATGAAACTGTTATACCAAAGTCAGAAAAAAAACACTTAAAATGACATGACCATTAGTGGCAGCGTTTCTACAAAATTCCCGGGAATTTCTCCATGAAATGACAGATGTATTTTTAGTCCTCTGAACTATGCTGCAACTGCAAGAAGACTTCTTGCAACTGCCTGCGGGGGCCTTTTGAGTTGGTTGGATCAGTGACTGCTTCTTATTCTAATGTTATGTGTTTGGATTACCTGTCACAATCTATTACAGGAAGGGCTTGCCTCCATTTGGAGGCAGAGCTGCTGCTTAGAAACATCTAAGGCAATCAGGACCGGGGGTAAACAAAGCAAAACACTAATGGCTTCTCTCAAATCAACAAAGGAAAAAAACAGAGTAACTTGTTTAACAGTGGTAAAGAGGAGGATGAAAGGAAATCCTGCAGTCTTTGTACTGTGCAGGAATTTGCCATAATGTGGACAAAAGCCAAGATGAGAGATTTGTCTTTCCCTCTCTGCTAAAGGTTCGGCTTTTACGTGTCATAATCCAGACATTTCTCTCCGCCTGGGTGATAAAGAGCACATTTCTGCCTTATCCTGAGTTAAATACCATTTAATCCCTGATTTATTCATTCAGTGTAGAAAATGTCTCTGCTGAGGCCTGCAGGAAAAAAAAAGATACCAAGACGTTTTGACTGATAGCAGTCCTTTTTTTTCTAAATAGTTTCAAACTATTTAAGAGTTCTGCTTCAGCGGCAGGAGAAATAATTAAGATCCCAAAAGTGTATTGGAGAATCGAGCTGCAGGTCAGAATCAGTCTGTCAGCAGAAGGATGAGAAGCAGAAGTTGGGGATGAATACAGGAAGGACAGTTTAAACCTAACTGAGTACTTAAGTAATATCAGCTCTTCTTCTGTCTTTACAGTTCAGAGCAAAATGAAGGATGGAGAATATTCACATGTGTAAAATCTCCCCCGTTCTAGTTAGTTATAGTTTTAGTTACAGGACTTAAACCCATGAAATATTTTCCACCAAATGACAAAATCATATTCCAGTTAGCTGGGATGAGACTTAGCACCATGTTTCTTATTCGTTTGCAGAAAAAGCTAAACCACCTCCTACAAAGTCCAGGTGATCCTTTCCAAGATCTAAACGGACCAAACAGCTAATCAGACATGTCACCAGGTTATAACATTCAACAGATATTACAACAGCTGCTCTCCTCAGACCCTAAAAAGTTGTTAGAAGGCGTGAAGAACAGAGGTGCTGCTGGGATCAGATTTCAAACAAGCAAATGTTTTCTATAAAAGATCAGATTTCTTTCAGGCTACAGTCAACATGTTTCGCATTAAACCTAAAGACCACAAACCCCTCTGACTGATCCTCAAGTATGAACAATATGTTATGTGAGATTGCATGCAGGTACAAAGTACACATGTGTACCTGAAAGCAGGAAGAGACAAGTACCACATCACACCTCACTTTCCACAATCGCAATAAACAGCAATTGAAGTTTGACTTAAAACAAATCAAAGGGCCTCATGTGGAGCTTTAATGATTTACTGACAGATTTTGAGCAAGCGGTGTAAATTACGTTGATGGCTTTCTGCATTCCTGACTGTTCATGTGTCTCTGAGCGCTGCCAACTCTCGGTGTGCTTGAGGAGAACACACTCTGCAGCCTGGCTCAACCCACCATTCCTTTGGTTTAACAAAATCAGGAAATAAAAAAATGGATGTGCCTTTTTAAATTAGTGTGACGTTTATATTAAGGTCATTGCAGCTTAAAATGTATGTTTACTGGCAGCTCTTTGTGTGTTTCCACACACGGAGCATAACACACTCTGTCTCCAAACTTACAAAGGAAACATCCATTTAGGTTAGAAAAGTGGTCAGATCAAATGAGAGCCTTAAAGAGATACGTTTTCCCCTCCTGCTTACATTGAACAAAGGAATGTGAAGCACTTGGAGGATTTCTCAGCAGAGGTCAAGTGCTGGGGTGTCAGTCACAGCGTAGAGGCCACAAATCCCAGAGGGGGCTGAATGTCTGCAGGTATTATGACTTGCAAGGCAAAGATAAATGACTGAGCTTCACCAATAGGTGTCAGGCTTCCATCCATACTGCATTAGAGCCCTCAGAGGTGATGGAGCAAGTCTGAGTGTGTGTGTGTTGTGGGTTAAGAGCATCAGGCTGCATGCGGAGCTGATCAGCTCTGCAGCTCAGACACATGCAGTTTATGCAGTCCATGAACTGCACGTGTCTGAGCTGCACACACTCTTCCAGAGTTCTAACATGCACGATCATTTTTATGCAAAAGCTGCTTCTCGCACCTGATAATCGTAGGAGTTCACTGGTGGCGGAGGGGGGACGGAACCAGGGGATGATGGGAACCCGGCTGAGTCTTCGACAGGTGGTGGAGGGGGTGGGTAGTCCGCTGGGATGGACACAGACCAAGAAAAAAAAACACACCAAGAAAAACAAAAACGGCTTATTAAATACTTCCTCTTTTTACTGCAGTCAAACTGTCATAATTTAGAGAACACACACCATGACTACTGCACAAACACTTAAAAGAAACTCTTTATGTCAGACAACCAGTCCTGCAGGTGCAGAAAAAACAACAATGAAGGGTTTAAGAAGTACAAATTTGTGGTTAAAGAGAAAGACATTAATTCCTGCAGACTTTGTGTAACTCTGCGAACCAGTTTAATGAAAATGTTTCCTTTAGTGTGCAGCTCTGCAGAGTTCTGCATGCTGATCAACTTAACAGTCAAATGACTTAATGCAGCTGAATGGCCATGTTTCCTGTTAACAAATACAGAATTTTTAATATATATATATATATATATATATATATATATATATATATATATATGATGTTGTTCCTCATTTATCTTCTCCCCCTTGGTCATATTTTCAGAAAACATCACATACATCTCCATTGTTA
>JBAMHX010000016.1:25373334-25386348 GCA_037177515.1 Pseudomugil tenellus
TGTGAAAAAAACAGCAAAAGGAAGTGGTTGGGGGAACACCCCCCCCCCCCCCCCCCCCCCCCAAGAACTTACTCAGTGGATGGACAAAGTAACAGAAATTTGTTCAGTGGAAAAGCTGACTTTCAGCCTGCAGACCAAAGGATGTGGCTTTCAGAGTAAATGGGAGAAATGGACTGCACGAAACTGTCAAAAAACAGTAGGTTTAATAAATACTCCAAGTGTCTTGGAGCCTTGGAGATTAGCAGTGTCACACTGAAAACAAAAATTCATAACATTAAAAGTGGAAAAAATAGAACCAGAAATAGTCATAAATACAGGGATGCAAGAAAACTAAAAGAAACAAAAAGAGACACAATGTGAGAATAAAACAGGAGTAACATTAGATAACCGCTGAGACCAAAAATGATAAAGTTGGTTTCAACAGAATATTTTTGTTGATGTAACTCAGTTTTAATCCAGTTGTGCAGAAATTGTTATTAAATTAATACAAATAAGATGAGAATCAGTACTGAAATGCAATTTGTAAACCATATAGAACACCAATTCGCATAAGGCCCAGTTATGCACAATGCAAACACAGTCTAAGTTCATACAGTAAGTGCACCTCAGATAGGAGGACTCATTATCACCTCCAATTTACACACATTTGATCACATCAGGTTTCACTGAGTTAATCAATGTCCTACAATCTGAAATCGTTCCAGTTATTCCAGAAGTTTAAGGATTCATTTTTCTGTGTCAAGACATTTGCATGCTTCTATGCATTAAGTAAAGATGTTACATTTTACAGTGAACTCAAAACTACCATGCACTGAAGACAAAAAAAGGTGCAAACAGTTGACAAAATTACAAAAAAAAAACTGCCAGGAACTTCCTGCAGTGACACGAGAAGATACAACACATGAAACCCACAAAAGGAAACATTATAAGTCTTGTTATCTTCTGTGACAAACGTCTTATCTGTTCCCGTCTCCAGCTCAATTATATCTAGCCGTCACTACATGTTAAAGTGTTTTTCTGTGCTAATGATTCAACATCAACAAATCAAACAAAAAAAAAGCATAAAGCTTAAAAAAGTTGGACTTATCTCTCTGTACTCGCACAGTTCGACCTGTAATTTGCAAACTTTTGGAATTACAGTAAAAATAAAACTCATATTCCCCCTTGACTCGGGCATATAAATACATTTACATTCCACAAGATGAGAGCCATGTTTTCTGAAGTAACACCTTAAAACTTCATAACAAGATTTGCATGATTTTTTTTAACAGCTGGTGAGTAGTAGAGTTTTTTGGCCTTTGCTCCCTAATGACAACAACACAACTTTTCTGTAAATATGTGAATCTGACTCTAATGCTGACTGACAGCTTGTATTGGCTCGGGATATATCAAATAGAATCAGATGGCTTGCATGACAGCAGTATGTGCTCCTTAAAACCTCAACTGGTAAGAAGCAAAGTCTCGGGAGTTTATCTTATCTGAGTCTCAGGAGGTTACTGACTGACAGCTGTAAATATATCACAACACACTTAACCATCTCTTGCATACCTGTGCCGTAGATACTTAAAAATATTACTTGCATCAACAGCAAACAATAATATCTGTGAATTTAACATTTTTAGTAAATCAGTAGAAATTGAGTGAAGATTATAAAGTTAACTGTAGTAAGTGATAGCTGAAATTAAAGCCCTCAAATAGCCTTTTTTCATTTTTATAATGTTTCATTGGTGAAAAATGTCATTTAACCTGATAAGGGAAAAACTCAGATTAACTGGGGAACAAAAAAAAAGAAGTTAAAATAGTGAAATAGTAAATTTACTTTACATCTATAGCACTTTCCCAGTCGAGCTGCACAAGTTCCTCAGTATAACAGACAACACTGCACACTCTGTAAAAAACATGCCAAAGTGTCTTCAGTCAAAGCTTCTGCCAGTACAGTAGTGTTGGGTGTTGGTGTTAAAGAACACTCAAAAACAGGGAATCCATCAGCAGTCAGTGGCAGGGTGAAGCTGGACGGATGAAGAACATAAATTTTCCACAGCTGCTTTTCAGAGCTCTGAACTTTTGTCCACTTAACAGGTTTGTCTCTTTACTGACTTCTCGCCATTGGTAGTGTGGATAACAGCAGGCACGACAACAGCAAGCCTTCACAGTATCTGACCTCTCTCAGAGAGAGAGATGTTAGTGATCTTTATCCCAAAACAGAATTACAAAACTTGAAAAAAATAAAAAAAAATGTCACAACATGAGAAACACAATCACCTCAGTGAGGGGGCCGTGGCACTACCCCTCACAAATAGGTTAATCCTGACCACAGCAACTCAGCAAAACAGTGACGTTCCTCTTATCCTGACTAATACCCAGTGAATAAATGCTTAAAGAAAAGTTGAGCCTTTGTCATGTGCAAGTCATCTCCAGGGAAGTATGTATGCATGAATCTAAATTCACAGCAGTTTCTGTGATGTGGTGACAAATCAAAGGAAAAAGCTATTTAAGGAGTCAGCAGGGTGCTGGGCCAAACATATTCCCACAGCAGCTTCGGTGCTGGAGACATCATTGATACTTCGTTTCCTGATTTTACTGTTTTGATGATGATGATGGTGGAGAAAAGCGATGGGCACAGACTGGTTTAAAACAGGGAAACTATGGTGGAATAAAAATCACTAATCAAAAAACAGGAAGGACAAGAGTCTCTTCCCCAGTCTAATTATCAGCCAGATTTAACCCATTCATCCCTGCTCCAACACACCTGATTCATACAGCTTGTTCCCAAGTCTGGCCAAACATGCTGATCCAGGTGCTGCAGCAGAAAACAAACCTGGATGGTAGCGGAGTCAGTGTAGCAACATCTCCATCTGCAAAAACTCTTGAGGAACAGCATCATATAAAAAAGAAAAAAAAATTCTTTAGATAAACCAAATTTAGGGATAAATGTATTTTGTTAGTTCTGAAGGATGAAGTGTCGACTTCTTCCTTATTGAATCTAACATGAATCTGCTGAAACAGCCCTAGAAACCTCAGAGAGCCTTGAAAAGATAAACTTTTCCCAACTTTATTAGCTTTAATTTGATCTACCGCACAAAGCCTTTCCTTCTCTTGTGTTTAAATCAGTTTCGCTATCTCCAAGTTCTGGATCAATGCTTTAGCCATCGGTCCACCCATCCTTTCATCCTTCCCTCCAAGCGTGCCACACAGCTCTGTTACATCTAGCACAGCGACATCTGACCAACATTCAGCGCTACCCCGTAGCTACACATGTCGCTGCTGGATAGGTAGCTAATGAGTGCTTGCAGTTTGGGAGGAGACTGGGGCAAAGTCAACCAGCATAGCTTATCTGAGTGGTGACAACAAAGAAGAGCTGCAGACTTCCCTTAAAAAGATAAAGATACAATCAAGCCATCATTAATTGACTTTATTTGACAAATACTTTTCCGAGTGTCTTATCACAGCAAAGTAAAGACTTATCAGGCCAAAGAAGGACTGGGGTTGTTGTTTTTTCCCCTGTAGTTAACTGCAAAGGCCGAAAAAGGTGGGTAAAAATGACTTTGGCACTATCTTAACCTTGATGTGTTAATTGCTGGCTTTCATTGTGACTTGATGTTGGGACAGATTCTGGGCCGATGCTGCCAGGAAGTGAAACTGATGTCTTCATTTCACATATTTATTTCGTTTGATGGCATCAGTCTTTGAAAGCGTAGGTGATGAAGACTTGACTTGAACTGTGGCGAGTTTCAAACACGGTCCACCATGCGGGGAAAGGTGATAATTAAGCCAAGTTGGGTTGTCAGATAGAAAAGGCAAAGGGGACTCGAAAACCTTTCAGAAATGTATTTTATGAAGACACGGACAGGCTGGAATCCTCATCTCATGAGAAAACCATGAACTTAAAGAGAACACATATTTTTGGCTGGAAAGAGTTAATTATTATGATCCAGAACTCACAAACAAGCCAATTGTCTGTCTCCATAACTGGAATCGCTTGGTTGGTGAGAACTCCAACTGTAAAATATGATGGAGGCAAGCTTCCAATTTAAGGAATAAAGCTGTCAACTGCGTGTGTTTTTATAATTGTACGTGTGTTGTAGGACCTATAAATCAGTTTTGAATCAGGTTTATTTAAAACTTCTGGAGACGGGTGATTATGGCTGACTCACTGCATTGATAATGAGATTTAAAATGCAGCCAGTCATTTCTTTGTGAAGCTAAACTGAAAGACGAAAATTGAAAAGACGAGCATCAGTATTTCTTAATGTAAAGACTACATAACTAAAATACAAAAAAAGCTTATTTGAAAAGCTGGGAAAAGGGATTGCCTGAATTTGTTTTTTAAAACAAAAAATCTTAATTTTCATTTTACAATACTTTGTTAGTCAAGCTCAAATTTAAATGCCATCTTTCACTCATTAAAACAGATACAGTGACACCCCAAAGTATATTAACTCTCCCGGTGTGACTACATTTCTGCCAAAAAAATAATCAAACATATTTTCACAAAAATCACAAGATGGACTGATTTAAATAAAATAGAAATTAAATCAAATAAGTGGAAACTGACTTTTCTTTCCAAAGAGAAATCTGACCCTGAAAAATACTCCTTGGCCTGAAAAAGCAAACCATCCAGAAACATGTTGGTGTCCACCACTCCACAGCCAGACAGTCTGTGTACAAATGGAGGAAACTTAAGACCGCTGTTATCCACCCCAGGACTGGCTCACCAACAAAGAGTGCACGAAGAGGAAACCATGTCAAACTATGGAGGCCACAAAGGAACCAAGGGGCAGTTTTCAAAGAACTAAAGGCTTTTCTCACATTAACCAAAATTCCTCCAACAAAAGGCGCCAGTGTGCAGAAAACCAAGCTGGAGTAGGATCACGGCAGGCCTGCAAGGACACAGCAATGCGTCTTCAAACTGAATGTCAGTGTATTCCTGCAGTTTGTAAACAAGCACAGAAGAGAGCTTGAAAAGTCATCAGTAAAATTGTTGGGAAAGATGGAAAAATGAGTGTAGAACATTACTGTGCTTGTGAAACATGGTTAAACATCAGATTTTGGAAAAAAAATAATTTTGCTTGATAGGTTAAAAAAAAAGAAAAAAAGACCTTTGGCACAGGGGGACCCTGATGAAGTCATTGTACCAGTTCATCACAGGGCAACACAGAGAGGTGAACAAGCAGACATACAACCAGACACACTCTTATCACAGACACACTTTTATCAGATTTAATCAGATTTAAACAGATGTCTTTGAATGGTTGGAGGCAGCCGAAGTACCTGATGGTAACCCACGTGGAGAACATGTCATCGCCACGCAGAAAGGTCACTGTCTCCCCCCGCCCCCCCGCCCCCAGCCAAGGCTCGAACCAACAATCTTTTTGCAATGAGGCCACAATGGTAACCACCACACCATGTATAATGTAATATAATGTAATATATGCATTTCTGACTTGATCTAAAAACAGACTTAAGGTGACTTAGTCATATGCTACACAGTGACTAGTCAAACATAAACATATCCTAAATGTAAATTTTGGATTTGTTTACATTTATTTTGATGGAGCAAAAAAAAATCATTTTAGAGGAAAGTAATCAGCAGCAAATGTTTTACATGTGAACACAATGTGAAAGCAAAGGTACTTAAATCAATAAATAAAAATGTGTAATATGTTGCTGTCAACTGGTTTTAATAAAAATGCAACAAGGTCGGGGGGGATCCTTACGGAAAATTGTTCAGCTGAGATGATTTGTCACAGCTGACTTGCAGTGAAAATGGAACGCATTAAGATAAATCACATTAATGTATTAATGACCGTCTATTCAGACGAGATACGCCTCTTTGAATAAGGTAATATGTTTCCCTTAAATATGCCAACCATTGTTATTTCCAACCAAATACCCACACAAGATGACATATTAATACCTGAATACACATGTTAAAATGAAATAACTCAAACCTATTTAATCTAAATCTAATTTAGAGTGATATTTTCTGTAGATGGATTGTTTGACCATGTTTTGCTGCTGTTCTGCTCTTTATCTGTTCTCCGTATCTAAGAACAAGCTTATTTCTAAACTCTTGAAGTAGTCGTAAACAACATGCATTTCTCATAGCTCAACAACAACAGCTTGAAAGCTAACTGTGAACAAGTGAATGCTAAGCTAGACAGAAAAACAGCCAAAAGTCACTGAGGGTATAATCCCTACACTGTACCAGCGGTGGATTAACAGATTTCTGGATTTCTCACAGCTCCGGCCATATGCTGCTGCTGTAGTTACACCTTTCTCGTTCTCTCTCCGTTCTACTGCTGATGAAACCTCCACAAAAACCCTCTTTAATCACACTCTCTTACCAAGTTATCAACACAAACACAAAGTCTTGTTCCTTTCAAAACACAGCAAACTGGAACATCCGTGATTCCTTTGGTCGACTCCTAAAAACTTGTTAAAACATGGAGATTTCCAAACCTTTTTATCCAGCAGGTATTGAGCTGTTTAAATGTTGAACACAGCTTATCCTCTGCTGCTACACTGAGCACTCCACATCTATCCCCTTATTCAAACTTGTATTGGGTTCTGGCTTGAGGACGTAATCCTTTCTCCGACTCGCTCACTGGCAAAGCCACATAGAATCAACTTATCAATAACGCTCTGTTTACTGAATACGGATGACTTTGCTGAGGAATCCCCTTAGCACAGCGCAGATGAAAGAGCATAAGCTTGTGACAAATTCATCTGAGCCCTTTTCCTTTTTAAATACTTGAGCAAGCAATTGCAGAAGATGAAGATTTCTCATGACAATTGTGTCCACATAAAATAAGCTTTGGCTGATAACAGACGCAGAAAAAAAAGACAGCATGGTGCGTCGCCCCTTTGTATCGACTTGCAGGTGTTGCTCAGTTGAACGCACAAAGAAGGCCCAGCAGGCTGGCAGGCACACTGCAGCTTCACCCTAATTTCCCTCTGCGGAATGACCGCAGATCCATAACAATGACAGAGATTAGACCCATAACTTCATCACATCACACTAAGCCAGAGTTTTTTCAAGGTTTCTTTATACAGGACTATATCGGTGGAGAAAAAATAACTGCAAGTTTCTCTCCCAATGTGAAAGGTTATTGCAAAAGATTTTGCCAAAAACCATTGAAAAGAAACTAAAGAGATGCACAATTTCTAAATAACATTTTAAATGAACATGTAAAGAGAATAAAACATTTACGTTTCATGTTAAAATGTACTAACATTGATGGAAGATCTTAGGGTTAAGGACCCAAACATTGTAACAACTAGAAATACACACATTGCTGAATACACACCCGCCAAGGAGCTTATTCCCACCCATATTGTAATTTCCAGCCTATGTTCTGGGACTAAATTCATTTTATGCAGACACTATTAGAGGGGGGTAGGGGGCAGGTCAGAACAGCGGCCCTTCTATGGGCAGTTTGCATGTTCTCCCATTGCATGTGTAGGTTCTCTCCGAGTACTCTGGCTGCTTCCTATCTTCCAAAGACATGCATGTTAGGTTACCTAGACATTTTAAATTGTCCCTAAGTGTGAGTGCGAGTGGTTGTTTGCTTATGTTGGCCCTGTGAAGGACTGTAAACCTGACTTGAATTAAGCAGTATAGAAAAAAAATAAATGAATCTTAGATTTACACAGATAACGTTGTTGCTTTATTGTGGTGTTTGCTGCATGTTTATATCATACTACGTCCTCTAGAAGTCATGAAAATGACTTATTTTTTTCCTTTTCTAGAGTATTCCGAATTGTGGCAGGATCCATGTCTAGCTTTGACAATCTGTTGAGAATCCTTCAAAAATGTTTGGATCCAGATGGATCCCTCCAAAAATCTACTAGCATGTAAAAAAAGACCAAGACCTATTCTCAGAAAAAAAAAAATCCAACACAAACATATACACGCAACTCAAAACGAATACAACATACTCATAATTTCCTTCATATACATACACTTCTTAATATGTGTGGATACATACAATCGTCCATCATCAGGCCTAAATTTTCAAGTATAATGATCATGACATTAATTTGACCCTAACTACACTTTTAAAAGCAACAAACTAACACACCATTACCTTGTAGCTGATATGCCGTGATTTTTTTTCTCCAATCACTTGTGAATTTTAGTATGAATTATTGAATTGTTGATTAAATAGTTGCACAAGTTTGAGGTCCTTAACTTTCTCTTTAAACATCACTTCCTCCTTTACAATATAAACCAGAGCTCTTCAACGGCCAGCGTCCAGCAGGCTTTATGAGTTTCCCTGCTGCAACACACCTGACTCAAATCAATTAATAATTTGTGCAGAACTCAACATCCAGTCTTTTTTTCATCAAGTTTAAATGTTTTTAGAAATTATTAACAGAGCAAACATATGTAAGCAACCGTGCACATCAAAGGTCAGGTTTGGTCCGCCTCAAACGGGCCGTAGTCCGCTTCCAAGGACAGCATGATTACTCTGGTGTTGCATGAACACCAAGCACACTCTGGTGATTACCAAAGAAACAAACTCTTGTCTCCTTGAAAGCCGGGGGTCTTGATTCTCCTGCAAACGGACTATGCAGCAATAAAACAAAGTCACATTTGCCAATCACAATAAAGCAAGAAGAAGAAGAAAGTGATGCAGATTGAATTGTTTTTTAAGGAGAGAAAACAACAAGTGTTCAGAAAATTGATGTTGTGCATAGCAAATCCAGAGTCAGACCAGTTTAAGTATAATCCAACCAAAATGTTAACACATTAACTGTAAATCCTCCCGTCCTGCCTTCACTACATTACTTTTGTTTTTTCCTTGTTTTTCATTGTTTTCATTTACAATAAAAAGGAAAAGACAACACATTAAGTATAACTGAAGGTGTATTTTTAGCTGAACTTGAACTTTTGTTTTTTTTAGTTCAATAATCTCACGCTGAAGGCCCAGACCACCTGCTTATGCTGCTTTGGGCTTTTATTCGTGTGATGGGAGAATGCTGCATAAAGCAGGTATCATTCAGCATCCCAGGTCCAGCTGTGTTCTCCCATCCCCAACCTCAGAACCAGCAGCAGAAACACATCTTACTGGCTGCACTGGACGTGGGATGGTGAGAGCTTTCCTCACATTAAGCGCAAGGTTTGAAAAACTCCTGCAGGGCCTTATGATAAAGACACCTAATCAGTAAAACACATGTCAAGATCACAAAAATAAGAAAGGAGAAAAAAAATTGGGAGGCATCAGCATTTGATAAATTTCCGCCAAATGATATTCCATCTATCATTTTCACTTGCAAGAGTTGATTTTACGGAGACGTTGTAGGGCGGCTGGTCCTAAAACAAACCAAACCAAAGGAAGAGAGAAATCTTGTGGAATTCCCATCTCAATCGGGCAGAACCCCCCAGACAATCATGGTGTGACTGCCCCCCAACTTGAGTCAACATGTTTCATCTACAAACCACTAGCTAAAAGAAATCAGATGTTTTTCTGACTCCTAGAGACAAACAAAGTGCTGAAATCCTTCCTGCCCTGCAGCATCTGTGTAGCCGGGTTGATTTAAATGTTGTTTGGACTCTTATTTAATCTTCCACTTCTCCACTGCTCACTCTGCAGTGCTGTGAACCCATGTGACACCTAAAGAAGATTAATCGAAAAGCAAGTTAAACTAGTTGTTTTTGGAAGGTTTTATCCCTAATTGACTGATGGCTACTGGTGTTTATTTGTTCCTGCTGCTTAGAATTAATCCAAACTCACTTGTTGGCCTGTGGAAAAATCCACACTGGGTATCTATGTCAGTCCTTTTAATCACTTTGGGTTATTTTAATTTAACCTTTCCATCTTAAGCACGTCTTATTTACTTGTTTTTTAGTCTTCACTTTCCTTATGGAAGGTGATCTCAGCTCATCCTGTGCTCCATTTTCTCATGAAAAGCTGTGGTACTCGTTTAAGAACGATATAAACATGCAGCTTAATGGAAACCGTGAAATAAAAGACTACAATGGCTCCATCATATACTGCATGTCTTTAGTGATAGAGCAGCACTGATCCAGAAAACAATTCTGTGAAACCAAATGACTAAGGTGATTACTTGCCACAACTTGCCAAACGTCAGAGTGTTCCAGATTATTCTCCATGGAGGATATAATTAAATAAAACATTTAGGTTTTAGTTTTTCTGTAAGATTTATCTTGTGTTGCTTAGATCATTGATAATCGCCCAGATGGACGCAAGTCCAAATCATCCAGATGGACGCGGGTCCAGATGCTCTAGATGGATGCAGGTCCGAATCGTCCAGATGGCTGCAGGTCCCAATCATCCAGATGGATGCAGGTCCAGATGCTCCAGATGGATGCAGGTGCGAATCGTCCAGATGGATGCAGGTCCCAATCATCCAGATGGATGCAGGTCCAGATGCTCCAGATGGATGCAGGTCCAAATCGTCCAGATGGATGCAGGTCCAAATCCTCCAGATGGATGCAGTTCCGAATTCTCCAGATGGACGCAGGTCCGAGTCATCCAGACTGATGCAGGTCCGAATCATCCAGAATGTGCTCCCTGTGCCCCAACCCCTCATTACATAACCCACTATATAAAGCACTCATTTCTTAGAAACAAACTCCTGGAGGAAAATAAATGGACGTATGAATTCTTGCTTTAAACCTTTAGAATCATCAATCATAAGCATTATCTCTTGGAATCTTATCCACTGAGGTCAGACTATATAACTAATTATTCATCAAAATCTGTCCGTTTTAATGTGATGAGACACAACATTGCTTAATGATTGATGCCACAGCAGAGCAACATCAGCTCACTTTAATAAACCTACAGGTCAGTTATAACCAAGTGAAATAAAATAGTGAAATTGTTTTATCATGTGCTGTGTTTTACATGTATTAACAGCTATATTGTGCCATCTCGGCACAGGTCTTCCTCAGGGCCAGGTCACACAGCACTTTACATCTTAATCAAGGCCAAACCCCATCTAAAGGTGCTCCTCCGTGAAGCGAACGATGCGGTTTGCGTTTGTCAAGTTTAAGATGAGCTAAAGTTGATTTGTAGACGTGGCAGGGTGCGGGGGAAAACTGGAACGGCGTCGGACATAGTAAAAAGTTTTGAACTGTCCAAAACTTTACACCGCGGACAACCACCGCCGGCACATGTGGTAAAGATGTGCATTACAGGTAAAACACACATGATTATCCTCTTCCGGGAGTTATTAAAACTTCGGGGAGACGCAGTAAGACACCAAAGTTTAGCAGTCTTGCTTGTACATAATGACGTCTTGAACAAGGGCGAAGTACAATAATTGATTTCTGCTTAACCCAGGGGTCAGCAACTCCGGTCCTACGGAGCCACACTCCTGTAGGTGTTGTGAGTTTGGGAGCACATGTGACACACCAGAATTAATTAGCGGACTTGCGCCGAGCTTGACATCGGCTCTACCTCATTTCAGAGTCTGCATACTTCAAGGTGCAGAGTCAAAGTGCACAATGTGCATTAGTCATACTGGTGCACCAAGTGCCGCCCCAATTTGAAAGCTACTTTGGATCCTTATTTTCTGAGACCTCTGCACTTGCAGTCTAGATGTGAAGGGGTGAACGTGAACCATCAACGCTGTGATGTCCTCATCAACATGCTCCAGCACCAGCATAATCTATTAATAGCCTACAGGTCCAACATTTCCTTGCTGAGAGATGAAGAAAAAGGAGGAGGAGGAGGGTGAAACTGAATATTTAGTCTTAAACGTGGTTAGCGTGTCTATACAGTGATTTTTTGGAACAGACGCCAATGGCCATACTGCATACAAAGCACACAGATGCCAAAATTTGGCAAAAAATTACCATTGACAACCAGGTCCACCAAATTTTCAGAACTTTTTGGCTGTGATTAAGACATTAAGTGCTGTGTGACTGGATGATTTAAACCAGACCATAGCCTCATACTACCTTGTTATCTAGCTAGATAGCATATAGATTAGATTGGACGGGCGGACAGACAGACAGATAACAAGGTAAATAGCTAGCTAGATAACTGGGCAGTTCGATAATATTAGTCTACTTTGTTATGTGAAGATTTTATTTTTTTTATTTATTTATTTTTTTTAAATAAGTGTGCTCACGGGTAACCCCAGGATCACATTATTAGATGTTTAACTATACAGACACAGAACTGAAGCATCCAGCTGTCAAAAAATTGGACCAAGGCTGGCGTCATCCTAACTGCATGGCATACACCGGGAGTGCCCAAAAAAATGTTTTGTTACTGGGACTCTGCCGAGCTGGATGACGTGCATTCAAACACTGACAACAATGTAAGTTTCATTGTTGTCTATTGTTTTATTGCAACTACCTGTATGCTGCTCCCCTTTTTGCCAGGTCCCCCTTGGAAAAAAATATTTGATCTCAATCAGACTAACTAGGTAATATAAAGCCTAAATAAAGCCTAAAAAGAATTCAGCCATGTTTGAGAAGGTTTGCATCCTGATCTTGCTTTTAATAATTTTATTGTGATTTTTACTTTTCGTGTTAATTTCTTATTTCTTTTCAACATCATCAATCCTTTTCATGCTTTTATTAAAAAGTACTTTAAATTGTCTTGTACATGAAAGGTGTTATACAAATAAACTTGCCTTGCTTTGGCTAAAGTTGCAGGAGCTTAGATCGAGGACTGAATTAGGGCGACACTGACGTATACTTTAAAGCTGCTTCTAAGTCCAGACCACCAACCACCCAATGAATGACCTTATATATTTTTTTATATCTGTGTGTGACATTGTAGCTAACCAATGAAACTGCGGTAAAGGTTGTAATCTTTCTGTTATAAAGGTCAGTATGATGACCAGTCAGTGTTTTAGCTGAGAATTACTTCCTTGACTGAAATGAAAAATACAGAGCAGATTAAAGCTGAGGATGACATGAGGCTGCAGCACAGTTTCAGTTCACGCTGCTGAAACTCATGCAGATGTTCATGTCTTTCTGAAAGTTAAACACAAAACCAACACACTGCTTCATTTTATATATATATA
>JBAMHX010000016.1:25386448-25408534 GCA_037177515.1 Pseudomugil tenellus
ATAGATATAGATATATATATATATATATATATATTGGATTTTTACCAAGGAAATGCTATTGAGTTCAAGTAATTTGCTCAATGGAGTCCTGGTCAAATTAAGCATCAAATACTACAGTTATAAAATACTTCATTTTAAATGTGTAGACATAAGAGACAAGGAAAGAACAAGCCATGAAAAATGAGTGCTTTCAGTGGTTTTAACCTAAAGAACTCTGATTGGATTTGAAAGCACTCAATGAAATCAACTCAGTCAATTTCTATTTTTTCTACGATGCCTATGTAAGCACAAAAGGTTGTTTTTCTGTCTGTGCTGCCCTCCAATGGGCTGATGACCTGTCCACCCTGACTCTAACCTGCTAGCTGCTGGGAAAGACTCCAGACCCCCGTGAGCCTGACTTGGAAAGAGTATAGAAAATGGATATGTGGACAAAATGCTTATGCACTACTTGAGGGAGGGAATTGCTTGGAACGTGCATAAAGACAGATGTAACTGAGATCTAACCCACTGGGAATGAACACCTCATTTGGTTATTGGCATGCAAGTCTTTTTTAAAGCCAAGAGGGGTGGGGACTGAAACATGATACTTGAAAGCAAACTGGACAGAGCATGCTCCCTTGAGAACTTTCATCTATAAATTAATATAATTTTTGATGGCACTGCATTGCAGTTATAAGCAACACTCTATGCAAAGTCACTTCCAGATGTTTTATGTCAAACAGCAGATTAATTAACCATATTTTTATACAACCAACATACTGAAAGCAATTTCACGTGCTTCCTTCCCATTCCCTGCTCCACAGACAAAGGTTACAATTTACCAAGTTACTTGATGGCAACTGTGATAAGTAAGTTGTGGGATTTAAACTATGTAATGTTCGTACTAATGGGCCCCAAAGCGAACCAAGATAACCCCCACCCTCACCACCCACCCTCCCCATTAAACCACCAGCAGCAACTGTTCAGATAAGGTAAGATGGAGCCATGGTTTAATATTTTCACAAAATTCTGACTCTACAATCTGAATGGGGAGCTAAAACTAAGATTTAAATCAGGCTTGTCACATAACCAGCAACCATGCCAGATTCAAAGCCTATTAGTTGTCCTTTCTTCCTCATTCTGATTATCAGTTTGAAGTTTCAGCAGCAAGACATCGGGACTATGTCTAGATTCTGCTATGTGATTGGCCTGATTTGAGATTCAAAGAATATAGCAGGTGGCCAAAAATAAAATTGTTTGTCATTTAACCATTTCAGAAAGAACTGGTTCTTAGCAGATACGAATAAAACAACTAATCTAATACAATTCTTAATGCATTTTTTAGTTAATTTGCAGTGTAAATGTTGTTCTAATGTTTAACAGGCTGAAAAGACAAAAAATGCAGGAGCTGTAGAATCAAGCGTCCCCTGAAATGCTGTAATTACACAGTTAAGGATGGCATTAGGTTTACTGGAATGCATGACTACTGAAAGAAGACCACAAACTTCATACCATAGAAGCCAGAACATAATTTCTGTGTTGGAGTCCAGCAAAAATTGAGGTATTCATCATTTTACTTGTCTCTACAATCAGATGAGTGAAGGAAACCCTGAGACTACAAAGAGTTAAGCATTTTGAATTCTGCAGTGCAGCTAAATGGTTCTTGAAATTCAACTGGCAGCCAGCCTCGCTAGTCATCCATATATTTGATGTGTGCTTCAAGAATCTGGCCCAAACAGACGAAGTGTGAGCCAGAAGTCCAAACAAACAGTCTGAGAAACCAAGAAGCATCCCTGGCAAGTTAGGTTTTTAGCACTGTTTTGGCCCAGTCATTTGAGCTGGTCTCCATCGGCCCAGTTTGTGCTTTTAATGCTGTCTGAGTAAAACAAACTTATGACAGTGTAAACCTTCAAAAAACTGCTGCTTAGTATTACTCATTTTGTGCTGCAACACCTGCCAGAGGGCAGGTGAAACAATATAAAACATACTGTCAAATTACTCTCATCGAGAATTAAGACAGAATGGCATGAGCTGGATGCAGGGAACAGGAAGGTGATAGACTCCACAAAATGCAAACTAAGCCACCAAGACGACTGAAAATGATCAATAATATAAACTAAAGATAGAGAAAAATTAACCAAGTACCCCAAAACAGAAAAATTCCTTGTTTCTTTCATCAAGGTAATAAAAACAAACCTTTTTCTTTTTGCTTGTTAACATAAAACATTATTCTATGAATTTGATGTACATGGAAAAAATGCACGAACATGTTTTTAGTGATAATTATTTGCATTAGGTTAGGTCAAATGAGGGTCTTTGTTAAAGCAGTAATCCAGTCAGTTATTAATGTGAAGGCTGCCTCCTTAAATTAAAATGAATGAGATGCTAAATTATCAAATACTTTAATATCAATAAATCTTCACAGTGCACCTGCTTGTGTGTTGTAGCTAGTCTCTCAGCATTTATGAAGAACTGGCTGCATTTGGTTGAAAACGTATAATGTTTCATGTCTAGCGGACGCCCGCAGGATGGGTGTGTGTAGAATCTTAAACCTCTGGCAAATAGAGCTGGACAATAATTCAATATCAATATATATCACAAGATTATTTCAGATATGAATTTTGAGCATATTTTCATACTTCAATCAATATACATTATAGAATATGACTGCAGCGTTATACTGACTAGTGTCCACGGCAGAGGCATTTCAAGCCAAACAGACAGAGCCAAAAAACATTAGCCAAATAAGTGATGACGTACACCACAGTGAGGACCCCACCAACCCCAACAGCAGTTTCCATGTAAGGCGTTCTCCTGCTGTCTTTTATGTTGTGAATTGCACTGTTTTGCAATATTTAAAAAAAATTATAATAATTGGTGATAACGGAATATTTATCGTATTAACCGAAAACAAGAACTATATTTTGATACGGTTTTACGATAAGTTTTGACCATATCATTTAGTCCTACTGGCAAACAGGTGACTTCTCTCTCATTATTATCATTAGATGATGCAGCTCTCGGTGTTGCTGGCCAGTCAGCAATGGTTTCAATTCTTCTACAAAAATTAAATTTGTTTTGACTAATCAACTTTGACAGTAGTATTGTATATATTCATATGTGTAATTGCAGTTTATATATCTAAACATTGTTTAATTTTATCCAAATAGTTTATATGCGTTTCTTTGGTTTCTCTTTTTTTTGCTTGATAGTATTTGAACCACTAATATATGGCAAAGAAATGTTTGATTAATGAAACATTCTGTTTGATGAAGCCTAAATAAAGACAAGAGAGGAGAGAAAGAGAAAAGAAAGAACCATATACTGCCTGGTAATAATTCCAGAGATTTCCTCGAGCGGATCCTCTGAACTGGGGGCTACGACTGCTCAACCTGCATGCATTGTGTTGTCAGGGTGAGGCTTTTCTGTAGGGGACCCTTACATTGCAGCCTTTGGGCTGTGGTTTAGATGGGGGGGCCCGCCCTGGGGCCTGGTCGTTCCAATGGCGACACCCACTCCGGCTGCGGGTGACCTGGCCTCTAATGTGAGAGGATCCCCACAATATTGTTTTCTCTCAGTGTGCAGAGCCTCAGGTTTTTTTTTTTTTGTTTGTTTTTTTTTTAAATGTTAGCACAGAGGATGTGCGTCTAGAGTTGTGCTGTGCAGTATGTGTTCGGGATGTGCATGTGTCAGGGTTTGTGTAAATATTTGTATTCTTTCCTGTATTTATCAAGGAATAGAATGGGTTCCCTTCTAATCTAAAGAACATGGCAGATTTCCACAGCTTCTCTCAACGCGTTAAAAACTGGTTTTTGGATAGTCAGTCTTGCTTGCATTGTAATACCAGATGAGTATTTGGACTACCCCACTAGTCCCGCTGGAATACCTGATTTATGTATTTGTGAAGGAAGCACTTTAATTATCATTATTGTACTTTAGATTGATGATACTTACACATTTGAACTGACTGTACTATGGATTTGTATATTTGGATATTGTTTTTATCATAAGTCTACGTTTTGTTTTTATACTTGTCAAGGACTACAGATGGAAATTAGCTTTTGCTAAATCTGGCGCAGCCATCTTTTTAATGTACCTGCACGTTGTCCTTTAAATAAAATAAATATTTTATGTCTTGTTTTTAATATGTAAAGCACTTTGTGTTTCTTGTTGTATAAAAGGTGCTATACAATTAAAACTTGATTTGATAAAATAAGTCAAGTCCGGATAAGATCTCCTTATATATGTCCCTTTCTTTTTAAGTTGAAGAAATGCTGCCAGTGCCCCATGTGGCATCGTCTGGTAACTAGCGTAGTGCTTGACTAAGCATTTCAACATCAAAGCATAAATGGCTTGATAGAAAAAAGAAATGCAGATAAGCATGCACAAGCTTCTATCGCTCTGTGCAGAAAAAGGAGCAATACCACCAGAAGTGGCGGGGGCAGTGTTGCAATGTACAGCTAACATGCAACCAGGAAAAGATAGAAATCCCAATAAAAGAAGAGAAACAGAGAGAAGATGGTACAGAAACTGTTAAATAACAAGTGACCAAAGAAGACACAGAAGTTACATTACATTACATTACATTACAGTCATTTAGCAGACACTTTTCTCCAAAGAGACTTACATCTGAGAATAAGAACAACACAAGCACAAAATCAAACAGTAGAGGACATCATAGATAAGTGCAGTCGAACTGCTGTAGTGTATTTGGGCACAGTTGAAGAGAACAGCAAAAATACAGTGTGGTTTTATTCTTCCACTTCTTCTGGGATTTTTGGACAGTTGTAACAAGTTTATAGTGGTGCATTACCACTACCAACCAGTGCCAAAACAGTAAACTCTGAATTCAGCACTCCCAACTTAACTATGGCAATGTAAAAGAGGCACTGAAATAGGAGTGCAGTAAGGTATGACAACGTTTGAAAAGTTTTTCTATGTATGTCCATTACATTCACATTGGAGATAGTTGCCTTAAAGGTTAAAAAGCTAGATTATTCTGGGCCTGCTAGTGAGCCGCTTTCTGTCTGATGGCAGTGCAAATGCAAGAAATTCAAAACTAAAGCTAATCAAATGGCACTGTGATAAAGGCAGCTGTTGAATACAGAAATGATTTCGATCACTTTTGTAATATCAGACTCATCATGCTGTAGCTTCCCTTTTAAAGACTCATACAAATGTATTAATTGTGACCAAACCAATATCCCAATAGATATTAGTACAATTAAGCGCATTACCCAAGAAAAGATACATATTTCTGAATATAAAAATGTTGTGTTTTTTTTATGATACAAAAAATGCCAATACTGCTGTCTGGGTTGTGTCCACAAAAGCACAAACAAGCATACTATTATTACTAGAATAAGCTTCAGGAGGGAAATGGAGGTTCTTAGACCACCTGTTTAACATTTTCATATTCAGTGAAGAAGAGCTCAGTTTCCCATATGAGCATCTCACCATCTGTTTAAAAATGATGAAAATTTGACGTTAAACAACAGCCCATGCCTTGCTAAGCACAGGCACCTCAGAGCTTAGTTTAAGCTCATTTCAATGTCTGGCTTTCTCATTTTATATTATGTATGAATTATATGTATTATACAGTATTTGCTGCATATTCCATTAAGTCAATGCTTAATACAGTAAATGGAAAATGACACGGAAAAACAAATGGCATTTATATGTCTCCATTAGAATTAAAAATTAATGTTTCACATAGTTAATCAATTATAACAAAGATCATCAGTGTTTTAAGGACATGTAAACAAAACTTTATCAAGTAGAGGAGGCAGTTAATCAAGAGATAAACAAAAAGAAAAAGTTTTTTAAAAAAAAGACCTGCATGAGTTTACACTCAGCAGCCAGTTTAGTAGGTCTGTCTTGTTAATACATGGTAGGATCTTCCCTTTCCTCCAAAATTGCCATATTTTCTTACAATTCTCAATTTATTTCTACGAATAATGTTAATCAGCAGTACACTGTCCACATGACCTTTATCTCATTTTAAAATTAATGTGAAGATGCTTGTAATGCTTAAACAACATACAGTTACAGGAGGCTTCGCCTCCATCCATGTCCCTTCGGTGTGAATTACATGAAGCTGTGAATATGCTGCAGTTTTCACAGTTAACCGCACTGACATCTTTCAGATACATTTAAGGAAGTCTGTCTTACCTGAAACCTAAATATGATTAACAGGGTTCTTACAGGTTTTAGTAAGTTAAATTTAAGACATTTTCAAGACCTTTTAGATTAATCAAAAAGATGATTAATCATTAATCATCTTTTATCTGTGTCTGTTCACTGTTGTGTCAACCCTTCAACTCGTATCATTTCTTATAGTTTTTCACCTAACCTAACCTTTTACAGCTTGAGTTGAGCAACCAGATGGACACCCAGCTAAACATTGTGAAAAATATCATGCAGCAAGTGGTCAGCAGTTAGAACCCCATCACATCTTCATGCTCAAGTGTTCCTGAGCATAAAAAAGGAGCCCTACACTTTCTCCCTATATGTTCATCAGGCAAAAAAGTGAGAGAGAAAAGTGCTAAATTCTCTATAAACCATTTCCCATGATTAATAGAGCTATGTGAGCAAATCAGTGAATAAAAAACACACTGAGTTTAACCTCTAGAGTATCAAGGGTCTTTTGTGGGTATCTGGTTGAAAATGAACAAAAAGGAATGGATTGTTTTTCTGCAATTATAAACTATCTTAACCGTTGTGGTAACAACATTTGTGCGAGTTTATCAGATGTGGAAGCATTGCTATAGCTGCCACTGTGTTACATTGACACTGGAACAAAAGAAGGAATTATTTTTTTGCATGTTAGAGAATATAAATACTTTGAAACTTAGCTGCAACGGACTAAAGGAAAAGAGCAGAATAAACAACAGACTTATGTTTTTTGCAAGAATTCTGGCCTTCTCTTCTCATTAAGCTGTACTTTGATCTGGGTCTTTTGTAACTGACACAATGTAGCCCACGCATGAATGATACATCATGGAATAATGCTGATGGGAAATGTAGTGACAACTCTGTCAGGACTAATCACTGAAAGGATTTGCTTCATTCATCATCTGCTGAGGTGGACAGGAGGTTTCATTAACCATAGACTGTGTAAAGATGAACGGAGCCTCCCAGTATGTTTCTGATAGCAAAAGGGAAACTTGTTAGTTAGTCCATATGGTCGCCACCTTGGCAGCGCCAAGGGTGCCATGGCTCCTGGAAAATACAAAAATGGGCAAAGAGCTGGGGATCAGTAATTGTGGATGGTTGATGTCTGTTAACCTCCAAGCTGTCTGTAGCTAAGAGCTAGCTGAATTAAGTCAGATCTAGTGGGAACTAACTGACTAACGGAGGCAGGTGGCATAAAGCTAAAGCATGCTGTTAGCCAGCTAAACAATTTTGCACTACACTAAGGTAAACTTAACCTAAAACGTTTGTATTTGTGTGTGTACCAAGCTGTAAACGTGTTTATTTCTCCTGTGAAGTTGGTTTTAGCATGTGAGTCTATGGAGATTTGCTCTCTTTTGGAGCCCTTAGTGCATGGTAGGTGAACTGCAGTTTTTGGCCATTCAGCATACGTTTCACTTATTTCCAACAGAGGTTGCTGCTTGATCTTAACCCACATTTGGAGGCTTGAAGATGTCAGTTTAAAGTTCTGCTCATCTGCTCTGTACATACTAAAAGTGGACTTTTCAACCCTAATGTTGTGTGCATTATATTTGATACATGCAGTTGGACGACCTGTCCAGGGTTCACCCTGCCTCTCGCCCTATCTAAGCTGGGATTGGCTTCAGCCCCCCTCCGACCCCTTTCGGGAATAAGCGGTAGAAAATGAATGGATGGATGGACATGCAGTTGGAGGCCTTTTGCATCACATTATGGTAAAAACTTTGTTTTACATAGTTTGATATTTGGCGTCTGCCACTTAGAGGATACATTTTGTACTACAATAATTTTAACATCACTCTGTAAGAAATGGTAAATATCTTTCTTTTTTCACATTTGCTAAAAATGGTCAAATAAAGACCTCATAATAACAAAATATTGAAATATAACCCAATTTTTGAAGGTCAGATTTACAAGAGTTGAACAATAAATAAATTCCAGAGATGTGGAGAAGGACTAAGGTCCCACTTATCATGTGACTTAAGTCATGTGACTTCAAAGCCTATTCAGACTCATATCAAAACTCATGAAAATATTTTTATTTTTATGTTTTCTTTGTGATCTTCTGTCTTCAAATGTGATTGAATTTTCCAGACACTGACATAATGCCACATACTGTGATGCAAGTGCAAAGAATACAAACAACAGTTACAACTGCAAATACACATGTTGCCACTTCAGACAAAAGTCCATCGATAAATGTTTTCTTCCCTGAAGGCACGGGTATGTTCCACGATGACAATGCCAGAATTCATATTATGAAAGACTGTTTCAGGGAGCATGAGACATCTTTTTCACACATAAACTGGCCACCACATAGTCCAGAACTGGTCCTCATTGAGAATCTTTGATATGTCCTGCAAGCAGCTGTGTGCAATGGTCAGATTACCATCATCAATGCAAAATCTTGGTGAAAAACCTAATTCAACACTGGATGAAAATAAATGTGACATTGCAGAAGCTTTTTGAAAAAATACCATGTGGAATGAGAGCAGAATCAAAACTACAGGCGGTCAAACGAAAGTTTAACGTCTTTTTTTGGTGGCAACTTTTTTTTGGCCAAGCAGTGTTCAAATACACACACATAAAAGCGTAGAGTACTCACCCAAATATTAGCACTGGTGATGGCAGATATTACAGGATAACACTCACACACCTGAAAAAAAAGCACAATGGAAAATTAATTAATAAAACAGATCATAAAATGGATTATCCAATCTGGGTTTGCAGCAGCTGTTTTCAACCCATAGTTGTTATTTACTCTAAGAAAGTTAGCATTAAAGAGCAGCTCTAACTTCTAAAGTGAAACGCTAACTTTTCACTGCAGGGGATAAATTCAAAAATGATAATTGTGAGTGAAATTTCTATTTGCGGAGTTGTGAATGTCCTACATTCTGTTTAGATGCAGGTAAGGGTGGGGGTAGAACGATTTTTGTCTCCAGGGCCCAAAGATGTGTATTCCTCTTGCTGAGGAAAGCTTTTGTTCTGATAAATTGACAGTGTCAGTTTCCCACGTTACCACGGTGTGGCATATACTACAGGGAGCAGTAGTGGGAACACTCGTGCTACATACGATTGGTGTCACTCAATGTGACAGTTCTTGTTTTCTTTTCTTTTGAGGGAGGGGGGGCTAGGGTTATTTTTCTAAATCTGAACATCCAGGTTGAGGAAACAGGAAAGAATAGGAATTAATACACCTACACTCCTCTTCTCCCTTTGGAAAGGAAAATTTCTTTGTACTGGCATCATTATTACTGGTGGGCGCTGGGGTTGGGATTTTTATCCCCCCCCCCCCCCCCTCTCACCCAGAAAAGCATGAAGCAATGTTTTGAGGCTGTGTAACTGGCAACTAGGTCTTTTCCCAACTTCACTTGAGTTTTTCAGACCTGTGTTAATTGTAAGGAGTAAACATGGTTGTTTTTAGAGGATGAATTCTATTTTTATACATTCTGTTCAATGGGATAAAATATATACACAGGAAAAGCAAGTTGAACGATTGTCTATTCTACATTCACCATTTTATTAGGGTCATATGTTCAACTGCTGTGGTAACATAAACATGTAATCAGCCATGTTGCTGTTGCTGACTATCAGATCTACATCTTATAGAGGGGATGTGGTAGAACTGTGTGATTCTTCGTGTTAATATAAAGCTAAGTCTCTGAGGAATGTTTCCAACACCTCATCCAGTGTTCCCGCCATTGGGTTTTACCAGAGTATTTTTGGTTTTTGTTTGGTGACTGGTTTGTTCATCATACTGACTTGAAACTAGTTGACACTTGTACATACAATTCTCAATTATTTATAATTTTATTTTCATAAATAAAATTTTGAATTTTAGTTCAGTTAAGTCAGGTCTGAAGAAAAAAGGAGGGCCCAACATAGTTTTAGCAAACTGATAAAGTGGCCACTCAGCGTATGCAAATATGAGGAACTTCATTGTTCATTCAATTCATTATCAAGTATTTATATCTATTTTCGCTGCTTTTTTACTGGAGAAAAACTTTAAAATGTAGAACCTTGGAGTGACCTATTTGAGAGTGTACCTAGAACACTGGTACGTCAGCATTGTGCCAAGCACACAAGAGTAAACATCCCAGATTGGTGCGTGTATCACTTTAAAAAACAATCATGCGACAGATACAGAAAGTGTGTCATTTGGCTGTGCCGTGCCAAATTGCATTTATAAGGTAACAAACTGTATCGACACGTAATGTTGTGGATTTGTTGAATGAAATCCGTCTGTTAGATAAGCTTTTCCATCCCATTTTTATTTTGTTAATCTGCAATAATATTCAAACTTCTGCAGAGGTCACTTTTGAGTGACCAACACAGTGTCAATACAGTTCCCCCAGTCCTCCAATTCCCCAATCCTCAAAAAGACACAATACAAATAAAAAAAAGCCACACATGCTCAGTCACAAAGCTCAACCTGGTTTTGAAACTTTAAAACAGCCCAAGCATCAGGACATGATGAATCCTGAGACCATGACCTTTTATTTGCACTTCATTTCAGGTCAATGAGATTAATAGTTCCCAAGAGATAAGCAAGATCAGATTTTTCGTGTATAAAGCCCCACCTGGTGGGGAAACTATATATCCAATAATCGTGAAATTCGATACTCTTGGGGAACTAAAAACGTATACTGAGTATCAAAATCCAATTGAGAAAACTGTTTAAACTATTGCGTTCAGACTAAGAATAGCCATGCTGAAACCATAATATCCCCGAAACTCCGGGTTCAGAGATATAAATGACACTGATTTCTAGCATGTGCCAATTCTGACCACACTTTACATTTACAGTACCGACAACCTCAGTCTGACCTTTGAAAATGTTCAGGCTAGTTCTTTCTAATTGGTAAAATAATGGGAAGCCATTTCATTTAATGGCAAATCCATTATGATAACTTAGATTGAAGTAATCTTTGTCTTGTAGACCTGGAGAAAATGACAATGAACTCAAAATGTAAGTTATCAAAGTCATTTAATGTTCAGATAGAGTAATTTGCTATCAAACTCATTCGATCTTCCAAGAATATTAAACCATTAAAGAAATTCTAAAGAACCAAGATCTGTCAAAGAAAAGTCATTTAGACTTTGAAAAGGCTTTTTCTCCATCAGGTTATGATGACTGGCATTGAAAGTGTCAAATTAAGAGTTCTTTTTTCTGCATTTCATCTTTATACTCTGGATTACTCTGCTGTTTACAGTGATTTATCGTAAAAAATGACGCAGATGTACTGGTCATCCAGATCTGCCCTTTGCTCTGCGGATGCAAGCTTTCTAAGTGCTCCTACAATGTACAGTTTGATTGAGCTTCAATGTTTTCGGGTTAAAAGGGCAAATCAAACCAATAAAAAATGCATATCTCTGTAAATACCTGCACCTCTTTCCCTGCCTTTATCATATATTTATAGCTACATCTTTGCAGCACAGTAAAGAAGCACAATATGCTCACATGTAGGTTATCCTTTTTGTGAACTGCATGGGGAGAGTTCAGCACCACTGGGGCAGCAGGGAGTAGCCCTAGGGCAGACGTATATGTAGGGGAAACATTCAACGGGAAAAACAAGGTCCATCTGGTGCATATCCAACCTGCTGTCCATTGAGAGCTATTCCTAGACAAGAGTACAGCAAACTGCTAAGTATCAATTATTTTGAGTTGGTACAAACCATTTCACAAGGATGGGAACTTTCAGATAAATATTTCCACCGTCATGTCCAAACAGATAAAATACAGACCTTTTTGCTCCTTCAGAAGGAAAAAGAAGCCAAGTTTTCTTTTCCAGCTATCAACAACAACACACATTCCCACTTCCCGTTTCAATTTTTGCTACATGCCTGCTGTCTGTTTTTCATGTGCATTCAAAGATTATCAACCTTTTGAAGCATGAGGTTCACCAATTGGTGGGGAAAGTTGAGAAAAAATAATGCCAAACTAACATGGCTATTTCGGAAGCTTGCCTGAACTGCATGTGCTAAAACTTCTATAATTTTGTTCTGCTTCCATAGAAAGCTCCACCAAAAGCTCGCACCACAGGAAAAGCATCTTCCCATTCTCCTCTACTCTTTCCATATACGCAGATCAACCTCAATAAAAACTCAACATAGCTGTACCATGTTACACTGTCAAACTGTTTCGGTTTATTTTTAAGGCTTTTTTAAAAAATGTTATTTTATATATTTTTAACACATTTCACATTTAGTTTGTCTCACAATCGGCCAGTTCTTGCATTGAACATTTGTCCCAAGTTTGTCCCCATGTTTTTGGTGGTAATTGTTGGATGCCCATTACCAAGAAAAGAGGAAGAAGAAAGTAGCCACATCTGTGCATGGATTGATTATAATCTGAGCAGGATGAAAGAAGTCCAAAACCTAGCTCTTTAGGTGGGAATTTTCAGAATTAAAGACGAACAAACTATGAAAGCAATTTGCATGCAGAACAGAAATGTTTTCGTTTCACTGAAGCACCTCTTGACTAAAGCATCATCTCAATGCATGCATTTGTTAAAAGTTCTAACTTGAACCTTTATAATTTGGGCACAGAGCTGTCTGTAAGCAAAATAAATAGTTCTAGATGGATTTGATGACTTTTTCAGAAAATTGCAGCAATGGACTAAGGAACAAGTGACGTGATCAGGATCACCAGGATTATAAAGAAGTCTTTACTGTGGATAGACAATGATTATTTTGCCACCAGAGCTTCTGAATAAAAGTAAGACCATGATCATTGACAAAATACAATGACTTGGCAGAGGTCTGCACACCAAGTCCTAATGGTATTATTATATCTTGCTGTGAACGATGTTGTGATCCTGTGAAAAGTGCTATGCAAATCAACTTTCTTCACCGACTTTATATTTATATTGTGTAAAGAATTTTAAATATATGTCATTTTTATACTTCTCTTCTGCTTTTCTATTTTTGACTGTTCCCTTCAGAGGTTGCCACAGTGAATCATCTGCCTCCAGCTCAATCCTCAGCTTCCTCTTTTTTTACAACTAACTTCATGTCCTCATAAATCACCTCTTTGGTCTTGCTGGCCTTGCTACCTTTCCACTTGGTCTTCTGGACATATAGAATGTCCACCTTCCACCTCTGCAACATATTAACTAGCTCTCTAGCATTTTTTTGTTATTGTCCCAACATTAAAAGTTCTTCATTTCAGATCTGGACGCTCACCTTTCCTTTTCTCTGTTTTTGGTTAAGTTTGCAACACCGATGGCAGTTGTTAACTTGGGGCTCGAATGATCCGGCATGGAAGGCGTTGAGCAGACTTGCATATTTGATCAGAAGTTGTTTTTACATTGGATACCCTTCCTGATGCCACTCTGCATTTATCCAGGCTTGGGACCAGCACAAAGTAGTAATTGCACAAAGTTTGTGGTCCTTTGGTGCTGCACTGTAATTTTCTACACTTCAAAACTTTTAAATATTTGTTTTTGTTTTGTTATAAGAGTTGGTCTTTGCAGAGATAATGTAGAAATATTGTTCTAAGTAGAGCTGAAGCATTTTAAAGAAATATTTATATTTATCCTGACAGGATTTTTTGTGGGTTTTTTTTTTGTTTGTTTTTTTAAGCAAGCGAGAGACATTTTATATTTGAAGTATGTGCCATCTTAATTTAATTATTCACCAGTTCACACATACTGATTCATTGACTGACTCCAAAAGGATTCAAATTGACCTTGCGGTAATGTCATTATCTGTGTGTAATTTTCAAACAGCCATAAACCTACAAAAAAAAAATAGACCCGGGGCTCAAAGTGCTACAACTATGTTTACGGGCAAACATTACATTACTTCTTGCCTTTGCTAGCTAACTCTACTACAAAGCAGAAGATTTACGAGAGTTAGCTGAGCCAAACTGGTCCTCAGAGTAAGCAAAAGAAGAATTTTCATGAACAATATGTGACCAATATGTGGTTTAGAATATGTTCATTTCAGTCACATAAGAGCTAATTAATAATGTTCAAGTTAAACATTTATCATGTGTTTCTTTATTCTGAAAATTGAAAATTACCAAAATACAACGTCCTGTGTTACTTGATTCTGACAGGTCACTGGAAATCTGTCCTCTTCAAGAAGAACCTTCCTCATGTCTAAATAAAATAAATTTTCCACAACATCCCTTGGAATTTTCCACTATCACTTTTCTACTTTCACCTGCCCACAGATAGCCTTCACTTAGTTTCACCTGACTCCAGCACTGGCGTAACCAGTTTAAAGGTGCTGCTGTTGATGGCCTGGCCTAGTCACCCCTTTGCTTTCTTTGCCTGAAGACTTTCCAGTTTGGTAGCCAGATAAAACCTGTATTCTTACTGCATACTGCAAGCCCAAATGCTGACCACAATAAAAACACAGTGTGCTTTGTTTTTGTTCCTGTTTGCCAGTTGACCTATGAACCAACCCCAAGTCCATCATCACAGACTCTTAGACTTTGACATAAATGTCTGATAAGTCTGGAACGGCTAAGGGTTGCTCCACTGTGCAAATATGAGAGTTGAGTCCTTTCTCTGACCTTTGAGCCAACAGTGTTTTGCAGAGGTCATTCAGAGCTGTGCTCTCAGTCTAAACATAGTCTACTGATAGGCTCAGTCTCACCACAGGAAATAATTGATTTAGATTTTTGTCTACATGTGCAATTATTCATGCCATAAGAGCACATGTGATTAATAGAATTGTACATAAAAAATATGAGTTACAGGTTAACTTTTGGGGGCTCCTGTCAATAGCAACATGTATAGGGTACATTGGTGTAAAGCGAAGGAATGAAACTCAACATTAAAACATTTATATGTTTTAACTTATTAAAACACTCATTAAGAGAATATATGAATGTATTGACAGAGGTGAGTGGTTGTTTGTTGGCCCTGCCTAAATGCTAAGATAGGCTCAGTTTCCCATGTATGAATCTACCAGTTCATACATGTTTTTTGTCATTACAAAAATATCTTTAACCAGCAATACACAAAACTGTTTAAGAAGGGATTTTTTTTTTCACTAAACCTCCAGCAGAGTAGCTGTGTTATTGGAGATGTTGAACAGTGAAATTGGACAGAGAAAGTTAAGGAAACTGGAGCAGATATTGAAGCTATAAATGACGTCGATTGAAGATACTTCGATTGTAAAGGGTTGGAAGTGCCACGCCTCCCATAATTCTCAATGATAATGGTGCAGTTCCTTATGTGTTCTCGCCATTTTATAGATTGTACTCTTTTTTTTGTACTTTATTATATTTGTTGCACTGTTGTGTATGCCTCTAAATTTGTCTTGTTATTTATCATGTGGACTATAATTTAATTCCCTTCGTGCCAAACATGCAGAATGCTAAGAAATCTTGAATCTAAACTTGAAAAAGAAAAAAACTGGAGAACATTTGAGTCGCATTTAATTTGCTTGAGGTAGTGACTGTGACCCAGCACCGTCCCTTCACATAATTTCCTATAGGGTACAAGACAATAAAAATTTTACCCAAAGTGTGTTGAACTTTCACACTAAACAGCTAAATCCTCCAAATCTGTATAAACATATATTGTACTAACATTTTGGCTGGCTTATAAGAAGGAAGTCCCCCATAGCATATCTCTGAAAGCTCTGATAAACATCACAATAAAACAGTCAAGTCTAGAGAGACTAAAGTCCCTCAGCCAACAAATGAAATCCCTGAAAGGTAGCAAAACAAATCCAGGCCTTTGGTTTGGATTACTCTTCTTTAATAACATTTGAATTCGGCCAGTTGAAGGATACAGAAGGACTGCAAACACGGTTAATGTCTTATGTATCGGATCTAGCTGACAGTCACACAAGTGGTCTTAGACTGTGCACATAAGGTTCCTGTCACAATCAGTTTAAACTCAAAATACTTTAACCTGAAAGACAAAAGAAAGGATCCCCGATACCAAGGGTGTCATGTTCAGTTCAAAGGCTACAATACAAGTCAAAGCTAAGGGTTGCACAGCATGACTCCCAGGTGCATACAATACAGATCAGCCTGCTTTTCACCTAATCATCCATTTGTTACACCCCCCTGCCCTTCACTAATCATTCAATTTCATATTCAATTCCGGATGCGCCAGCACCCGAAGACTATTGGATCTCCAAACCCAACTTCAACTTCAACCCTGATTAGTCAAGCCACAAGCCAATCATCACTGACAGCATGGGAATAAAAGCCACCACCAGTCATTCAGTCAACAAGCACCTGTTAGTCGACAGACTGTTCGCTCTTCGGCTTGCATTAGACTTTGGATTGTTGGACTTTGGCTTGGCATTTTGGTTCACTTGTATAGTATTAGAATGGATTGGATTTGGGTTAGTTTAGATTAGTTGTTACCTCCTTGTGTTAGTATAGTGTACATTTACAAATAATGTGTTTTGTTTTTTTCAGTGGTGTTAAAACCACAAGGTTTTTAATTCAACAATAGGTAATTAGTAATGTGTAGTTTGAGTTGGGCTAGTAAAATGTTTTTGGTTATTGAGTTAATTGTATATATTTATTGTACTTATAAAAAGTAGGTTTGTGTATTTGTAGTTTAAATATTGTGTAAATAATTTAAGTTATTTGTGCTGCTCTTTGTTTTGTTGCATCTTTGTAGGAGGTCAGTTTTGGCTTTGTTTGGTGCATTGTTTTCGCACCTTGGGGGTTTGGCTGCCCCATTTCGATTTGAACAGCTCTGCTAACCCCTACTCCCTACAAACCGTCCATGTTTTTCAGAAAGAATTTCACATTTTCATCCAGTTTTCCACTTTGTCTCAGATAATTTTAAACCATCCTTGATCCAGAGAAGACAGCAGTGTTTCTGGATCCTGTTCACATTTGGCTTCTTCTTTGCATGATGAAGCAATGTTTTCATGATATTTTACACTGTAGACTGGATCCACAAAGTAGGCCTATTCACAATTTCTGTTCAACATCCATTCATTTTCTAAACTACTCAATCAAATTCACAGTTGTGGGGAAGCTGGAGCCTATCCCAGTAATTAACAGATGAAAGGCAGGTACACCCTGGACAGGTCACCAGTACATCACATGGGCTGACACAGAGAGAGAACAACTCACACCCTGGGACAATTTTAGTGTGACCAATTATCCTAACATGTATGTTTTTGGATGGTGCGAGGAAGGTGGAGTACCTTCAGAGAACCCACGCCAACACAGGGAGAACATGAAAATGCCAAACAGAAAGACCACTGTTTGAACCTCTCCCCAGCTGAGACTCAAACTCTTGATGTTGTTATCTGTAAGTACCAACGCATGTGTAAAAGTGTAAAGCAAAATCTTTAAATAAAAAAAACAATATTTTATATTGCTTAAATCTCATTTTAAAAAGCTTAATTTTTCATAAAAATGTCTTGAATGTATGATGTAATAAAAAAATTGCATAAATATATTCACATGTTAATTTAAAACAAAATTAACATGTAAAATAAATAAATGGCATAATGTCCATAAATTGGGGCAAAATATTGTTGAAACATCCCCCCCCCCATTAAATTAATGAAATAATTAATATTTTATTAATGTAAAGATCTAGATAATGTTCCTGCACATTGATAAAAATAAACCAAAGAATTAAAGAGTTTTATTGTTTATAGTTTTTAATATGTTGTTGTTGCTGTGGCCCGCTTGAGGTCAAGGGCCACCTTCAGGATAATTTGAACTAAAATGAGCTCGACACCGCTGGTACAAACAACAAGTTCAAGTAGGGGGCATCGCACCACATCAGAGATGACCTCATTTTAAAATATCTGTTCCTTAAAAAAAAATGACTAAAACCTTATCAGGATGCTCCAGCACCTAAATATTTGGCTACAAATCTGAAGACAACTCCAGGTATTTCCTCCTTGACATGAGACAAATATTTTGTCATTGCAGTATGTCCCACATACACCCTGCTCATCACAGACACATAAAAACACAGCTTGGATGTGTGAGGTCTACATGAGTTTAGAGGTTATGTGACGACCCTGTCCCAGGTGTAATGTTGCCAGAGAGGAGACAGTGACTCCAGGCCAAGACATGATTTGGGTCAGTAGGTAAATTGCCTTCTTGGACCACAGGGGACTTGTTGGCAATTAATCCTGCCGATGAGCCGTGTGAAATATACACAGGAGACTGCAGCTCTGTTAGCGTAGCTCTTTCAAAGAGTGATAAGGAGAAATTTTCTGCAGCGTCTGTGCTGAAATTTAGATTCAGACTTTTGATTTTCCACTGCAGAAGTGTAAGATCTAAAGTCTTGCCAGTGAAATTGGGCATGCACTTCTTAAATCCTCTCCAGAGCTGATATCCAGTAAGTTTTGCCAAAAAAGCTTCAGCAAAACAAATTCACAACTCTAATTTAAGAGAGCAGAATTACAATTTAAAAAGAGGTAAAAAAAATTTTTTTAAATGTCATTTCTAAATTATATTTTTTCATACGTATATCAATACATCCCTTTTATGCATGTTTAAATACACAAAGCACCATAACCTTTACCATAAAAACAGTTTATTTGGTTTCAAAACACGCCATTGACATTCAAGAACAAAATTCTTCATCTTCTTTTCATCTTGATGTGATTCATGTTACGTAGCTTTAGTGTTTTGGCACATCATTAATAGCTGTGTTTTGCCAACAACATGCTTCAGCAACTTGACGGCCTTTAGAGGCTGCATCTGTCACTGCATGCCAAGCAAGTGTATCAGTCACTCTCTGAAAACTATCCCATTAGCCGCAAGCTTCTGTCTAATCTAAGATTAATCATTAAGTAGGATCTGATCCTAAATGATAAGGGCACAGACAAAATGCCACTCCTGGCACACAATCACTCTACAGTGTGGAAGCCTTATGGTTGTGACAGTGTTTTTATACCAGTAACCAACAGACCCCACAGACAGCGTGGACAAATTCCCCATTTGCAAAGTGTGATAAAGGAAGTTTGATGTATCACAGCAAGTTTGACCAGATGCTGAGCAAACTATCCCGAATGTAGATCTTCAACTCTGTCTGCAGTATATAACTTAACACAAAAACTACTGGACAGATTGATGTCATTTATTATGTCAATTTTTTTTTTCTGAAACCGAGTCTTTGTTTATTTTGAATTCCAGTATTCCAATGTTGAGGTGATCTGGAAGGAATTGCGGACACGGATATTTGAAAAAAGGACCCCTCGCTATGAGCTGCTTAGCAGAGGTCTGCGCTTTCCGAGTGTTTTTGTACATTATCTGTTGTCAAATTACAGATTGTAAAAGGGGAAAAAAGAAAGTTTGTACAGGGGAAAAGGTCCTATTTTTAATTTACACAGATTACTCATTTTAAATGTGCAATGCATGTAGAAGCTGTGTCGTTTCGATTCCAATATGCATGCCAACATGTTTTCAGGACAGCCTCAGCTGTCAGATTATGAGGCTAAAATAATTTAAAATAAATGTATCAATAGAGAAACCAGCATAAAGGCCAACCAAAACAAGACAAACATTCCAGCTATAAAGGAGCATTATTGTCAGATACAAAACTTTCTGCTCACTTTTTTATCTTTGGCTGCGCCTGATTGGATACTGTCAAATTAGGCTCTCTGATTGGAGGGAAGTTTGATAGAAAGTGTCATATTTTCCAAATAAAAAGGTCTTTTAGCAACATAGTAGTGATAGTGATCTTTGTTATGATAAATAATATGATATAATATGATAAATAATTGTGTTATCATGGATCACTCATTTTGGATTATAAATCTTCTCGATATAAATATGTGGAAAACTTCCATAGATCACCTAATGGGGAAGTTATTGATCACAAATCATCCCACAGGGTTATACAGTACCATTTCTGAGAAATTGCTGTCAACATAAGCCATATCTCTTAGAGACCCTAGTGATCAAGCATAGATTAAATGGATATGCTAACATTAACAGTAATCTAAATCTTGACAGATCGAAACACACACAGACCTTACGAGCTGAAAAAAATCTCAAAACAGCTCTGAAAAAACAAGATAAAGCAACCCTGAAAAAGCATCCATTACATGAGGTTCAGGCAAAATCTTCAAACGTGACATTACATGTCTGACAATAATCCATCCACCCATTAATGATGACCCAGCATGATGGAGAACATACAGGTCGTTCTGCGTTTGTGAGGAACAATAAATGCAGGCAAAGTATTCTGAACATCCTTTAAAGAGCTGAAGACCTTAAAACAGAGGTAATGATTTATGTTTAAACATCAATAACGGCAACCAGCATGCGGCCACATCAACAGTAAAATGAGGGGCCCAGCCAAAGCTTTGAAATGTACTGGAAAATAATGTGTCTGAGATTGTTTATTGACTCAACCTGTCCAGCATAACTACTAATGAGAAAAACATTGAGCTGGGACTGGAAAAAATCCACATGTGCTGAGCAGATTCTAACATCAAAATAGTTCTCAAAGTTATTAATAAATAAAGCTGTATTTCAATTTCAGATATCAAAAACTACAGAGCTGAAGTAAAATTGTTGCCACGAGAGGAAACAGAAGCAGAGCCGCTTGTTTTTACATGCAATCTAAGTGTGCTGAACACTGAAAGTCTCCATGGGACAGAATTATAACTGTTAAGAAGGCATCATTAGTTGTAAGGTAAACAAGAGTTTAACACAAAAACAGAAAGTAATCAAACCCTTAAAGTGATTCCCCTTAATAAGAAAGATAATCTCCACTTTAGCTTGACTCTCCTCGGCTCCGCCGGATCCTCGCAATAATTGCTCCTGTTAATCATGCCTTAATTCATTGACGAGACTTATTTGAAGGACTCGTCTTGGAGAACACACAATCTCCTGCAATCTGGCCACAACAGCATCTTGAAATTAAGGATGCGCAAAGCAGAATGAGAACAGATTAAACTGTTTTTAAGAGCACTGGAGATACCAGCAGTGCAATGCAACACTGATCACAGTTTGTCTAAACCAGTGAGGGTGGCTCCCAAGGAACTTTGTAAGTCAACATAATTTAGCTTTCCGATTGTCTTTAGGTATTAGTTGTTAAATTAGGAAACATTTTGTAAAAGCATTCAAATAACCAGATAGTCAAATTTTTTATCAAATTTTCAAATTGCCACAGGTGGGCTGTTAGCAAAGGTACGTCACACAACTTATACATAGATGGCAAACACTCTGAACGCCCATTTATGCTCAGTTATCCACATAAATGGATGTCTGTTTCAAACATTGTCATATGTCACGGTCCTCATCTGTGCATCTTTTACGTTGCCAATGGTTCCACAATTGAGAAGTGCTGAGTTTAGAGTTCACTGCCATGCTTTAGTAGCAGTAATGCACCACTTAAAGTTCTTTCTTTCTCTAAAGTTCCCCCTGATAGACATAACAGACAACAATGTTAATTAGATCCTAGTTTTTTGGGGATCCGACTGCACCACAACACCAAGGCGGCTGTTGCTCCAGAGGATGAGCAGTCGTCTTTCAACTAGAAAGTTAGGAGATCGCTTCCAGGCTTCCTCTGACTACACACTGAAGTGAGGTTCAGTGTCTTGCCCAAGGACAAGACACTGAACCTCAAGTTGCCCACAGATGTGCCGATCCAGATGTGATTGTGTGTGTGTGTGTGTGAATGGGCTATGTAGTGGTAAAAGTGACAGGGAAAGTGATAGTAGAAGTCTATTTATTAAAACTGCTTCACAGGCTAGAGTGTAGCATCCAGAGTTACCTCAGCAAACAGTGTGCTGCATTTGTCGTGTGTGTCACTTCAGGGTCATGTATCATATATATTCAAGTGTGATAAAGGTCACATTAAAATGATAATGTGAACTAAAGATAAAAGTGAATTTTAATGTTTGTTACAGCAAAAGATCTGCCATTTAAACATACATACACACACACATATATATATATACATACATATATATATATACATATATATATATATATATATATATACATATACATACATACATATA
>JBAMHX010000016.1:25410946-25421057 GCA_037177515.1 Pseudomugil tenellus
ATGTTTACAGTAAATGTCATCAAAAAGGAAGCACACACACATACACACACACACACACACATACATACACACACACACACATACACACACACACACACATACATACACACACACACACACATACACACACACACACACACACACACACACATTTTTTACATTCATACGTTCTTTCATGTAATCATGATACCACCTGCATCCAGTTTGACTTACCATCCCGGAAATGTCCAACAACCTCACTTCACACATATTATTCATAAATACATTTATTTATACAATAACAGCTGTTAACATCTATTTTGATTTTGGTCTTTCAAGTTGTAAATAGATAGAATAACCCAATAATAAATGGGCATGTGCAAAGACCTGCAGATATTCAATATCTTTGACTGGGACAATAAGGTCAAACTACACACCCAAGATGTAGTAGTGGGAACCCTCTGAGTCAACAACAAAGCTTTGATGAGGTGCTGGATCAAAATGTCCAACGACTCCAACTCCGGAATTCAAAAATCTACTGCAAACATCTTGGCGCCAATGTATACAAAGCAGCAGAACTCTGATACGAGTCAGTGCTTTATTAGGTAGGACTGCACTTCTCTTACCTCATCAGTAAAGATTAGAAAACCACAACAGGCTTTGAAATTAGTTTTAGCTGAAACTGTTTCAGTTTGGCTTCTTTGGTACCTTAAGAGTGAGAAAATAGTCAAATATATATTTTTTTATTCATTCATTTAGAAACAAATGTTATTCTAGATAACTGAAAACATGCAAATTCCTTTTTAAACTACATATAATTGAAGTAAGTTAAAAGTAAGCATATAGTAAGTGTATGTAAGGTTGAAAGAATGTGAGTCCTGGTGTTTTATAAAGAGTCATTAAATAATCCCCTCACGCCATCTCTAGTCAGCAGCATCGGCCCTCACAGCAGAGGAAAATCATTTACCTCTTCCCTCAACTTGTGATGGGAGAGAAACTGCCGGGCAGCCGCCAATAAACGTTTGAAGTATGAACGTTAGAGCCAGGAGGGAGGTCAGACCTGTTAAGTGTAGCTATCAGTTGCAGTCGGTGTTCGCTAAACCAGATTTCTACAATGACCTGAGCTTCCCCAACTTACACACTCGCAGGAATCCACAGGATATCTGCAGGAAACATGCAAGGCCATTTAAAAAGGGAGTAATCTAAAATGAGTATTCAGATAAGTCAGATCTTAGCACCTCTTCTTCCGTTCTAACCTCATGCTACTGACAGACTTGTACAAACATGTCTTGCCGCAGCACCAAGCTAGAAGCTAAATATTTATTTTTATAAAAGGAAAAATAGACTAATGACTCCACTCTGACACCTCTACATCATCCCAGCAAGCAGTTATGACAGTTCCACTAAAATCGTGTTTCCTTAGAAGCGACCAAATCTACACAATATTCTGCAGCACAAAACAGACAAATTCAACCTCAATCAAGCACAGAATTATACTCACAGTTTCTCGCAGAGAACACACAGAGAACCTACTGCTATCTCCACTTAATGGCAGTCACATAGAAAACTTCTCTCACCCCTAGAAAGCTGTGAGCAGCTGAAATGACTCACATCCCCTCTTCCAACCTCTGTCAACCATCATGAGGAGGTAAACATTTCCAAATATGGAGAAAAAATGAAGACAGTATTGAGGGCAATATCAATTTGGTTTGCTTTTAGTTTGGAATGCCACAATCTGAGAGCCAGAGTCCCTCCACAGAGCCAGCTCTCCCACTCTGAATAATAATGATGAGTGAAGAGAACTTTGCACAGTTGTTTTGGGTTCATTCTGACATAAGATGGGTAACAACCTGAGCCTGCTGCATCAGATTCGAGAATAAAGGATAAACACGGAAAGGACCATCTGAATGAACTGTTAAAATGTAGCGAATACAACAGGCATAGATATTAGTAGCCTGTTTGCTATGAGAAGTCATCTCATCGCACAGATTGTCTTCAAGTGATTCAGAAGGTGTAATTAAAGTCTGATTACTCCCAGGAGTGCCACAGGTCAACTGCTTTATATATGCCAAGAGAGAACATTGCGCGGCCCTTCCTGGACTGGAATTGAAGAGCAACTTTGCTTTAGAGTCCTCATTTCCTGAAACAGCACAACCTACTTCATCGCTGTCCCTAAGGAAACAACCACATTCGCTGCAATTGATGCATATAATTCTTGTCCTAAAATCTGGTTAAAAAAATAAATAATTACAGGAGGGGCCGACTCAGCGTAAACAGTTTTGTTATAAGATGCATAATTCTCAGCCAATTCTAATGTAAAATCTCTGTCTCTGTGCCAGGAGATGAGAAAAGATGAGGAGAAAGAAGAATGATAACAATCTGGGGAGGCAAGGGTGGGGGTGTAATCCTGTTTTGGAATGCTCTGTTAAACGCTAAAAGACTGTACCAACTCCAGATTTGGAAGCATATTATAAGAGAGAGTGCTAAACAGGGCTTCAGCCTTGGAGCTTTAAGCCTTTTTAAGCTCTAAGACAGTCATGTCCTAAGAAACTACAACTACACTTTCTGTGAGGGCTTTTTTAAAATATATCAGAACAAATAATGTTCAAAGAAAATAAACAAATATCTGCTTCTGATTATGCCTTAAAACTAGATGAAAGGTGATGAAAAAGACATCACATCATGTCAGTATTAAACATTAAACCTAGAGGTCCTAGGTTGACCATATTTCTATCAGAACCTTTCCACATTTTCCACTTCCAACTAAGAGACATTTCTCCCAGCTCTTGTTCTACATCCCAGTATGTTTTAGTGGCGTTTACGCACAAGTCAGTTTGGACTAAAATCTTGGTCTGTAAGGAGACCAGACTTTATTCTTTGATCTATATCTATGAATCTTTGCTTATTTATTCTTTCCCAACCGGACTTTTCACACAAACAAACTGTTTTAAATAACAGGGGCTAGTGTGAACGCACATTCGCAGTTGGAGCTGGGATTGTTGTCCTGTTGTATGACCCAGCTTTAGCTTTGCAGTTGATGTCATATACATTCAGTGACTACAAGCTGCCATGTCCTTTGACAAAACAAGCCTCAATCATCAAACGTCCCCAACCGTATTTGACATTTGGTAAAAAGTGTTTTCTTTAACGCATTGCAGCTAAACATCTCCACTTTGACATCTGTCCTAAAAAGTTATTTTCATCGGAAGAAAATTGCTGAGTCAAAACGTTCCCACTTTTGATTTGTTTTGAAATCAGGTTCATTGAACATTGCTCAGTCTAACTTTGGGGCAAACATGCTGGGATGTTTACTTCCAGTAATACTGACAGCTGTCTTGACTGTGTTTTTTTTTAGTTAGTTAGTTCTTTACTTGTTTGTAACAAATATAGATAATTCTCTACAAAGTCCACCTTTAACATTTTCAGAATTGTGATGAACAGATCTAAAATCCCCTTATCAATGACTAATCCATCAGCATCTTGTCTCCTCTCTGAACTCTCTCCAGTCAGCAAAAGTCAGTCCAGTATTGAATCTTATCTTACTGATTGCTGTCACTGTCTTTTTTTCTCTATTCCTGTGATGATATCCTCTTGGACGTTTTTGCTGAATCAACTAGCACTAGGGATGTATAAATAAATATAAATAATTATATAAATCTAACTGTGTGGTCAAAATGAGTTCAAAGCCTAAGTTTTAGGGTCTGAAAGTTATTTGATGCTACTTTGACAGATTTTATCTGGTTCTATGCGTTCTTTCTTCTCAAAATATGGTGCTTCACTTCCCAGAATGACCATTCAGCTGGAACACAGAGCCACCACCACAAAGGAACTTTTTCCTTAACTTTAGTAGCTCTCTATTCTCCCATTTGAAGACATAGCCTAATATAAAGGTGACATTAAACCTGATGTGCAAAGGCACAGTAAGAGAGCAGTAAAATGAGAGGCTTAATGGGAAAAAGTACAACATGAAACACACTAGCCAACAGTTCAGTCCAGTGTTACCACTGAACTGCCTCATTGCAATAGAAATGTACTTTCAGACTAAGTTCTTCTACTATCTGACAAGAAAACCCAAAAGAAAAAAGGACCACTACACAATGTAAAAATACCAATGAAGCCCAACAAAAACTATTTTACCTCTTTTGTTTCCTTCTCTTTGAATCCAATTGAAGCTCTATCCAGTATGTCTTAATCTGTTGACATTGAGAAATAAAGACAAGTCAATGTTACTCAAACAGATTACGCAACTATAATTGGGTTGTGCCGAACCACACCAGCATAGTAAATAGCTACTGTCATTTGAGGGGAATTTTTTTCCCCAGTGATTAAGTCATTCATCAGCAAAACAATGAAATTTGGCCCGGCTTCTGCATCACCAACCTATGAACTAAAGTGCAAGCTTCCTATTTAAATTCTAATCTGTCCAGCGCCTGTCACACTGCTGAGAGCATCGCAATGCTGAAAACATCCACAACAGAGAAAACAAAGCTGACAAGAGACACCGCAGGATAAGAATGGTGAAGCTGACCAACAGACTAAACTTATTATGGAAATGCATCTCTTAGGTGACTGACCAGATGGATCAAACTCTGAGCTGGCCGCATTCCCGTAAGATCAGGATACAATATTATATAGATTTAATCTAGCAATTCAATGATTGTCAATATCTCAAATTCAGTCATGATCCAATTCCTTTTAGGATCTACCAATTGAAATGACATACCATAGATAATTGTTCAGTTATTTCATATAAAAAAAATTTAAAAAAAAATAAAAAAAAAAAATCACAAAAAAGTAACTAAAATATGATTTAACATTTATTCCTGCGCTTATACTTTTAAAATATTTATTTTGAAAATGGTTATTTTAACAAAACAAATTAGTAAAAAAATTTGTAAAAAAGATGACATGCGAGGGAATTAAAAAATACACCCATTTTCAAAATAAAATGAATTTTGATAAACGGTTATTGTAATGACTGGCGACCTGTCCAGAGTGTACCCCGACCGACTCTCGCCCAATGTCAGCTGGGATTGGCTCCATTGGCAACAATGGAATAGCCTATTCTTAGCCAATACCGCATTGTATACTATTAAATTAGTATACTTCTTTACGTCATGTAGGTTGTTTAGTTTGTCAAAAATTTTAAAGTCATAACTAAACCATAAAACAAGTATGTGTAATGAGATAAAAAAAAAGGCATTAAAGTCAGACATGTGTATCATTTGTTCTAGCGGATTTACCGCTGTGCATGAAAACATAACTTATGCAGCTTTTTCTCATCACCACTAAACATCTCACATTGTTTGTCCTACGGAGCTGAGAGATTGCAAAACAAGTTTAACTGCTGTGTTTGTCCTCACCGAGAAGAAGTCCGGCAGACGTGTAACACATAGAACAGGGCTAATATTTGTAGCCTTAACTCTCCCTTCACTGCCCATACAATGTCTAGAATAACATCAGCAGCAGCTCCATAACTTGTCTATTTTGTACAAAATACATCATGCTAGTTGGCTAGGGCCTAGCATAATGTGTTACTGCTTATTTAGACTCCCAGGAATTAAAATACTATAAAAGGTAGAAAGAAAATGTAGCAAAACAAAAAAATTTGAGAATTTTTAAGAATTCCTTCCAACTTAGTATTGCCCAAATAATCTTTAAAAAATTGTCTTAGTATGCTGTTAACGTACTGAATGAGATTTGCATCAACCACAATGTATGCTTTTTGGCTTCATAATTACAGTGTCTTGCTACATAATCATTAAGGTATTAATGGCAAACCCATTTTGCATGGAAATAAATATCCAGTCCACAGGCAATGGGGACTGGTAATAACACAGACCATAATCTCTTTCAGCATAGCTTGTCAAATGCACAGCAAAATTTAAAAAAAAAAAAACTATTCCACAGAAGTCTTCAAATAATGAAACAAAATGAAAAAACAAAAGCTTTTCCAGTATAATCATGCCATCAAACATATTTCACATTACTATCTTTCCCAGGTAAACAGAAATATGAAGCAGGTACAGACATGTCTATGCAATGAACTCTGCGCTGTGGAATAAACTAAGTGAAACTTATATATGCTCAACAACCACCACATTTAAAACACATGTACAGTTGCTTAACACATAAATCTAACCAGCCAATCATATGGCAGCAACTTAATACATTTAGTCAGGTAGACATGGGGAAGACAACTTGTTGAAGATAAACGGAGGATCGAAATGAGGAAGAAAGGGGATTTAAGGCCAAGTTCACACTGCAGGAACAATATTTTTACATGGTTATCATTTAATTTACTGTCATCAGAACCCAGTGTGAACAGTCTACGACCTGAAGTGACCAACGTGTAGAGGAATGTGTGATATCACACTCAGGTTGCAGTGTTTGCAACATAAACATGGATGCTGCATATCAGCTTGTGTCCATCAGGTTAGAAAATGTTTATTTAATGTGTATTTAAAGAGATAAAATCCTAAAAAATGATAGAGTGTTTTGGTATTTTCGAGCAGGATGGAGTTTGTTTAAATTATATATGCAAATAAATAAATATTTGTCCAAGAATTTTATAGCAGTTTTTTGGCCACAAGGGTCACGAGAAGGTGCCAAATTCATTAGCAAAGTATAAAGCTTCATTTTTACCAGCAGGTGCAGGTCTGGACGCATGTTTTTGTGTACCCACACAGGAAAACTGGGAGGACTAGCCTAATATCTGACACGAACTGTCAGGCCTATTTGGGACCCTTTCACTGAGGTACCAATCTAACATGATGTGACCCTCTCTGTGCAACCTGGTAGAGAAAAGAAAAACAGGACTAGCTCCTTTTTAAGAGCAACAGATTTTCTTTTTATTGATTAAATCTCCTTTTCTGAAAATGGGGTTATGGAGCACTGCTTGGTGGATGTTGGAGGTCTGTACTTTCCTCTGCATCTATGGGCAGGAGGTCAAGGGAGAACTCAACAAGTGAAAAAGTCATACTGCGTTGGCATTGCACTATTACATATCTGAGGCAATCTGGCTGATACTACCCCTCTTCGGTAGGGTTACAATTGGCTGTAAGAACCCGACAATATCACAATTATCCAACCCATATACCAACTGACCTTTTCCAACCCACACTCACAGCCATCGGTGGAAACAAAGCTTAAAACATCAAGAGGAAATTGAGAGCTAAGGAGTATGTCAAGCCTCTGCATTAAGTAAATTAACTTAAATTATTCCTTTTTTATGTGTGTGAGATCAGGATAGTGAATGAAAGACCAACATTGTGTCTTAACAATATGCACCACATTCCCATTAGAGATGCAGGATCTATTCTGCCTCTGATAACAGGTGTTTCCTTCTGAAAGCCCACCACCCTGACACCAGACTGCAGTGGTTTCTGAAACACTTTGAGTCTGGTAAACTGCTACTTCTTCAAGAAAAGGGCATCCTCATTAAAACATGCGGAGAAACACAAACAGAGGAACAACTTGACTAAACCTACCGGGGGAGGGGGGGTGGCGGCTCAAAGGCAGCTGTGGCACTCGTCTTTTAACTTAAACATCATCAGCACTGTCAAATGAGTCCTTTTTAACTAGGGATTTTAAAAACAACTCTGTTTAATGTTGCCTGAGACGAAAATGTGTGTGAGTGACGCAGATGTATTCAGTTTGATGGCAGCTCTCCCAAGGGGACCCTAGTGTTATTGATTTGAAATTCAGATCCAAGTCTAACTTTGCATTCAATCTTTTGGAGAAGAAAGTGGGATTTCACATTTCTCTTTCATGGAGGTGCAATAACAACAGTCTAGACAGAGATTCAGTTCCACTCACAATGAGGCAGACAATACTCCATTGTTTTACTAAGGTTTTCAGTTATGTCAGCAGCGTGAGAAAAACAAGGGACATACAGGTATCTGGAATGAGAAAGGAAACCATCAAGCCACTTAAACTGGGAAGGGAATCTCAGCATTTGCAATTGTGACACTAGAAGTTCAGTAATTCTACATTTATATAAGCAGCACATATTATTTTATCTTAGAAACAGGATGCTGAATAGGTTAAACCTCATTATGGAGAAAACATAAAGCAGTTATAGCTTGTAAAAAGTATTTGGGATCAATATGAGTAATATTTATGCATCCATCGAAGCCTGAAATGTTCTCCATATATTCTAAAAAAATATCTGCAGAATTTTATCCAGACTTTCAGAGAATTTTCCAACCAGCCCTCCAGTGAATGAGGTAATGCGAGAACATAAGCCAACAGTCTGTTTTGGCCTGGGCAACTGATCAAAAATTACCAACATTCTGAACTAATAATCAATATAATCTTGCTCAAGTAAATTGTTCGTACTATTTCTCTTAAAAATATTCTAACAAATTTAATAAATTCCAATATATACTTCTATATGCATGTCTTTTCATCTATTAAAATCAACATCTGCCCTTCTATTACAAAAATATTTGCGACAAAAACATTCAGTTAGCTATGACGGTTAAAAATAAGCAAAAAGTAGGACACTAAAATAATTGCTAAATAATTGTAGTTGAGATAACACCATTAATTGTTTGTTGACCCCAAACTATTATATAGCCAACACATTTATCCCTGTATAGCTTCTACGTTCTGTTCCTCTTCTGTGTTTTTTTGTTTGTTTTTTTTTTTGGGGGGGGGGGGGGGGTTGTTGCCTGTTCCCTCTCTAGCTCAACATTGCCCCCAATGGTTTATGGTGGTATTACTCCGCATACTGTGTAAAGGGCAGATCGGAAAGTTCCCTGAAAACAGATCAAACTGTATGTATAAACAATGCAGAAGAGGGATAAAAGCGTCCATCAGTCTGTGTGTCAATCTTCTGCATAGATAAGGGCACAAGTTGCTGAGGAAACACAACATAGATCATGATTTACCAGACGGCACCATATCATCCCATCTTGAGCTGGGACTCCTTGGTGTAAACAGACCATTACATTTTTCATGTTGTTGCTGCAGGCAACACCTTTAGCTCAACAGTATTACCATTAACTAGGTATCAAAGTCGTACCTTTAAAACTCACAGTAACCAACATACACAACGCTCTCTGTGCCCAGAGTTGTGCATACACATTGTGTGGACACCATACATGTTAACAAAAAAATAATTTTTGGTCATTTACTAGATGTTCTTAAGAGTATCTAAAAAAATCTGTACAAATATTTTTCAACATTTAAAATTTCTATATTTTTCTACATTTTTCTTTTAAATTGGTTTGACACATCCCAGGTTGTTGTAAAGAAAGCATGATGGATCTTTCTCTGTTCCCTGTCAAGCTCCATTTAAAATAAAAAGACAACTTCCAGCAAAAATAAAATCCTTATAACTTTTTCAACAAGTTTCAATGTTAAAACTCATTTTCATCATCAAGGACTCGCAAAGTATTAATATAAAAAAGCAAAAATAATTAATAAAAACACACAGCTGAATTTATTTGAAAGGATTATTATTCATTATAAACAAATTTACTGAAATTGCAGTGATCAGATTTTGCAGACTGAAATGTTTGCACAATAATAATGTACTTAAAATGCCTAATGCAAAGCTTTATCTTTACTTTTCCTTATTTCTCTCCCTCTTTTCATTTCTACACTGCATTTGACCATTTTTAGCCAAAAACAACATCTAACTGGGCAAAGATGACTGTAAAAAGAGGCAATGGGAACAAGTTCCTTACAAGAATGCATTCCAATCCCAGCATAAAACACAGCATCATGTACCTTCACAGTCTCTATGCTTCACACTCTATGTACTGCACGGCATAATGAATAAAACTTCAAAAGTAAGCAAAGAATATACACTCAGTTGACATTGTCACTGTGTCGACATTGACACTTTAAATTGTCATTTAAAGTGTTTTGACTATACTTTTACATAACCAAACATGGTATATAAACTCAGCCTTCACTTTATCAGGTCCACCTGGTTTAGACCCCATTTTTCCTTTAAGCTGACTTTAATTCTTGGTGGAATAATTTATCTAGGTGTTAGTAATATTCTCTAGAGATCTGGTGACTGTGGAGACAACTGGAGTACGGTGAAGTCATTGTCATGATGAAGAAAGCAGTTGGAGATGATGTGAGCTTTGTGACATGATGCATTATCCTGCTGGAA
>JBAMHX010000016.1:25428428-25438850 GCA_037177515.1 Pseudomugil tenellus
GGGGGCATAAGGGGGGGCAGGGCCGTATTCAGGGGGGTCTTGAGACCCCCCATGCCCCCCCCTCCCGCCGCCGGTGCAGTCAGGTGACTGTAAATAAAAACAATTTTCAGGAAACAGTTTCATTAAATCGTATCATTGAAGAGAAAGGAACCTACTTTAAAAGCTTTGATTTATTTTTCATTTAATATTTGATCATTTAAAGGTTTTAGTCAAATTTATCTGAATTATTTCAATATCCATTATCACAAGAAAAAGAAGAAAAAAGACTGAGACACAACAAGGCAGGAATGGAGAGCTGTGGAGTAAGGACCAAAGGAGTGCTGTGAGACAGAAAGAAAGAGACAGAAGACATGACAGAAAGATGTGACTGAAGCACTGAGAGAAAGACACAGGAATGAGAAATTAGTAGGTGTGTCCATAGACAGTACAAAGACACTGCATGGAGCGCCGCTGTCTATGGGAGCCGACGTATCAAGCAGCGGCCATCTTCACCGGGTTTCTCATGCGTCTACATTTTCTTTAAGGACTATGCCCAACAAAACTCATCATAACTTCAAAAGCTTTTACCTGATTTTCTTGTGGTTTGTATTGTATATCTGTATTACACAGTTTCTTACAAGTCTATAACTCCAACATGGAATATAGTGCAGGTGTATTTTGATAAGCATAACATACTATAAACTAGTGATTTATGAGGATTTTTGAAAAAATCTCTACAAGAATTTTTCTACCTAGATGGTACTGATAGCAGGTTAAGTCCCCATAAAACATTAATAAATATGGAAATTGGATGACAGACCTGAACAAAAGCTCCACCTGATGCTGCTGGAGTGGTATTTGCAGACGTAAGACTGAACTTCATAACAAGACACCTCAAGAGGACCTAGTAATTTTAGTTCTTGAAAACGTGTTACTACAGTACTCATATAATAATGCAGCAATCCAAGTTCTGCTCTGATACACCCCATGCATGTCAAATGATTCAAGTGTATTACACATATGCTGGGTGTAAACTTACTAGGTATGTCTTGAGCGTTTAAATCGGCATCCGAATTCCCTTTAAAAATTATTTATATCCATCAATTAGGAACAGGATGAAAACTGATCTTTCAGAGCTTGATAAGAAGAACAATCCATACTATCAGACAGGAAAACAAAACATCTTTTGATATTTTATCAATATTCACTAGTTATTGCAATGGTGAGTTGCACAAAATACGGACATTGTCACTAACGTCCTGTTGACTGCGGTTGTTTGAATGCAGAGATTCATCCAATATGGTGCCGCGGATGAAATGCACTCCAGCGCTTAATGTGGCGTCTACGTGTTTAATGTTTATGTGTTTGACTGTGTAAAAATCTGAAATGTAGATCGCCTTGATGAACAGGAAACAAAATGTACACAAGCCGGTGAGGTACACCACAATGTGTAGTGGATTGCTATTGCCATTACAGGCTGAGAAAAGTTAGAAATGTAGGTTTACATTATGTCATGGGGGGGTTCCTGCAGGTTTTAGATGTCTCCTTAAATCTGAGAAATAATTTGGACAGAACTGGATAAAGAGCTTCTGAGCAGACATTTAATTTGAATTGGGTGTGTTAGAGCAGGGAGACACGAGAAAACCTGCAAGACTGTGGCTTTCAAAGACTCAGAGCTGGCTTGATCCTGGAGATCTACCATCCCGCAACATTTAAATGAATCCCTACTCTAACACAAACAAATTAAAAAGGCAGAATTTCCTTATTCACATGCCAGTCAGCACTACAGAGGCTGAGTAATGAACCTTTGATTTGATTCAGGCATTTTGGAGAAAAGATGCAACTTAAAGCCAAAGGATAGACCTTGAGGACCGGAGCTGGATACCCCTGCTTTAGGTGATGCTCAATAAAAAGCCATTTGGGAGCCAAAAGAGCCTCCCGTGAGGGAGCCACAATGCCAATTTTGTAAAGGTTCAATAATACCCTAAATTCCCTTTCTAAAGGTTTGACACTTTATGTTAAACTATGTGACCTCACGAAGGGTAACACCCATTCCTCCTGTCAGTGGACATTACAACTGGTCCTTCACTCCCAGCTGAGTCTGCCTTCTTTTTGTGGCAGAGTAGCACGGACAAGATCCACTCATGAACATATAAAAGTTCAGATCAAGTGGCAACCTCAGGTCGGAAAATATGAAGCCAATGTGGAAGTGCAAAAATTTGTAGTTCACCCCTCATCCGCTAGGGGCTGATGAGCAATCAGCCCATGTTAAAAAGGGCAATTTCACAGCAGAAATAAATATGTTTACAGCCTGATACAAAAGACTGTTTTAGGTTTAAAAGGTCAAGTTTACAGGCTCTGTGAGGGACTGGTGACCTGTCCAGAATGTACCCCGCCTCTCACCCTATGTCAGCTATGATTGGCTCCAGGCCCCACGCGGTATATAATGGATGGATGGATGGAGGTCGAGTTTACCTTCATGACAACATTGAGGGAGATGAATTTTCATCCTTTTCAATGTTATTTAGTCTTGAATTTAAAGACGTGTCCTTTTGATTTACATGTATCAGAAGGTGGCTAGCAGCTTCCTACTTATTGGTTAACTCGAAGGCCTCAGCTGCAGCCTCAAATCACTTCTTTCAGCCATTTTGTTTGACTGAACTCAACACACGGTTCATATAATTTTTCTCCACTGTGGAAAACTATGGCTTGCAGAGCTAATAATTGACCAACAACAGACCAACCAAGAAGTTTCTGGTCCAGTTTCGGTGAGTGAAATTATATTTATATATTTAGTAGCTGTTTTTCCTGCATTAGGTGAGCTAATCAATAAGCTAGTTAGCTAGTTTAGCACTGGTAACCTCTTGCCAGCTCTACGTTTTGATTAATAAATTATTAGAACACATAATATAATGTTTAGCATTTCTAAACTAAGATTTAAAGTTGAAAAATGGAGAACATGTGACCAATAATTTACAGCCAACAAATTGTTTTCTTGATGGTACCAGAGGTTCAGAGGCGTCTGAGAGTCTATGTAAAAATATTAATGAGTCATCAGCGTCCGTGAAGCAATGAGAAAGATGGTGTTTTATCAGCCACACTTTTCTGATGTAAAACACCTGCAATTTTCCACAGTGTTACATCAGGAAAGTGTGGCTGATAAAAGTTAGTTGTACTCTGGCTTCCTCCTCTTCCTTGATAATCATGATACCGGTTGCCGATGATGATCAACTTTTCTGTCACAAATGCTGTTTCTCATGTTTTAAATTCTTAATTGATGAGGAGGAAACCAGCAGTTGGTGGTTCACGCTGGCACATATATATATATATATATATATATATATATATATATATATATATATAACCTAAAGTATTTTGTTATTGTAGTAGTAGTATTAGTGGTATTTGAGATGCACAAGCCAAAGTATCAGTCTCATGTATGTCACACGGCACAGATAAGTAGAAAATGTGATTAATAGCCAGTATTTGATATATTGTTTGCATATATTCAATGTTGCTTTCAGTATTGACAACATTTGGTACTTTGGTTTAGTCATCAGACTGACACGCCACATGGATGAAAACAATCCTGTTCTTATTTTGCCCTTTGTGTTTCTCTTTAGCTTCATGTCTTGTTCATTAGTTTCATTAGTTGTTGATGAGATTATTTCAAGTGTAACTAAACCCAAAAATACTTTTTTTTTTTTGCTGATAAACTGTCTAAATTGAGCTCTAAGACTTCTATATTCTTAGTTCAGGGCATTTTTTGGCATTTTGTTGTAAAGTTGTTTAATTTGGCAAACTCTGGTCTTAGTTCTGCCCTCTTTGGGTTGAACAGTGGCTACTGCAGTTGAATTTTCCTATTGGACAACGCGGTACAACTTGGTACAACTTCACGTCACAGGCTGCAGCTCTGGGTATAGAAGCATCTCGCAGAGACACGCCCCACCAACCCCTTTGATCATGTGTTGGTATAAATTGAGTATATTGACATTTTCTCAAAATATCCAAATTTGATTTGACACTAATATTTGGTAAAAGTTTTTTTGTTTTTGCTTGAGGTAGAATTTTTATTTATTTCCTGTTTTCCAGCCTGCTAAGCAACATTTAGTTGCATATTTGTTTTAATGACATGGCAGTCTCAAAGGTTTGAGTGTAGTCCAGGTGTTATGAAATGTGAATAACTGTGCTATATGGATGATTGTAGAAACAACTTAGCATAAGTCTTTATTCTCCATGAATAAACTTATGACAGTATTTGCGCTTTTAACACGAGTCTCTTGTCTCAGCAGGTGTCCTTGATTGGCAGTGACTATTTGCTTGTTGATCTGTCTTTCCTGACCTCGTGACCCCATCCTGTAGCCGGATCCTAGTGAAGTTTTTCTTCCTGGTGAAAGGTGTTGACTCCTTCCCGCTGCTGCAGGCCACTACTGTACTTGCTTTGGATGGGAGATTGGATTAAATCTTGTGTGTAATCCAGTCTGTTTAGTTTCCTTATTGAGGCCATAATGAAATGATGATGTGGAAATTAAGTTGAATTGAAATGATTATTACTAAACTTGTACTATTGAAATAATTTTCAGTCATTGTTGAGGAAAAACATTTATTTACAAAAGAATATCTGCAATTAGTGCTTTTTTAAATGTTCATGTAAGCCACAATTAAAAAATAAATAAATTGATTGTTTTCTGTATAAACAGGCCCAAAGAGCTGCAGAGACCTGGGGACGGGGAGGAAGAAGAGAGTTTTTAGCAGTGTTGCCTCTACAGATGTAAAACAGCTTACATCAACTACACATTAGCCTTAAAAGTCATAACTACATTTATACTTACTAAAAAAATAGGTCTTAAAAGGCCAGATTCAAAAGCAGTAATACTCCCAGCAAGGGGGCTTTTACTGATTTTGGAGGTGGTCTTTAAGGAAATTAGTAATATTAGGAGAAATTATTTATATATTTTAACTATTTGTGAAAAGAATTTTGCCTGACAGAAATAGTCCTGAACTGTCTTCTCTTAATGTGAGGATTGGGAACAATGACGCATTTACATAAATAAATTTAGCTACAACACTGTTGACAAACCGCCTGGCTTGTCAATTTTGGGAGAGTTGACATCAGCCCTCCATCTGCACCTTTGGGTGATGGAAGAGATGATCTTCATACGGGGAAGCTGAAGGTGAAGCTGGTGCAAATCCTCCATCACTCACACTGCTGACCGCCCCCATGTTGCTGTCGCAGTTTATGACCAGGATGTCAGGAGCTGCTCTTGCTTGCAGGGAGTGGCAAAAGAAGGGGAGAAGGTCTTTCCACTGCAGTCCATCCCAGCCAAATCAGAACACCTGCACTTCAGGAAAGCCTTGCCTCTAATGGTGTCTACAGCTCTCTGAGCATCATGCTGGATGTAGATCTCCACAATTATCCAAATAATGTGTCTATGTGGAGAAAAGAATAGCATTATGAAGGACTCAGGTGATGACAGCTAAAAAGATGGATCCCAGTTTGAAGTACTATTACTGTTCTACATCTGCAGGCCAGTTGGGAAAAAGAAGCTAAATTAAAAACACAAAAACATTCATTTCATTGTGGAAGATGCAGTCTGAAGTAGAAAAGACGTATACTTACAGTTTCTATTCTGTGTGTTAGATGTGGTGGAGGAATCACAGGCAGCATCTGACACATCTATTAAAATTAGTAAACTGTTTAAATAAACAGGAATTGTCCCATCCCTGATAATGATTATTGTAATTGGTAAAATTGACATTTACTTTGCAGCATTGACTAGAGTTTAAATAATTTATATAGCTTGTTGCCAATCTAATGAGAATTTTTCTTTTACATTGCATATAATTAATATGCTGAGTACAAACTTTTATCTTCAGTAACTTAGCTGGTTCACCAGTTTTAACTAAATTTAAACGCTTACTGAAAACTTGCATTGAGAAAATAAAATATTTAAAGTTACGTATTAACTTATAATTTTTTGGGGGGAACAATATTTATAGTTAGATTTGCAATTCAAGAAAATATATAATCTGAGAGGGATAAAGGTTTTGGAAGGAAAAATATATATTTAATAGTAATTCTCTACACAAATCATAATATTTTAGAGTGAACATTTTTTTAGATAAAATATTCTGTTATAAAATGTATAAAAAATAATTTGACATTGGTAAAAATTATATTTCTTAGGAAAAAACTCAAATATTTTTCTTTTTATCAGAATGAAAAGTTTTAATTGAAATACATTTTCTTCTTTTTCAAAACCTTAGATTTTGCTCTCATTTCAAGAAACTGCTATCGATGTGAAAACTGCGAGGCGTTCATGGAGCTCATGTCTGCATGCTGGTTCAGCCTTTCTCTTTCCAGCAGCCTTTTAAAATCGTGTTGCTCAGCTTCAGGCTCGATGTAAAAACCAACACCAGTGCTTAAGGCTTCTCTTTGTAGGTTTGATCACAGTGGCAACTTCGGAACCGATGCAGGAGTCTACCTCCTCCCTGCTGCTGTGAAGAGAAGGCCGACCTACTCTCTGCCACTCGTTCCGAAGGATTCATCTAATATGTGATTAATATGGGATTAAAAAAAAAATTCTGTCACTAATTGTTTTACATACGGATTTATGCTACATCCAATCCTAAATTTTGTACAAATCTAATACATAGGATTGATTGGGAACTCTGGATAAATGGTTGCATTAAGGATTGCCCAGTTCCATATTTGTTTTCCATCTATATTAGCCTGTCCTGTTCAGTGAGAAAATACCTTCATATTTCATTAGATAGTCCACTTTTTAAAAAAGAAATGCTCAACTAAAAATGGTTTATTAGAATTATGCTCCATCAAGTTCAGCGTAATAATGACCGAGCATTCATTATCCTCTCTGCACACAAGTATGAAGACATTCTGCTGCTCGTTGTTTGTCAAAGCTCAAACGCTCCCGTTGGTTGATACAAGCGAGCCACTGTCAGATGTACCAACAAAGCTCTTGTTTCATGTGGGCTTCGCCTGACCTCAGTGATCTCTGCCATGCAAACTAGACAATTAGTTTGCATGTTCGTGATTGCATGCAAATGCAATAACAGCTTTTTCACCTCTGAATCTGCTCTCATAGCTGTATCGCTGTGTTGCCACTATAACACAGACATTGTTGGTCTTATCTCTTCCAAAACTGAATCTGATAGATGAGTGATATTATAATTCATCTTTGTAAGATGGGGCAATGAAAATATTTAAAAGCAATTCCTTTAAACAGAACCTATAAGTGAAACAGTCATTCATTCTGCTTGCTATCTTTCCTCTGATTAATTCATACTTTGCTGCAACTGATTACATTGTGCTTCAAGCTGTAAATGTATTTTTTTTTCCACAGTGCATGGAGAAAGCATAAACAGCACTTTGCAGATCAAGCACACTGATAAAAACCAGAAGATTTGAGCTATTTTGGAGTCTTACCCATGCATCCTCTCATCTCAAGTTCCAGGGCAAACTGAAAAAGGTAATCTCATTTGTAATGTGTGACAGCTTATTTGCAAGTATGTACACTGGCAATTTCTTAATGGACCCGCCAGTGATGCTTCTCCACTCTTAAAGCTGATTTCACAAAGACACCCTGGAACAGTTTAGATGACACTGCCGTTGCCTGTGAACTCAAGTTATCAATCAAGCACCAATTAACATGCTCGGCTAGAAGAAATTAAGGGGTTCTTTGATGTTTGGTGGTTAGGGAGTGGAGCAAAGCATGACAGTGACATGATGGGCTTCAGTTTTATCCACAACACGTGAAAAGAAAGATGCTCACAGGCAGAGTCCAAACATAACAGATAATTCCCTCTATGGGACTTTTTTTTGTTTGTTTGATTGACGGATTTCAACAAGACATTTGAGCGAAGACTCAGTCGGTGAACTCAACTGAACTTGTCCAATTTTAGTATTTAAATTGTTCCAGCATCGGATATCCTGTTTTATTTTCTGGTTGTAACAAAGTCTTCTCCCCCACACCACTTCCTCTGAAATAGCTGAACCTCAAACGCAGCAGCGAGCGCAGCAGCTGCACAGTTAGCGTGCACTTCCTCAAAAAAGCGCGAGTGAAAAGGATCTGTTTTGCACCTTTGTGCTAAATAAGAATATAAGAAACCAGTTGTCTTCCAAAAGCTGCTCTTTTGGTTTCGATAAGGCCCAGTTTTCAGGAATCAAAGGCTTTGTGATGATATCATGCAGGTTGCATCCGAGCAAGTGAAACCGAGACGAACAAAGTGATGTCTGCATACGTTTGTAGATAATGTAATTTAGTTTTAGACTATTATCATTATGAGTAGGCAGGGAAGTCAAGGTGTTCTGCACAAAGACAACACCCAAGATATTTGCAGAGAGGAAGAATAAGAAAAGAAAATCAACAAATCTGTGCCTCAGAACTCGGTATGTTCTGTTAATTAGAGCTGAGATAGCAGAGTTTAGTGTTAAAGCGCAACCACATTACAGAGTCATGCTAAATGAGGAAAAACAAAACTAGGAAACAGGCAGACTCGCTACAAAAACAATGTCCCAAAGCTACTAATCAAACAACTCCTGATCTAGATCTAGACCTCAGATTACGCTAATGAATTCTAATTCTTATGTTTTACCATGTAAATATGTATTAAAGTGGTAGACACAGACAATCCCTGCCTACAGCAAAGGTTTTAGCATAAATGATTTGCACTTGTGAGCTTCATGCTGCACCTTTTGAAGCCTTTTTTAAGCAGCAGGATTTTGCAGTTATATCCTAAAATCTCTTTTTTTTGGGGGGGGGGGGGAGAGATTTGCCATTTAACGTGGCTTTTTTTCCAAGTATTATCGACTGTCTTACCTCTGAGGGAAATGCTTTCAGCTGGCTTGCTTCCTCACCAACAACAGAGTAGTTAAGCTCTTTGTCTGGCTGATATTATCGACCAAAAACCTGGACAACACACATCGCTATCAGGACGCGTTTTGCACATCACAGCGTCAGTAAGAGGATACAAAACTTTAATATGGGACTAAATTTTGAATCAAAGGCAATAAAGAAGAGCTGCAGTTGAATTTAAAAGGATTGATTTATATAGGTTTAGATCTGCAGTCAATAGTTATCTTTTAAATGGTCAATGATTTATTTATTGTTTTTAACTCCATGAGAAAGAGTTAACCTGTTGTTCAGATGTCTCGGGTCTCTTCCAAATTCCTACAGGTTATACACAATTGAAAAGCTAAGTTTATTCTGATGTAAATGATGTGTACCATTTCATGTACATTTATGTCAGACCAGTTGAAAATGCAGAAGTGATGCATATTTGATCCATTTTGTACTCTGGTAAGAGATGCTGCTGCACCAGATTCAATCCTGTTACACCAAGGGTCTGGTAAAAGTGTCCAGACAGAAATTTGGTCCACAACAAACATTTCATTCAACCATAAAAAAGTTTTAAGTGAAAATTGAAGGATGTTAAGGGATTAATTATGTAAGAGAAGATGCCTAACGAGGTGTTTGTTATCAGGACAATGGCTTCCATGAAGTCAGAAACCAGAGCCTGCGGGAGCTGTTGCTACGGGCCAGGCCCAGTGTAAACGGCTAACATTGATGCGGTTCAAGGGCCACCTTGTTCTTTCACCACTGTGTTGAGCAGCTGAAGGGATTCTGGAAGAGAAAAGCTTCCACCTGACTGATCTTTTTAAATCTGTATCTGCTAAGCTGCTGTCTGTACTTGCATTTTAAAAAGCAACATCACTGTGTAAAGCAGTGTTTCTCAACACTGGTGTGTTAAAGCAGGGTTGTCTTTCAGACATGCGGGTCAGTGGTACTTGAGTGATGCAAAGTATATCCCCATAGGGACTCAGAAACATGTCAGACAACCATCATCATGCCACAAGTACAAGTAAAAACTCAACATGTTGCAGGCATCAAATTCAAAGCGCGTACACACTACTAATCAAAGGTTTGGGCACACTTTCCTATCAAATCCAATGGAAACGTCTCTAGTGGTTTGAATACACCACTATTCAAACTTTGAATAGTGGTGTATTTGTAAAAAAAAAAAAAAAACACAAAAATAATAAAGTTTATCAATTTGGAGAGTTTGGCACTGTAGCCTCACAGCAAGCAGGTTGCCGGTACGATCCCCTGCTTGGTTGGTTGCCTATCTGTGTGGAGTTTGGATGTGGGCTTCCCCCCACAGTCCAAAGACATGCACCCTGGGGATAGGCTGATTGGAGACTCTACATTGCCCTTACGAGTGTGTGTGTGAGTGTGTTGGCCCTGTGATGGACTGCCGACCTGTCCAGGATGTACCCCACCTCTCGCCCTGTGTCAGCTGGGATTGGCTCCAACCCCCCCTGTGACCCAGTTCGGGAATAAGCGGTAAATAATGGATGGATGGATGGATGGATGGATGGATGGATGGATGGATGGATGGATGGATGGATGGATGGATGGATGG
>JBAMHX010000016.1:25445128-25461908 GCA_037177515.1 Pseudomugil tenellus
CTTTCTATCATCTCCAACCAGTCTGTCCATTCTCCTCTGACCTCTGACATCAACAAGACATTCTGGTCCAGACAACTACTGGATATTTTCTCTTTTTTACAACATTCTCTGTAAACACTAGAGATTGTTGTGTGTAAAAATCCCAGTAAATACATGACTCAGTGTACCTTGTTGCTGCCATGTGATTGGCTGATATTTGTGTTGAAAACAGACCAAAAGAAGTGGCTGGTGAGTGTTGTTGGCACAAAGTGACCTAACCTTAGAGCATTCATGCATCCACTTGCATGAGTACTCTGCATCTTGAGAGATAGCTGGAATGGACTTTGGATAAAATGTAGAAACTCCTCAGAAAATTGGAGGATGATGAATCTGTTGATGCATTCTCACACAGGTAACCCTGCAGCTGTAGCAGCTGCCTGCCAGATTTCCCTCCCGGTGCTGAGCATTGCATTGTGTCCAGCTCTCCATGGAGGAATGTTAGAGATGACTCTGCCTGTGACACTCGCCCAAAATATGTTTCCTCTTCACTCTACAAATGCCAGCTAATGCAAAGCTCCACATTTGGCTCTCGTGACCTTTATTAAAGCTGATAGCAGCAGCCATGGATACCGGGGGGGGGGGCTCCACATTGGAACAATAAAAGCTAGTAGTGGGTCTAGATTACAGATCTGTGTGATGACAGGTAAGGGAAAATGACATGCGAATATTATCCCTCACTGATGTGATAATTACCTGCAGTCCACTGCCTGGGAAAGGTTATCTCCCAAACAGACGAGCAGAAATGCACCGATGCAACACAGCAGGTTGCTTAGAGATGAGCTGCCATTTTCCATCCACAAGTGCTGAAAACCGCCTTTACAGGACAGGCACATTTGATAGATTGGTAATCTATGAACTCATTTTTAGAATGTTTTCTTGGACAAGAAAGTAAGTAATGAATGCATTTGTACATCTTAACTTTCAGTCTTTTTTTTTCTATGAAATGACTGTGAGGCATGTTGTGGAAGTTGTGCTTAAAATATGTACACATTTGTCTGAATTAAAACAAAGAAAGCAAAGAAATGTAAATAAAAAGAAGACTTAAAAGCAGAAAGTTTCCCCTTTTAAAGATTTTGGATGATCCCTCTTTTGTTAACTTGATTCAGGCCAAAATTATATCAGATGACAGCATAATCCCACATCGTTATCAACATCAAAACGAGTTGGACGCTGTTTGGCCTGGGGCTGATGGCAGCACAGTTTCTGTAACAGGATGATATGGATTACACTTTGCAAAGCGACCTTGGCCCCTTCTCATTATGCCTGCCAGTCGAACACAGTGATGACCGCATGCGTCGCATCGCTGCCAAGTAAAACCCAAATATCCCTCTGATGATTAAGGTCACTCATACGCTGCTCTGCAGAAGCCGAACTCATATAAGCCCCGGAGAGCAGGGGAAGGGTGGGGGGGTTGGGTTTGACCGTTTGGACTCCACTTAGCCTTGATGTCTTTACAGTGAGGTCTCTCCGATACCGCCCAGGTTGTCTCTGCTTCACTGCAGAATAAAAACAAGTGCACTGAATCCACACTTCTACTCCGAGGCAGCGTGACCTGTTGTTGACTTTGATTTGTGTGTCATTAAGAGGTTTAAGCTTCTTCATGAGTTTATCCCTGGATCACAGGGATCTACCAGGCTCACCGGTCATTTGCTGTTGGTATCCCAAGAGCTCAGATTGTTAGGGGCCGCTTTACTCTGAATATGATGGAAATGTGTTGGACTAATTTGGCTTTAGTAGGATTGGCTGAATATTAGTCCACTCATCCAATGGATTATCTCATCGCTGTGGCAAACACATTGTACACGGTCAGATCTGTCAAACATCCATGCATGTCTCATTTTCCTGTAATATCTAGCGCTTCTCATAGAAAGCGCCGGTAATGGTGAGAGCTTTTGGAGTTCTTACCGGTGAGAGGAGCTTATCTGCACAGACTGGACGTGTTTTCATCCAGTGTGAGTTCAACATCAGGTGTCAAAAGCATTTACGCGCTGATGCACGTGCACCGTGTTAACCAGAGCTGCAAAAAGAAGATGGGTCGGTGCCCTGCAAGTAAACCAGACTTACTCAACTCACAGAAATAAACAAATAATAAAATGCAATATTTATACGAGCTTTTTTTTCTCCCTGTTAAATATTCATTTTCTGTTGTGAGGATTTTCCCCCTAATTTCCCTCCAGCAGCAACATGACTGACCTTCCTATTGGCTGTAGCATGTTGAAGTGACAGCTGGTGTGATGCAATAACACCCCCTCCACTATGCAAGTTATAAAGAGCAATATCTAGTTCCATGGATTGAGATAAGCTTAGGTAGATTAATGCTCTGGGACACTGAAATGTTTGTTGTGTAAAAGCTCTGTTTATAAAACAATGTGTCATTGCTGTATATGTAAAAGTCTGATCTGGCAGATGGCCTGAGCTCGGAGTTTCTCCACGTTAAAGGCACTATTCTATGCTTTGTACCCCTCTGGCTTAATGGGATTTTAGAGTCTACATTCAAATGAATTCTATATCGAAAAACGGGGATTATTTTACAGGCTGTTTAATCTCTCCCTCTCTTTCTCTCTCTCTCTCTCCCTCTCTCTCTTTTTTTTCAAAACTCAGCCTGTCCCATGGTTTTAGCATTCGTGGAAAAGTGGAGTGACTGTGAGTGCTACAATCAATGAACGCTAGAGTGCAGGCGGCCTATCAGCTCAAAGAGCCAGAGAGATGCCCTGTGGACCGTTTCTCTAACGTGAAGCGTGCTCAGTCAATTTGACTCACTTCATCCCGGCTGCCGCGCACGCCTTCCCACAAGCGTTCCCATCCTGCTCGACAAGGACAGACACGAGGCTTCAGCAGACCCAGAAACAGATCCGGTGCTGCTCTTCCACTGAAGAACAGCTTCATTCCCTCCAAGCTTTCGCTGCCTCTCTGGGGGAGAGGCGTCGGGCACCAGTCAGCCTCTGCATCTTGGATCAAGCAGCTACTTGCCAGATAAATAGAAAAAGCAAAGAAAACTGTGGTGGAAAGCACTCGCTGGAACCCCAGGGGAGAGGTCCCATCACTTCCTGAACAGGACTTTGAGCTGAAGATTCAGCGCCTGCACCTGGGTCCCGACAGATCCCATCATGCCTCACTCCTTCCAGCTGAAAAAAGGTGAGACCTCCATCGTCTGTTTGTCAACACTGGTTAAAAATGAATCAGAGTGCAGCGAAAAGAGAACAAACTCTTGGTTTAAGCCTTCAGAGAGCTGAGGAATAATTTAGGTTCCTGAAAATTGTGACTTAATGTGTCACAAAGATTATAAAATATGCATAGTTTGAACTTCATTCAGCTTTTTCCTAATAATGCAGATTATTGCTAAAACTTCCTTCATCACTGTATGCTTTGAAAAGTGAATTCAGCTTTATTTTTTTTTAAAAAAGGACAGATAAACCTAAATATCAGTTGTCAGGAGGGACATAGAGGGAACTTCACACCTCAGTAGGATGGAAGACAGCCCATGTAAAGGCCACAAACACGGGCTGCCTAACTGATCCCTTTGATAACGCTACAGATTTCCATACAACTTTTTGCTGGTCATTTAATCTGAGATTTAATCAATGTGCTGCTGAATGGCTTGTTCAGAGTTAACATGCATGCAAACTACCAGCAAAGGATGGACAGTGTGATAAAACAACTGACATCTGATAAGCAAATAGGAGAATTGAATCCACCAATTGGACCTCACATGTTTTATCTGCTATGTAAAAATATGTAAAAAAAAAAAAAAAAAAAAAACTTAACACAAGCCAGGATGCGATATGAGCAATTTGAGAGAACTTTTTGATTCAGTTTTGATTTACACAACTGGAATCTCGGTTTGCGCTGAAAGGAGGCTGAAAACAAAGGTGAGTGGTTAAGATGAAACTTCCATCTGAGAGCTTCTTTTTCTGTGTATTTGTTGTTTATACGACCCGTCGGTGGATTTTCTTTCTCTTCAGCTCACGCCTGATACTTTTTCTAAGAAATCGCTTGTGGTTTTGTGCCTGCAGTTTTCAAACAGTTTTCAAAAATACTGCAAATATCAAAAGTGTCTCTGTGGCATGATGAAGACCAGATAACAATAATGTGAAGGTGCAGTGGAGCTGGCAGAGTCTGAACTTCCACCTGCCATTTTCTGGGCTACAAAGATGCTTTTAATGAAAGCATGGGGGGCGGGGGGGCAGTGCAGTGATGGTTGCTGAGGCAGGAGTACAATCAGAAGTACATTTTGCAGCAAAAATCAGGCTTAATTACAGCTGATTGTTGCTGGAGTTTATTTGTTTCTTGCATAAATACACCGTGGGAGGTTTTTCTGTATGCAGAAAAAAAAATACTTGCTTCAAGTATTTAATAAAATGAAGGTTTAGGCTGAAAATATAACAAACGGAGAAGCTATTTTGGTAAAATATTGTAAAAAAAAATAAAAACAAAGTTTTTTATGCTTGTGCTTTGGATACAATATTAATATATTTCTTTTGATATTTTATTGAAACAAAATGCTGTAATTATCTCCAAACCAATCTATGTCAGCACGCAGAGGTTGGTTGTTTGTTTTTTTTCCTTTTTTGCCTTAGTCGGATTGCTTTCATCCTCATCAATCCCATGTTTCCATGTTGGATTTAAATCCATTTGCTGCTTTGACTGGAGGAAACCTCCAAAGAGCTGCATAAACACAGCAACATGCCACTGCAGGTTGGAAATGTTTGCTGCATCTTTGGTAATCCAGGTTTCTCTCATGGAAAGCTCTGCAGCTCCTCCGTCTGCGTGTTTGAAGAGAGGCGATGCATCTGACCTCTCGTGTCTGAACGTGAGCTAATAAAAAATGTAGATATGTTCAGTAAGAACTGTAAGCGTGCTCTACCCAGGATTACATTCATATTTTAGGATTTTTCCAGCACGGAAGCAGCACAGACAGCGTGCCAAAGCTGTGGATGTGCTGCTTTGTGCGAGGCTCTTGTTGAACTGTGGCCTGGAGCAAGGTGTGTACAGTTCCTGTTTAACCAGCCCTGTAGACCAGTGTCAGCAGTTGGGATTATACTCAGGCAACTACTTTGACCTGGCAGTTGAGGCAGTGGACCACTGGGAAATTTTTATATGGTGGGGGGGAGAGAAAAATGAATAGCTGCAAGCTAACAGGAGAAATGAGAAGCCAGAAACACATCGCTGCAGCGAGGCTGCATCTGTGTGCAGTCAGTCACTACAAAACTTAAATAACGGGAGCATATTTGCGTTAGTCCCAGTGTTCCCAGCGGTCCCCTGTCGGCGTTTTGGCATACTCCACCGGTGGCGCAGTAGGACTGAGCGCTGGCTGCTTACATGACAACTTAACTGGTTTGGTAGCTTTTCAATCTTGACTGTTTAGATCACCACAAGCTCAGTGATGGTGGAAGTTTCCATGGCTTCTGTGGAAATACACTCCAAATGTTACCTCTGTTGTCTAAACAGAGCAAAGAGATGTTAGATCAGCACATATTCACATTTATTTTTTCATTTAGTCATTTTATTCTATTTTACAAATGTATAATTCGCAAAAAAATGAATAATCATTTTTAAAAATATTTTATTAACAACTTTTATTGTTTTTTATTATGATACATGTCAAAGATAATCAGATTAAAATGGAAAAAGTCATTTTTTTTCTCTATTGCTTTTGTAATTTCTGCTGTAAGTCAGCTTGCATTCATGCTTTACTTTTTATCTTTCTGTTTCAATCACTCTGCTCTAATTATCTCTATTCGAGACTAAAACCCTGGTGGGGTTTTTTCCTGTGCCATGGGGGTGCATCTGTAAGTAGGAGTATGTGTGTGCCTAATGTCAGACAAAAAGAAACAAAAATGCTGTGATACAAGAAACATTTCCACCACACATCCAGCCAGTCTAGACCTGCAGCTCGACACTAACTAGATGTTTTGACAGCAGAGCAGAAAAGAAGGGTTGAGTCAGACAGATGGTTCTTATTGGATCATTATCAAGGGTGGTGCAAAGAAATAAGAGCCACTTGTTTACCATTTGAATCTCTCATTTAAGCTTCCTGTCAAAGCGAGGGTACCTCTGTTAAAACGCCAAACTCAACCCACGTGGAGGCGCATAAACAAATCTCTGAAACTAATCTCAGAAGTTTCCCCAAAACATGGCTGATCCTCCTCGTGCCCGCTTGGAACATCTGCGTTTCTGCAGAATCGGAGCGTGTGGAACAAAAAAGAAAGATGGCGCAAACTGCAAATATTGTGCAGATGTGTGAGGATGCTCTTCCTCTGGAAGTTACTGATCCATCATCCAGCAGATGGCACACTGGCGAGAAGCTCTTTGTGGTATGTGTGGAAAATTCCACCGCGTTCGACTCTGCAGGCTGCATTCCTGGACTCCTCTCAGCTGGCCTTGAGAAAGTCCTGAATCTACATGCTTTGATTTCACCAAATTGGAATTCCAGCCCACTTCCACGCCTCTGCTTTGACTCCAACCTCAGCATGGAGTGTGTACAAGCAAACTGGGGAAGTCAAGGTTATCCACAGAGACACGCTGCACAAAACTTGCTCCAGAGATAACTTAAAGAGTCCAGCTGTGTCTTTGTTGGTTTCTGATAAATAGCAGAATAAAACCATCTACAAAGCTTTCACACCTCTGGATAATATTTTAGCACTGACCACCAGAAGCTGCCAAAATACATGTAACAGCTCATGTCTATAAGTTTGAGAAGAAGACCCTGAAAAGCCTGTTTAATTAAGTGCAATGCCAAAATGATCATTTGTAATCATGAAGCCCTTTTAGATAAAACGTAAACCTCAGAGAGCTCTTTACCTCTATCATTCAGAGCTGCCGCTAATCTTCCCGCTTGTGTTTAACCTTGTCAAGTGGGATAAAAGACAAGTTTCAACCCGGCGTGCACGCACACAACAGACAAGATTTCATGTCAGAATATGACTACTCTGTCTGTTAATTAAAAAAAGCAGGAGGCAAGCTTCCAAAGAAAGAGCCCTCCTGCACAGGGAAGCTTTTGAAGTGAATTTTTTTCCACTGATTCCAATTATTAAACCTCGTGTTCTTTAGCAATCATTATAAATGATGCATGTCTTACTGTATGTATTCAGAGATCTCTTCAAACAGATGATCAAGGAAAAAATATGTATAAGTACATACAGCAAGAGCTGGAGAGGAAGTCTTTATTGACATGCAGAGTTCACACCTGCAGTCGTTACGGCGCTTAACAAAGAAAAACTGATGTGTAGACAAAAGCAAAAATAAAAAAAAAGCTTCCAGGATGCATGGAGTTAAAAAAGTGAAACTTAACAATATGAAAAGAAATTCTTTTAGAGAAAGGAACTAAAAAGACCTCTGTAGCTAACAGCATTATCTGTTTGGTGTTACAGCGCGGTTGCATCATGCCTTTCAGAACAAAACTCCACACTCACATCTTTGCTGACAATGAACACTGAAGTTGGCAGAAATTTGCTGTGAAACGAGACAAAAGTGTGCAGTTTGTGAAGAGAAAAGAAAAAAGTGAGGCAACCTCCGGGCCTCAGGCTTTTGTCGGTGGGCATTTCTGCTCAGTGACCTATCATGCAGCAAGTACAGGCAAAAAAAAAAAGATGTTTCACACTGCATCATGAGTGGGTTTTTTCCCCCACTGGGATCACAAGCCGCTCCTGCTGGGATTGTTTCTGACAAACACACCGAGACCCTAAACGTCATGACCGCTTGTTTAATTATCCCGCCTGAATGAAGATCAGCGGATTAGCTGATACACGGCTCATAGTGTCTTAATGCACCCCCGATCAGATCAGACTGGGGCATATTGATCAGCTTCTCTTCCTGCCCTCTGTAAGTGGGTCATTTATTTTATGCAAGAAATTGGTTGTGGAGAAGTTTGCCAAGGATTTGCAGTAATTATCTCATCCTTCTATAGCTGGGCACAGCATGAGGCCTTGGTAAATTACACATCTCTCTCCTAACTCCTGGATGGTTTATGGCCGTGCATTATGCATAACTGTGCTGGAGCGCCTTCAACATCCCCCAAGTGGATTGAAATAAAGTTGACGCTGCTCTTTGTTTGGAGCTCAACACAGTCTTTATTTGGCAGTGCTGAATCGGAGATTGCTGTAAAAGCGTTCGTCTTAATTATTTTGGAGACTTTTTTCCCTCTCAGCCCCCCCCCAACACCTCCTCTTTTTATTCTCCCTGATGGTTTGTGAACACCTGAAGTGTTTTTAGTGGGACGCCGGATCCAGATGGGCGGATGCTCGGGCAATCCACGGGGAAATGTCACACGCGTTAAGGCATACTGGGTTAAAAAAGATTCACAAAAAAAGGGAGCACAGTCGTTCACAGAATGATGAAGGTTATAAGGCGGCTCATAACACCAGATGGTGGGATCACACGCATAACTGTTTTATTTTTCTCTTAGCAATAAGACTAAGACAATTCAGCAAAATGACTGAATTATCTTAAATTTACTTGTGATCCATCAATTTGAACTTTTCTTTCTATATAGTTTAAAACCTCAAGGACACTTTAAATCAACACCTAGATATTTTACACTTAACTTGTTTAATTTTTTTTTTATTTTTCTGATAGAATGGTGTCCTTTCCAGGTGTACCTGCCTCTCGCCTACTCATTGCTGGGAGACTCCAGCTTCCCCACGATCCTGAATTGGAAAATAGAAAATGGATGAATGAATGAGTGTTTTTTTTTTTCCAGCCCAGCAAATGCTCCTTCTGTGCCAGGGAGTGAACGGGGTGAGAAAAGACGGGGAATCAGTGGTTTGGAATCACCACAAACAAGGTTTCCAAGGTGAGTCACTGTCATTTGTGTGCCCACATGTTGTGAAATGAATACAACTTCTTAGATGCTGTCCCAGCAGCTCTCCCCTTCATGCAAAGCCAAAGATACAAAAATTCATCTCATCTTTTCATTTCATGGTGATTTCTTCAGCAGGGGAAGAAGAACACAAACTACAAAGAAAAAAGTTTATATTTTCTTCTTATTATTGTTATGTTATGAAAAATGATGCAAGGCGGAGTGCACATGCTTAGGTTAAATGCTTCAAAATGCACAGAAGTAAACTCAGCTCATTTTTTTGGGCTGTATTAAACATGACATAAAAAACATCCTCATTGTTTTTATAATTACAGTCATGCCACCAAGAAGGGAGGTATTTTCAGGGAAAACATAACAAGCAAAAGTCAAAACAAGGGCTAAACTTTCGTTTAACGCCAGAAACCCCCCCAGACCTGACCTTGGCAAGTCATTTTACAAAGTTTGACAGCATTTTAAAGATTAACTGGATGTTTTCTATAAGCTCGCGTTGTTTTTGTTAGTAATGCGCGCGCTTTAAGTGCAACAAGTAGATTTTAAAAGCCATCTATAAGATTATCATCCTTTTGAATCACTCCTCCGATATCCACAGGCTAAACAAACAACAGCATCTCTTTCTACAAAGCAATAACAGCTGGAAAGCCACGCGCAGATGAAAACTTAACCAATGCGAACAGCCCACGGAGAAAAAGAAGTCCCATCACAAAACGGTCCGCTAACTGCCTACAGACGTGTGAATAATAAGTCGATTAAAGCTTTTCCTTTTACAACAAACCCCCGACGGTAATTTGCTGCGTTTCTCCCGTCTATGAAGTTGGCATACCTGCAGGAGAACCGGCCTACAAAGTGATAAAGAGAAAAAAATTCAAGCCTGTCACATGGACACGTCCGCACGGACTTAATTTAGATGTCTGTCTTTATGCTGTTCATGTCGGCTCTGTGTATTAAATGCGACGGAAGGCAACGACACGATAGATTGCTTAAGTCATGGAATATAAATTAGTTCTGAGAATTTCGGGGGCTGGGTTAGAAGAAGTGGTGACGTCGCCACCTCGACGTCCTGTGACTGTGGACGCAACCAAACGAAGGGGAATTCAGACTCAAACGCAGCAACTGAGCGCCATTTATTTTATGTTTAAATGCATTTGTACCGTATTTTGAAAAATTATTTTCGTATATTATAACCGTATAAAGTACAAGGTGTAATATTTAGTAGAAAAACCGGTTTTAAAACCATTTGTTCTGATCGCTACAGAAACAGACATCTCTCCCCTGTGCTGGGAGAATGGTACGGTCTCGGGCTCAAATTCCGAGAATTGAGCTCGTCTGATTCTTAGAACTGGGGTTCTTAGAAGTGGTGATGCAAGAAGTTTCTAGGAAAGCGCTACCAGGTGATTTTTTAAATTCCATTTTTCTTATTATTTGGCGCGAACTTGTTATATAGGCTACTATGTACTGTTGATGCTTTAGACATTTGTCTATTTGTTGCTGGAAAAGTGTTTGTTAAGCCGGGGCTGTGTGGGACCGTGTCAGCGCGAGCAGTCGAAACTCCGCTGCGGTGACAGCCGGAGCAGCCGCTCTGTTTGACAGATCGGCGCTGCGCTGCGCAAGCAGCGGGGCCGCACAGCAGCCGCTCGTCGCGCGCTGTTTGGCAGTAATAACGGGTAATAGATGAGTACACCGGCGGCAAACGGAGGGCAGGCTGTTCGAGCAGCGCTTGTCCGGAGTCCGGGCTGTCGCGCACGGCGCTCGCGGTGGATGTGTTGACGCGCTCTGATTTGATGCCACTTTTGACGCTCGGAGTGTCAGCACGCAGCGAAGATGTGGCACGCGCGCGCTGTCACACGAACTTTGCTGACAGCATGGCAGCCGAAGGTTTGGGGTATTTTTATTTCGCGGCCGCATGGATGGTAATTTGCGCTAACGGAGCGCAAAATGAAAAAATAAAAATAAAAAAGCTGCGCCGATCAAAACTTCTTGTTTTCGCTATAAAAATGTAGCGGAAATCTCACTGTTGAGGGTTAAGTGTGTGTGTTAAGTGTGTGTGTGCGCAGTAGAGGCTGCAAGTTGTCTTATTTTTCCACTGTGACACTGTTTGACAAGTTCAGTGTTTCACCACGAAAAGCGCAGTTTCTGCTCCCCAATGGAGAGTTTCCATTCGGTTGTATTTATTATTTAGGGGCCTAAATTCACATAAAATTGGAGAGATTGTGCAATTTTTTCTTAAAAAAGCAGATTAAATTTTAGATTTCCCCCTCAAACCCAAAGAATGAAGTTATTTGCTTGTAATCGTGTCGTTACATTTGTTTGTGTTGCTGGTTGATTAAGCGGCAGGAAGGTCATTATTTCCCATCGGTCAGTTTAAGGTGTCCTGCTTCTATTTATGGACGTGTCCAGTTTCAGACTTCAGTCTTGACATTGAGTTAAAGATACTGTCATAAACCCGCCTGCATGTTGTAAAACCTTTTTTCTCCTCCTGGGGTTGATTCGGTGTTAAATTTCGCTTCAATAAAGTGTTTGACCCAGAAAACAGGAATACAGACCAGCAGATTGACACGAAACGCTGTTTATTTCCCTTTAAAACAGTTGCTGTAGTATAAATAGTAACCTATAGTAAAACAGTACAGCGAACTGTTATACGTTGCGACCTGCACCGGTTCAGTTAGACTTAGTCAGACAAAAGCATCTTGTAGTTTAAATTAAAATGTCATATTTGCGTTTAGTGAAAAAAAAGTTTTTTAAAAAAAGTTTTTAGTTAAAAGAATATAGTTTTTTTTCATTAACTTAATAAAAAAAATCTTAAAATGTAAAAACTTTGAAAAAAGGAAAAGACTACATTTAAAAAACATAAATTGATCTATTTGTCCTCCTGTTTATGGTTTATTTATGCAAGCAGCACTTGCATAAAAACATCTCTGGTGTTAGAAAAAGAAAGTCGGACTGAACTTTCGTAAATAGAAAATTTCTGCTAATTTTGATACAAGTTGTCCTTTAAATAATGTTAATGTGCTCATTATTCCTAATTATACTGAAAACTTCTTGAAAAACTATTTTCAAAATGGTAATTTTGTATATCTGATAAATATTTTTAATAGATCTTTTATAGTTTTTCTTTGAGTTATTTTTAGCCTGTATAATCTAATATGGACTTGATTTGTCACATTAAGCTGCCAAACAGTTTCGGAGGGAGAACTGATTCCTGAGGCAGACATTTAAATGTCTAGACGTTGTTTGTTTGATAAATGGCGCCGCCTATAGGAGATCAGGGAAACTCCTTTTTGTATAAGCTGGTATATACTGAGTTTAAGTTAAAACCAGTTCACGAGATCACCCCAAACCTTTTCAAAGCTACAAAATACTTTGAACCAAAATGAAGCCATTTAAGTATATTTTTTTACTCTTTATTTATTAAAAATCGTGGTTTTTTTCTTGTTTCCAGAACTTGATAAAATGGCTTGCGCAGCAGACAGCTGCATACAGTTCACACGCCATGCAAGTGATGTTCTGCTGAACCTGAATCGGCTGCGCAGCAGAGATATCCTCACAGATGTCACCATCTTGGTTAACAGACAGCAGTTTCGTGCACACAAGACTGTCCTGATGGCTTGCAGGTGCGTTATAAGACTTTTAAATTCTTCTACTTCATGACAAATAAACTCATTTTTGTAATTTATCTTGTTTTTTTTCTCTTTCATGGCTGCAGTGGGTTGTTTTACTCTATCTTCACTGACTCCCACAAGTGCAACCTTAATGCTATCAGTCTGGACCCGAAGGTGGACCCAGAGGGTTTCGCCATCCTGCTGGAGTTTATGTACACCTCCCGACTTACACTAAAGGAAAGTCTGATTATGGCCATCATGAATACAGCTATTTATCTGCAGATGGACCATGTTGTGGACACGTGTCACAGATTTATCAAATCCAGGTGGGTGTAACAAGCTCCATCACGCATTCAGTGTAAGTTCCAGATTCCCAGCGTCTGTATATTCACCGCATGCCTCTCTTTGCAGTGATCCTGCAGCCAAGCTGCCCAGAGACGAGTTTTTGGTCAGTCCTTTGGTTTTACCTCAGGATGTCCACGCTTACCGTCCTCATGATGTTGTTGAGAGTTTGCACAGCCGCATGGCTCCGTTCAGGGATGGAAGGCCCTACGGCCCAAACATGTTCAGCAGCGTCAGTAGCCCCAGTAACTACCACCTCTACGGGCAGTTTCCCATGCCCGGATTCCCCTTTCCCCTCTGCAAGCTGACCGATACCAAAAATGCTTTTGCTGACCTCTCAAAGAGTGGCGTCCACCACAAGCACTGCTCTCCACATGACAGCAGCAACGCCATCAGGGCCGAATACACCAGGGCTCTTGGCACGAGCGCCTCCGGCATTGTTCACTCAACCTCGTACGCCTCCAGGGAGGTGGTGAGAGATGATGAGATGAGGAAGGAGGGCCATGACTGCGTTGGTCAGTCCATCGGTCTCAGCTCAAGGAAGCGTGTGTTTCCCGTGCTGACCCTGGAGCATCAGAAAGACTTGAGCAAGGATCTCGCTCCTCAGGTGGAGGACGACCTCATCCATCAGCACTACCCTCTGGGAATCTCCTCCGCTGGGCGGAAGAGTCTGGTGAGCAGCCCGCAGAGCCCCCTGAAGTCAGACTGCCAGCCCAACTCTCCTACCGAGTCCAGCAGCAGCAAGAACGCCGGCCTCTCCCAAGCCGGTGGAGCGCAAGCCCCGCAGGGAACGTCTGACCCCAAGGCTCGCAACTGGAAGAAGTACAAGTTCATCGTGCTGAACCAGAGCGCGAAAGAAGAAGATCCCGGGCTTCGCTCTCCTCAGCGGCTTGGCCTGCAGCCCTACCTTCACCCCAGCGACTCGGAGAGCCTCGACCCTCAAACCACAAGCAAGAGCAGCGATCACAGCGAGGACCTTCCTGCGCCACAGGCTAGTCGACTCAACAACATCATTAACAGGTTTGGCTGAGATATTTCCTTTAAATACAAAATAAGCTGAAAGGATTCGTCTGAAAAAAAGCGGCGCAGAGTCTAAATCTGCTTTTCTGAATCTTCAACTTGTGTTTGTGCTCAGTGGACTCGAAGGGTCTTTGAGGAACGGAGACGGTCACCCTCAACACTACCTGAACCGCCTCAGCTGCTCGACCTGCGGCTCCCAGTCGCCCCAGCACTCCGAGGTCTGTCCCAACACCTCCAGGTCCCGTCTCTCGGAAGACATGGCCGAGCTTCATTCAGAATATTCAGACTCCAGCTGTGGTTAGTTTTATTTCTTTCAACATCACATCTGTTCCCTCGTCCTATCAGAGCAGCGGTTCACTTCCACTTCTGCTTTCCCTCCGACAGAAAATGGTACGTTCTTCTGTAACGAATGTGACTCCAGGTTTGCCGAGGATGAAGCTCTGAAGCAGCACATGCTTCAGGTCCACAGCGACAAGCCATACAAGTGTGACCGCTGTCAGGCTGCGTTTAGGTACAAGGGCAACCTCGCTAGCCACAAAACAGTTCACACAGGTAACAAACACTTCCTGCCTGTCTTTCCCTTTTCAGGTGTGTGTGTGTCTGTGTGTCTGTCTTCCTCTAAACGTCTGTCTTTATCATTTCCAGGAGAGAAACCGTATCGCTGTAATATCTGTGGTGCTCAGTTTAACAGACCAGCTAACCTCAAGACTCACACTCGCATCCACTCAGGAGAGAAGCCATACAAATGCGAGACTTGTGGAGCTCGTTTTGTACAGGTGAGCAAACCTGGAGTTCATTTCAGCTCCGCCTTGCAGGTAGCATTTTCTCTGCTCTGAAAGCAAACTTCATTTTGCGTTTCGTTCCTCCTTCAGGTCGCTCATCTCCGCGCCCATGTGTTGATCCACACGGGGGAGAAGCCATACCCATGTGAGATCTGCGGGACACGCTTCCGTCACCTGCAGACGCTGAAGAGCCACCTGCGTATCCACACAGGCGAGAAGCCCTACCATGTAGGTCCACTTCCTCTCACTCCTTGACCAGTTCAAAAAAGAAAACACACACAAATATAACGCTGCTCTTGTTTCCTGTCCAGTGTGAAAAATGCAACCTGCACTTCCGCCACAAGAGCCAGCTGCGGCTTCATCTGCGACAGAAGCACGGCGCCATCACCAACACAAAAGTCCAGTACCGCATGTCCACAGCAGACATGCCTACTGACTTGACTAAAGCATGCCAAGCTACATAAAGAACACTGTTTCCATGGAGACTAGCTTGACATTGGCATTTATAAATCCCCAAAACTCCCCAAAAATGTGTACAATCATCCCAAATTGTAGCACCACACTGTGTTCGTTAGACAATTTAAATCGGCTGTTGCGCCATTCTGAACGGGTTTCCACTACATGTGAACGTTGAGCCGCTGACGGCATCGTAGTCACTTTATTGTTTATATATAGATATGAAAAATATATATATATATGTATGTACGTGGAAGTGTTTTTAGGACTTGAGGGTACGTATATAAAGCTTTATTTTGTTCAAAAGGATGGAATGTAAACAATGTGGTTTTTTTAAATACAGTATTTTATATCAGAGAACTTACTTTTTCTGAAAGTATTGAAAATTTTGATCGACGAGTGGTACATATATTTTAAGATAACGGGGCTTTGCGGCTGTATAAAGTTGTCTATACATTTTTATGTCGTGTACAGACGTGTTGCTTCCTGTCAAGTTGCCATATTCACATGAAATGAGAAAAGAATTGTGATACTGTAATTGGATTTGGTTTAAAAACATATCAGGTGGCTGTTGCTGTCCGATGCAGATGTGCATGAGGTTCTCTAGCCGAAGTGGGCGACTACATAAATATTGTGACATATTGTGTAATTCTCTCTGCTGGCAGAGCCAATCTTTAGTGTTGAACTGCAACTCAAGGTACTGCTTTGTAACGACCAAGAAAACATTGTTCTTTTTGCTTCGGATGTATTTGTATAGATGTGACTTTTTGTTTTTTGTTAATTTGTTTTTAATAAGTGAAAGTTTACATTTTTGCTCTTTGTTCTTGACCCTACAGTAAAGTTGTGTCAGTGTTAAAGTTTTCTGTTTGTAGATACACTGTGTATTCAATGTGCCTTTCTCTATGGTGACTGAATTCCTCTCCATTCAGCCCAGCTTCTATTAAGGTACAACTCAAGGACGCCACTCGTCCTAGATCCCTGTGTGTGTGTGTGTGTGTATATATTTCTAAAAGGTTGTCGGTAACCTTACAACATGCAACTTTATCATTGTAAATTTACAAGACTTGTTTTTTTTAATTGGGCTTTTTTAAAAAAAAAAAAACCTGCATTAAAGTTATTGTTCGTTATAAATGTATGAATGTAAAATAAAGGTTCTGGATTTCTATGTAGACCCACAGGAGTGTGTCGTGTTTGTGAGGAGTGATGCTGACACACTGTTCTGAGATGGATACAATGGAAACATCGCAGAGATCAAATTGTGCAACATGAATATTTCAGACGGTGATTTTTACTAAACAACAGGAGGGAAAAACAAAACGCATACTTAGCTTTGACTACAGAATTTCTTTATTTCCCTGAGTGTAAATGATGAGTCTTAAGACAGGAGTCTGCAACCTTCACAAGTCAAAGAGTCATTTTTACCTCCAGCATAGATAAAAACCTTATTCAGAGCCTCAAATGACCTATTGATAAAATAAGACTACTCATTATTTTTAATAAATAGCAAATCTGAAATAAGCTGTTTGCAAGAATCCAAATTTATTACTATTTTAGGCTTTAAAATAAATAAAATAAAAAAAACTAGCAAAATGAGGAAAGATATATTTTTTTGGGATGTAGACATTAGGCTTTGGAACATTTATACACACACACACATAAATTATATATATATATATATATATATATATATATATATATATATATATATATATATATATATACACACA
>JBAMHX010000016.1:25523251-25533428 GCA_037177515.1 Pseudomugil tenellus
CTGTACTGGAAGGAATTTCGTTGTGCTGGGTCACTGGCTCAATGACAAATAAAGCATATCTATCTATCTATCTATCTAAATAATGGTGTTATCATGGATCATTGTGGATTTACTATATAGAGTCTCTGATGAGAAACTGCATGTTGTGGTTGGCTTGCAAACCTAATGGAAGGGATATAAATGTCTGTAAAACCTCTGTAGATCATCTAAAGAGTCAATTTTCCATCACAATTTACCCCACAGAGTTACACACTATCATTCCTAAGTGATTATTGGCAATATTAGCGATATGGGCGCCGAAGATCTGGTGGTATTTTGAGGGTTTATCTGCAAAAGTTATATTCCTCATCTGTCACCTTCCTGTGAAGACATACCTGATCGAGTCCCACCATGTGGCTCAAACGTCTGTCATTTCGAGACATCACATCTTGTGGCAAAAATCGTTCCTGTTTGGGTTTGTCCTGAGCTCTGCCCTGCTTCTTTGGTTCAGGCAGATCTCCCATGAATCTCAGGATGATCCACCACACAGTGAGTGAAGCCTGGGGAATGCACAGGAAATACACATGTATTAGATTGTATACTGTGACAAAAGACGAAGTATGAACTTTGAAACAACAGTGATGTGAGAAGAGCACCAGAACGTCTCCCTCATCCTCGTGGTACAGCAGCGGCTGTCGAAGCCTCTGACGGATGTGTGTGTCTGTGGCTGCACCCTGGAAGTACATTGAGGCAAATTTGGAGAAGGAGTACTCATCCAGATCATCGTAATCTTCTTTAGGGAGATCTGTCTCCATGGGGAGGTCATCGATGTCTATTTCCTCAATGATGGTTCGTTTCCCCTCAATATTCTGCAAGCAGATAAAAAACAGACAAAAATATTCCATTCAAACACTTTGAACTAAAAATCCAATAACACAAAATGCTAAACAGTTCAAACCTCGAATCCCACAGGTGCTTGCCCCTCCTGGCCTCCAACAATTTGGGGGAGGAAGCCAAAGATGTCGTCCACCATCTCCTGGTCTGTGATCGTTTCAGACTGTGCTTTGGCCTCCATTTCTCTCTTTTTCCTCAACACTTCCTCCAAATGTCTCTGTTTCTCCAAAATGGCTCGCCGCTCTTCTTCTCTCTCTTTAGCCGAGAGCTGCATCTGAGAGGAAGCAACGCAGGAGATCATCATTAAAATAAGCACCGCTGTTATAACTGTACATATGCTGGTAAATACAGAGCAGCAGCATCGGAACAGTTTGGGGGTCTACATCCTGCAGGAGCAGGTCCTGTAAGGCAGCAAAGGCTTGCTTTGAAAAAGTTTCAAAATTAAAAGAGAAATGATAAAATATTTAGAAGAACATCTCAGTAAACTCTTATTATCATGATTTATGGCTTCTCAAGGGAAAAACACATTTGTTAACTTTGTATAACTGTTTGATCCTCGTAACATTGCCAAACACTGTATGATCCAGGAGCTCTGGAGTTTTAAATCACCAACTCCTAAAAGCTACATCCTTTAATTTAATGTACATGAAAACTAAGCTATTATTACAAAGAAATAAAATAAATAAGCTTCATTGGTGTTCTTTCAGTCAAACTTACATCTCTTTTTCTCTTTTTGAGAGCTTTTCTTGCCAGCATGCCCCTGGTTTGTGCCTGCAGCAGGATCACTGCATCTCTCTTGCGCTTCCACTCCTTCCTGGTCAGGTATCCTCGGACATGGCTCTGCAGCAACAGGGTGGCCTCCCGCTTCTTCTTGTACTGGAGGTGGAGTTTACGGGAGCGGGACAGAGCCTGCAGTCTGGCAAAACCCAGTTGGACCTGGAATCAGAACCCAGCACAAGGTTTGATGCAAGACAACCAGTCTGGTTTTCACTTGGAAGGACATTTCCAAACGCTCCACACCTTTTTGTACAGCTTCCTATCTTTGTAACCTCGCCAGTACTTCTGGAGGACGAGCGCAGCAGACTTTTTCCTCAGGAAGTCTCTCCTTTTAGTGTGAATGAAACATGCAGACATGAAAAGGCAACTCACGTGAAAACACAAAGGAGTATCTGAGAGTCGCACCTGAATTTGTAGCCTCTCAGAACTTTCTGGATCAGAAGAGCTTTTGTGTTCAGCTCCTTCATCCGTTCCAGTTCCAGCATAGTGTCATGGAAATCCTGAGAGAGACATAGAGATGGATAGATATATAAAATTTCACATGTGTTTCAGATGGCATGATTTTAAACTCATATGTTCCTAGATCGTTTCTGTAATACACTATAAAGCTCCATCTGGGTGACACAAAACTCAAACTTTTTATTGTGTTGTAAAAAATAGTTAAAAAAAAGATTAATTTCTAAAAATAATGTATCTAAAAAAATCTTTATATCTATATGATTAAAATGTTTCTATTTAAGAAATTATTCTTTAAGAAATTAACTTTGTAAAATGTAAATACAGTTTTTCTAAAACAAAATTTGTTTTAAAAAATCCATTCTTTTTAAATGTATTTGACTATTTCCCATATATTAAAAATATTTTAATACTGTATATATTATACTTATGTTTTAAACTTTTATCTATAATAATTTATTCAATTTTACTCATTTTTATTTCTTATTTTATTTACATATTTCATTTATACATATTGACACATTAATATATATAATATTTTACAATATTTATTAATCTTCACAATTTTATGGATGCCAATAGATCTATAAAATGACAAAACGTTTAATTAGAGCTATCTGAAAAAAAAAATCTGCAGTTCACATTATGATAAGAGTAACTTTACAGGATCCAGAGGTTATTTTAAATTAACATATTGTGTGTCTGTCTACAGGTGTGTAATACTGACAACCCAAACTGATTCACCTCATTGTAGAAATTGAACTTACATTTTTTCAGTAACAAAAATGCAAAGATAGAATTAGTGCACACAAATATAAACACAAATATAAGAGAGCACCTTGAGGAATATCTTTGTTTTTCCGGTCTTCCAGTCGCCCTCTCCAGTGAGCACGTTCTCACAGATGCTCAAACAGCACTTCTCTTTGCTTTCCTGTTGAAACAAAACATCAGCAACACACAACGAAAGTTTATTTGTACAAAAATTGAATGAAATTTATTTCCATAGCATATTTTAATACACCCGAATAAGCACAAAGAGCTTAACTATGGTCAGAAGCAAACAATAACCAACAATAAAACATTTATAAAAGCAGACACCTTAAAAGTAATTAAAGAAAAGAGTTTTTAAAAAACTAAGTATATCCAAAGGCTTTTAAAGTTTTGGTACTATTATGGAACTACCATAATCCCTCGTTTTCATAAACACAGTTGATTTGTTAATCTAAGACATGTAGTGTTTGTTTGCAGACAGAGAAATTCAACAATGTATTGGGGAGCTGTATTTTCTAGAGCCGGAAAGAGATCTCCTATTCTGCAGCTTTTTTTATTCATCCCTTGTCCATAATACTCAAATCTAATTACTGACTTGTTTCCAAGCCGCTGTAGAACTGAATGACATGTCGATGAGTGAAATATGTCATCCGATACAGGTGTTTTGGACAAGAGATGCATTTAAAGGCCCATTAATTCTTATTGCAAAACATGAATACGCAGACAGACAGAGCGTTTTGTCAGTCTCCTGTGTTAGTTACATAATTTGATTAGTTTTTGACAAGTTTTGCACCAGCTGCAGACAAAACCCAGCAGATGATGAAACACCCGGATAAAGGGAGTTACAGATATCGGCCATGAAGATATGGTCACAAAGGTGATTTTAAGTTTTACAAGGAGAGGAAGAGTGAAAAATAACTCCTATTTTTTAAAAGTACATAAAACATTAAAATTATTGGAGTGGTCTGTAGGAGAAGAATTAAATAAAAATATTTTTTTAAAAAGACACAAAAGGCTAAGATCAAATTAAATTAAATCCAAGAAATAAAAGTCAGTATGAAGAATTAGTTTTGATAAAAGGTGACAAACAGAAAAATCTAAACTTGAGGGTGAAGCGCGCTGAGAAGAAATAGAAAACAAATCTTGTTTCTCAAGTTCAACTCACTTCTTTGGGGTCACAAATGGAAGTCTTCAAGAGGACACGGTACCGCTCCAGAAACTCACTGAAGGTGTAGCGTATGGGATATCCGGCTTTCCGGATCTTGATGGTCTCCATCATGCCAGAGTAACGAAGCTGGCGCATGCACAGATCTCTGTCGAACAGCTGACACATGACACACACATGACAGACATGATGCATGTGCTGCAAACTGGAGGAGATGCTATGCCAACGGATCTTTCCTCACCATGGGCTTCTTGAAGTCGTTTGGCTTGATGCAACGAATGAAATAAGGCTGACACACAGTCAGAGTCTTCATCAGAGAATCCAGAGACTTTCTAAACTGGCCCGTCAGAGTTGTAATTTGCTTTTTGGTGTCAGCTGCTTGCTGTCACACACAGACACAAAAATATAAGCTTATAGGAAATATTTATTCAACATGCTGACATCAGGCCTTGTTCAAAACAACAAATTTGTTCTTCAAATCCTACGTAACATGTTTCCTTTACAAATACTATGACATTTACTAATGTTTTGTTGTCCAGGATTTATATTCTCAGGTAAAACCAAATCCTATGAACGTTGTTGAAATTTTAATGTTGACATATTTGATCATAAACAATGTTTGTGTTTTATTCTGTTGAGCAGTCAATTTACAGCTGTCAACTGATCACCACCTGGTGGTGAGTTGGCTCAGATGGTGGGGGAATTTGCTGGTCATGGTTGACAGGCCTAAACGTGTTTTAAGGATCTGCTGGGAATGGCTGTCTAAGTCCCTGTCAGAAAGAGTTTCAACTCCCACCTCCGGCAGAACTTCAACCATATCCCGAGGGAGGTGGGGGATATTGAGTCCGGGTGGGCTGTATTCCATGCCTCTAGTGTAGAGGAGGCCAGGCAGAGCTGTGGCCATAGGGTCGTCGATGCCTGTCATGGCAGTAATCTCAGAAGTTGTTGGTGGACACTGGCAGTAAGGGATGTTGTCAAGTTAAATATGGAGTTTTACAGAGCCTGATTCTGCAGGAATCCAGAAGTTTACAGGTATTAATCAGTTAAGCAGAATGCGGCATTGGTGGTCGCTGAGGCAAGAACTTGGGCATGGTTGGAGTTTGGTGAGGCCATGGAGAACGAATTCCGGATGGCTTTGAGAAGATTCTGGTCAACTATCTGGCGGTTGAGGAGGGGGAAGCAGTGCTCCATCAACACTGTCTAAATGCTGCTGACCTTGATTCGAAATGTTGTAGGTAGGTGGGGGAGAATACTTCAAAGACCTCTGCAATTCTACCAACATACCTTCCGAAGAGGAAGCAGAGCTAGGGGAATCTACGGTGGGGACAGGGAGGTGGATGAGATCTGCCCGGAGTTTCTTAATGCTCGGGATGCTGTGGGGCTATCCTGGCTGACACGCCTGGACTCCTCCAAGGCTTCCCTTTATTACCAATTCTGTTCATAACTTATATAGAAAGGATTTCTAGGCACAGTAGTATCTCGGGGTCTTGTTCACGAGTGAGGGAAGGATGGAACAGATCGGTGTAGCGTCTGCAGTAATCTGAACTCTGCGCCGGTCTGTCGTGGAGAAGGAGGAGCTGAACCAGAAGGCCAAGCTTTCGATTTACTGATCAATCTTTACTCCTCCTCTCACTTATGGTCATGATCTTTGCGTATTGATCTAAAGAACGAGATCACGCATAAAGACAGCCAAAATTATTTTCCTCTGCATGGTGGCTGGGCTCTCCCTTAGAGATAGGGTGAGAAGCTTGGTCAACCGGGAGGGAATCAGAGTAGAGCCGCTGCTCCTCCACATCGAGCAGAGGCTCGGGCATCTGGTTAGGATCCCTCCTGGGACGCCTCCCTGGTGAGGTGTTCCAGGCATGTCCCAGCGGGAGGACACCCCGAGGGAGACCCAGGACACGATGGAGAGATTATCTCTCCCGGCTGGCCTGGGAACACCTCGGGATCTGTCCTGATGAGCTGGCAAATGTGGCTGGGGAGAGGGAAGTGTTATGGACTCAACTCTGCCTGGGCTAATCAAGCGATTCAGTTCACCTGGTGCTATCTGATTGCTACGCTACTCTCTGCCACTGGTCCCGCCTTCCAGGCAATCACACTAATTCTTTCCACCAGCCATCTAGAGCTAGCCTCTTAGCTTTCTCAGTATTTAAACTCTCTCCATTCTCTCCTTCCCTGCCAAATTATCAACACTTCTTCTGGTCTTGTTGAAATCCTGCGTTCACTGTTTTGTCTTACAGATTGCGAACCCACCCTCTGTCCACGGATTATCCCTCTTGCCTAGCCCTGGTCGGATACTCCTCACCTGTCTCAGATTTTCTGGATTTTGACCCATGCCTTGTCTCTGGATCCTGAGTCACACCATTGCCTGATAAGTACCTGTACACTCCTGTATTGCTACCGCTGCTTGACCTCTGACCTTGCCTCTTGGATCTTGGATTTTCCTGCTTCTCTTCCCCTCCAGGACTTAAAAACTTCTTTGACTATTATACCTGTTACAATAAACTGATTCTCTCTTCCACTACTCCTGTGATGAACGGTTGAATTTCCGGGTCCTCACAGCCACCCGTTACAGGAGCAGCTGGTTATTAATATTTTAACAGTTTCTTTTTCAAGACGGAAAAACAGCTTGTTAAAATGTTTAATCATACATTGAAGCTGGATTTTGTACGTACCCGTAGGGAGTTATTGGCCGTGGTGATGATCATTTTGGGGTTGACAGTACTCTTTATCTTGTTAGAGCTGGAGGCCAGCTCGTTGTTAAACATCTTCCTGAGGAGTTTGTTGGCAGAGGTTTCCACCAGCTGAATCAGGTCTGTACTGAGGGCATCACGATTTTTTTCAAGGAAACCTGAAAAAGAAACAGCTTATTATACACAAGACAATGAACCGTGATGCAACCGTTTTGACTTTGAGCTCTGCAGATAATTTGCAAACATATTATTTGCTGTTTTTAAATTTCTAATCAGTACCTTGTGAGTCGTAGAAAACCACTCCGGCAAAATGTTGAATCCCAAACTGTGTCTCATAGTTGTTTTTTGGGGGAATATAGATATTCCCTTTTTTATGAACCTGATTCATCTTTTGAAGCATGGTGGCGTCTGTGCCCTGAAATTAGTCAAGCTGAATGATTAAACCTATTTTGCACTTTTTCAATAAAAAGCTAAATAGCATGAAGATGACAAAGACCTTGGGGAAGCTGCTCTCTTCATCAATAAGTGCAAGCATGTTCATTGGTTTGCTTGCCAAAACGTCCAAGGTACGCTGATTGTCTTGATAATCAATATGCTCCCACACGATGTTCTCACGAGCGTATTCCTCTTGCTCCAGCTTGAAAACGTGTCGGACGAAGAACTGCTGAAGCTGCTCATTGGCGTAGTTTATGCACAGCTGCTCAAAGCTGCAAACGACGACAGATTAAGGAATTTCAGCCTAAAAGCAACAGAAACACAACTATGGACTCATAAATGTTGTTATTTTTAACCTGTTTTTGCTGAAGTTCTCAAAGCCAAAGATGTCCAGAAGCCCGATAGACTGTCGGGGGTCCTTCTCATCCGGAGGCGGTTTGTAAATGGCAGCGTTGATTTTTCCTACCACCCAGATAAAAAGTCTTCCATACATAGCCTGGAGAAATAACATAACTCAGTTCTCTTACCAATGATGTCTTCAAACCTTTTCTAAAACAGTTTGCTAAACATTTATGGAACTGAAATTTACAAGTGGTTTTACAAGCTGTTTTTAGCTGGACTCATTTTTTCATAGTGTTTCTGCATTTTAGTTCAGTGTTTGTTTAATGAAAAACAAGACAATGAGGGAGATTGTCTGACGTTCATGTGTGGTTGCATTGCTCTAATTTTACCTCCAAACACCAAAGTTTGAAATATAAGTTCTTTATAATCTGATTAAATTCAGACTTGAAAACTATTGTATCCTTAGCATGTAAATAATGAGTTATAAAGTTTCTCCAGTAACTACGTAAATGTTAATAAATAGAGAGCATTTCAGGCCCACATCACATATGCTTTTAAAGATCACATATTATGTGCAATTCATTATGTTTCCACAGCCAGTTTCCATGTTTTCACTTAAAATGTCAAAATCTGTCGTGTGTTTGCTCAAACAGGTGAGTCTGAGATGAAGTGTTTGCCTTTGTGAGCTTAAAAAGGGAAACTATTCCCCCCCAGTGGTGGATACTCCCAGTGACCCATTCCCTGCTAGCTGAGGCTGGCGTCCTACATCCCTGAGGTGGATGTCAGCGAAAGCTGCATACTCTCCCAGAGAGGGGTGTGGAGTTGGGTTGACGGGCACCCCTCACAAAAATTTAAAAGTTCAGACACAGAAACAGACTGTTCTCAGCAGAGCCTACTAAATGTTATGACATGTTTTACTTTGACAAAGGCGTCCCTGCCATCCACGGCTTGGTGGGAGGTCAGATTTTTGGTCACCGTCTCTCTGTTGGTCATGACGGAGCGCTGCGTGAGACATTTCTCCAGTGCTTTGGGATCCACCTGACATTAAAAACAACAATAAATTGCAATCACACTGGCTTATGTCAGCGCAATGTTTCTCCTTGCAGAGGAAAAATAACTTGCCTCCAATAGCTTGCTGGCCATCTTGAAATGGGACGACTCCATGATTTCACTTCCTTCCAGGTTACTAACTATGGTGCCTAAAATAATACACGTTTTGGAAAGTTGCTCAGTAGATACATTTTTGTCGAACTGGATAATATTTGAAGGCCACCACACTTACTTTCAAAGTCCACGTTGCCCAGATGAAGCATGGCAGCGAGAAGCTTGGAGATTTCCCAGGAATCTGACTCGGTGAACATGAGGATCTTCAGAGCCGATCGGAAGTGCGCGTACTCCTTCACATCATCACGTCCATCACAGCTGGTGCAGTTACCCTGGTGAAATGGTTTCATGCTTAAAAACTATTTATTACATCTGTTTATCACCATTTATGTCTTCAGCAATGACGAAATATAACTCTGAAATCTTACAGTACCATGGTCAGATATTTGTACTCAGCAGCCGTCCCAAGAGAAAGCATCTTTTTCTGCTCCGCTGACATCCCCATCAGCATGTAGTAAAAGATGTGGTAGTTTCTTTCCTCTGCAGCCTGTTCACAAAAGTCTCAGTTGTTACTAGATTAGACTTGTTGGACTTTGCTGTGGCTGGAAACGAACAGCTGAACCTTTTCCCCACCTGACGACAAACTCGAGACTTTTCCAGCAGGTACTGATCAACGCGGGCCCCTTCAATGGCTCCGCTCTTCGTGAAGTTGATGTCAATGTATTTTCCAAATCGGCTAGAGTTGTCATTGCGAATGGTCTTAGCATTACCGAAAGCTGAGACGGACAAATAGAAAATTATAAGAAAAACCGTCATAAAACACCCAAACAACAACTCCCAAAGAGTTGAAAGTATAAATAAAATAAAATAAAAAAAGAATAAAAACAGAATGTAGTGTTTTAAAGATTTCATAAATGCTCCAGATGTTTTGTATCATTGGAAAATATAAAATAGCATTGTGTAACATCTTCTCTTCTTTTAACATTTGTATATAAACATCTGGGAAGTAAGAACAACAGTTGCTTTTAGGGGATAAATATCCCATTCTGGTCTGATGCTCTACTGTTCTGGATCTTGGTTCCTGAGTTTCTGCCTTCATGATGCTCCAGATGTTTTGTATTGGTGAAAGCTGTGGACTCCAGGCAGACAAGTTCAGGAACTGGACTCTTCTCCAGTGAAGCCATGTTGCTGTGATGGATGCAGGATGTTGTTCAGCGTTGTCCTGCTGAAATCTGTAAGACCTTCCCTGAAAGAGACGTTGTCTGGATGGAGGCAGATGTTGCTCTAAAACCTACATGTACTTTTCAGCACAGATGTGGAAGCTGCCCACATCATAGACACTAATGCCCCCCCCATACCACCAGAGATGTAGCTTTTCTACTGTCCACTGAAAACAAGCTGGATGCTCCCTCTTCTCTTCAGTCTGCAGGACACATCGTCCATACTTTGCAGAAAGAATTTCACATTTTCATCCAGGTTTCCACTGTGATGGCCCACTGATGGCCACCATTTTGTTTAGTTTTCTGTTTGGTTGTTGGTGGGGGATTAGTGATGTGCTGCA
>JBAMHX010000016.1:25533528-25543963 GCA_037177515.1 Pseudomugil tenellus
TTTGCACCTTTAAACAACACAGCACAACTCCACATCCACTCAACCATACACAGCACTTCACCACTGATATTCTATATGTTCATACCCCATTTTAGTTTTAGTCATTATGATTATTAATAAAATTGATTTTAATATTTGAACTTTCATTGTGTGGACTCCTCTTCTTGTTGCCATCTTGAGCCAGGGTGGTAACACCACTTTGTCTCAGATCATTTTAAATAATCTTTGGTCCAGATGAGACAGCAGTGTTTCTGGATTCTGTCCACATATAAGCACTACCATGACTACGTGAGGCTAAATCACTAGTTTGACTCATCTCCTCTGTTGTTCTTTGGTGGTGGAACGAACTGCCAAACTCTGTTCGCTCTGCAGAGTCCTTACCTACTTTCAAGAGCAGCTAAACGCAGCTCTTTAAGGAACATTTCCACACTTAGTTTAACTTTCTAGTCATCAGACTGACTTGGAGAGATTTGCCTAACTTTTTTGCAACAATTCAGCAATAATGATACTGGGACAATGGGAACATCAACCCCAAAAAAAATCCACCCCTCCAGCACTGCATGCAACATGTGTGTCCAACTAGACTTCTAGCAGTCTGACTGCACTTATCTGTACTGTCACCTGTTTGACGTCTTGATGATAGAATAGAATAGAATATAATAGAATAGAATAGAATAGATGGTGGAATTTTAAAGTCATGTTATTTTAGATTGAGGAACATTTTTCTAAACTACTTTTAGGCCCAGTTTGTCTCAGTTTTGACATCTGATGTGTTGTGGATGTTTCTATTGGGAATAGATTGTGGGTTGATAAGATTTGAACACCATCACATTTTCTTTTTATTTACATTTTAAACAGTGTCCCAACTTTCTGGGAAATGCGGTTGTTTCAATCAGGAAAACTTTGTGATTGGTTCAGTTTTACCTTCTAAGATGGGGTTTGCTTCAAGAATCTGCTGCTCTATCCAGGAGTGCTGCCCACTCACTGCAGCCAGGAACTGCAGCATCAGCTTGGTGCTTTCGGTCTTCCCAGCCCCCGACTCTCCACTGAAGGACACAACAAAGATGTGAGTAAGTGTCGAAAAGATTTAATGTATGATTCAATTCAATTCAACTTTATTTGTATAGCGCCATTTCACGACAATGTCGTCTCAAGGCGTATGATGTTTTTTGTGAGGCCCCGGTGGTTTTTGTTATTACTTCCAATTTTACTAATCCGGAAAAGTGCTCTGTTCAGCTTGTATCCTACCACACACACTTGCGTACACACCAAGTACATGAAACACTTTCAGTTCTTTACCAGATTGCCATAAATGCGAATGACGTGGGTTTTTTTTAATTTTGTTATTCCTCTTGTGCCTGTTCCCTGTTGGAGTGCTCTGATAAACAATGCCTTTTGGACTTTTATTCAGAGTTTACCATGATATCTGCATCTGACTCATTTCCTGGTCGAGGTTACGTGAAGAAAAAAAACATTATGTCTTAAAAATCTCCTTCAGCAGCTTCATTCCTTCGAGGATCAGACATAAATACAAAACGGACGAGTTTATTGTTGCTGGGTGTGAACTTAAACTTCTAAATTTTAATAATGTTCCACAGGGATCCGTTTAGGAGCCCTTTGATGTTAACTCAACTTTAATTACATAGATTGATTTAGAGGCAGATTACAGTTGATATAGAAAAGCACTTTAAAGCAACTATGTTGAATTAACAGTTTGTTTGTTACAAATACACTGCAGCTTCATAACAAACACTTGTTTGAAATTAAGAAAATTTATACTAATCAATCAAAAAAATTGCTGCTATCAACTTAATTGTTAAAGTGATTGTCAGTTAATCTGCTACAGGTTTACTACATTGTTGTTGGTGCTTGTCCTTTAAGGTTTTTTTCCCATACATTTACCTTTTAAGTGGGGACGTTAGGAACAGGTTGTGCCAGTTTAACAAAATACATTTTGTTCCTTGTCTCTTCATCACATATGTATTTGCAGTGAGAAAGTCCATGTATTATTGTAATACTTAACAGAAGTTTAGAGCTCCATCACTCTAAAGAGAGATTATTAATCCTAAAAGTGTTTTTATTATTATTGCTGGCAACCATGAAACATTTTTATTGGTGTTATTTTCCATCCTCATTTTTTCTGCACCAGTAACATAACATAACATCAGTACGTTTTTGAGTAATAAACGCACTGATATTAACACATCTTAGCAAATTTCACAAGTTTTCACTTTACTACGACTCAAAGTATTCAATTAGACCTTGTTATCTCATCACAGGTTTACAATCTTTGATCAGAGGGCTGAAAAACAGCCAAAGGGTTCAAAGCATTCCTTTAAATGCCGCTCTGTTTAATGATACTAAGAATATTCTGAGACATCCTTTTGTTACATATTTTTCCATGGAATCTGCCTTCTTTTACATACTTTGAACAGCATTCACATAAATATAAGTTTCAATACATCAATTATTTGACAGAATCAGAAATCTTGTTGTGAGTTTCGGTGTCTGTGATTGTCACCTGATGACACAGCATTGGTTCTTCTTGTTGCGGCGCATGTTAAAAAAGCAAGCATCTGCGATGGCGAAGACGTGCGGGGGCAGTTCCCCCAGTCGTCTGTCTGTATACATGTGCACATGCTCGGTGGTGTAGATGGGCAGCAGCTGATAGGGGTTGACGGCCACCAGAATGGAGCCTGTGTACGTCTGAAAACAGAGTGAGATGTTCACTATCACAGTGGGTCACTTGATGAGTGTGTCTGTGTGTTGGTGAGCATAGACAAGTTATTATGGTGGAAGATGAGCGCAAAGTCAAATGACCTCTTTTATTCAGCAATCGTGACACATTATTCTGTGGCTGTAAATCTTTCAGTGATTAGTCACAGCTATGAAAAGCTGTGCTAAATACTGATGTTGATCACATGACTGATAAGTGTGCCGTAAAGGGAATAATTGTCTCTATAAATGCTGCAGCCTTAAAAACGAAACAATAGCTGTTTTTTATTAAACAGAAGAAAATAGCTTGTTGTGAATTTGATGCCAACAATATGTTGGAAAAAAAAGCCAGAACAGAGACATGTGACTGACGGTACTGATTTATCTTCTAATATACTTGAGAACACCAGTGTAACTTTTTATTTATCTTTGTTTATTTAATGTTGCAGATGTTTTTGGACTGTAAACAGAACAGCTTATCACTAGAACCCAACACTCAAATAAGCCAAATCTTTTCTGACTGAAACTTCCTCTGTGTACTAATATATGCTGCTGCAAAGTTTGTTTTTGTATGGTATGTATGGATTTATAAAAATAGCTGCATCCTTTTGATAACATTGAGTACAATAGATGGTGAATTTATGGGGAAATGCAAGATACATAGTTTGTCTAATTAATCTTCTCTAAAAATATATATAATAAGCCCTTTTCATGCCAACAGCAACACAAAGTGCTTTACATAGATAAAACATTTCAGGCATCGAAAACACCTGTGGACTCTCTTTCACATGTGTACACAAACTACACGCAAAAAGGAATGCAAGTACACACATATACACACATTTACACACACGCGCATACAAAATTTCCCCCACTGACCCCCTGCCTAGCAAGAGGATGAGAAGGCTCACTTCCAATTATTTTGTGGAATCCTATTTTTTTTAAAGTTTCTTCACACTTCAATTAAATACATGTTTGTGATTTTCTGTATGAACATTATGGACACCAAAAGTGTCCTGCTGGATTAAAAGATAATGGTAAAGATACAACATCGTGAGTGACGTTATCATGTTTACGAAAGTAAGTATGTCGATAACAGCGGAGCATCTTGCTATTTTAAAGTTATTGCCCAGCCGTAGCTCCATTTTCAATGGCATCGTTTTAGGGAGGTTATCAAAGAGGAGAGTATGGTGGCTTTATGTGGAGCAGCGGTAGCAACGTCTGTACAGACAAACATGTCGCAGCAGGAGTGGTGGGAGATGCCAGCACATTTACAGATAAAGAGTTTATAAATAATTTTCCAATCAGTAGCAGAACCTTCATGTACATTGCTGAGCGCCTCTTTGAAATACCGTATTAATGAAATGCAGAGATTAGAGGAATCGTTAATACCAAGTATATCTTCTCATCACTTCACATTTCACAAAATGAGATAATTGTTTGCGGAAACTCGATCCAGCTATTTCAGATATATTTTGTGAGTGTTTGATACCGGATCCTACCAGCTGTGTGTGTGTGTTTATGCCAGATTCATGCTTTAACTGTGTGTTCATGCTAGGCTTGCAGTGGTTATCACTGCACGCTTGCAGTCCAACATGGTGGTGTAAACAGTGGGGGATCATGTGACTGCACGTCCTCTGGGGACACATTGATAGTTATTGTTTACATTTGGTTAATCCCGGTCATGCGCACTAGCTGAATACGGCTGGATACTAGATACGGCGTAACTCATACTGTTTACACAATGGAACTTGCAAAGAGGCAAAAATCCAGTCACTTTAAAGCAAAACAGAAACATTTATCAGAGAGGAATCATGAAAGATACCAACATAGACTGTATGTGTGTGGTGTTTCATTGCCTGATATGTTTGCCGTGGGACAATATGTCGAAGTGGTCGCCTGTGCAGTATGGCAACATTTGGAACAGTTTAATAAACACTCCTGGGTTGTACACAGCCGGAGCCTTGACAGCTTACAATGGATATGGATATATTTTTTTGTTTGTGGGCATGTTGATAAAGTTTTGTACTACAGTGCAAATGATTCACTATGCTTCCTACAGAGTTACGATCTCCCGTCCGCACCTCTACTGTATCCCCCCTCCCTCCCCACGTATCCCTACGCCCTCCTAACCACTACCACACCACTGAACATCCGGTAAACACACTTCATCCATAAAAAGCGCACATATACATACCCTTATACACACCACTAAACGCGACCCTCCCCCACTCACATCCATAACCCCGCCATACACCCTTCTGACACACAAACTCCAATTTACTCCAATGCATTCTTAAACATTTAATCAAACCTTCTTTTAAACATTTCTCAAAGAAACTGTTTTAATAAACATGTAGTATGAACTGTAGCTTAAAAGTGGCTTTCTGGTCTGTCCCAACTTTTAAATCACTTCATTTCCTGTTTTGCTGCAAATGAAATGGCCTGATTCATAACTGGCCGCACACTGCTGAGCTTTGATGCGATGACATGGAAACACTGGGATGTTATTTTTCCACAGAGGCTCATTCGTCTCCATGGAGACAAACAGCTCTGCGATAAGCTGCGGGTCAAAGTCTACCATCACTGGGTGCTGTACAGCAGACCCACACCAGTAAGCAGTTCCACCACGGCAGGTTATGGACATCATAAAACTAGGTGGTTCCACAATGAATGTGTGGAAAAGGAAACTTACATAGATGAGGCCCTCTTTATGTCGCACTAGAAGGTTCCTGAGCAGCCCGGCCTCATGGAGGTCACCCAGCCTTATCATGTCATCCACACCTTTAACAGAGGTGGGGTGCATGGGCCGGATACTGCCTTCAATCTTCTTGTTGATCTTGTGCTCCTGTATGTTTGTCAGGGAAGAAGTGCCATTATAAAAGAGGCCTTTTCTTAGTTTTGTTATGGAAATAAGATTTTGAGGTGTGTTACCTTTCCCTCATCATCAATCAGGTGAAGCTGCCCTGTGTCTGTAACCTTAACTTCAGCCCCAATCGGCACCCCGCCACCAGAGTCCACCCACACAAAATCCCCCTGGATGAAGGAGCAGGAAGCTGGAATTAAAGCCTAATAGTTCTTTTGAGAGTCATGTGAAAGTAAAAAGCAGATGATCATACCTTACTCAAATGCAGCATGGTAGAAATTTGGAGCAAACCTGTAGAGGAAATAGATTGTTTTAATCCAGATTACCCAGTTACAGTTGAAGAAGCAGCTGATAAGTTTCTATCTATACAAATATTCTGTATTATAATAAAGAAACATGTAATTCTCAACTTTTATTTTCACATGCTGACATTAAGTATAAAATAATCCTTTTATTGGAACAATATCACAACTTTGAGGTCTTACCTGTGGGAAGCTTCTACAGCTGAGGGAACTTGTCCATGAATGGCTGTGAAGCAGGAAGATTTCCCAGCATTGTCTCACTTTATAGCTCTTTGACTTTGCTCCTACAATGGGCAGAGCCTCCCAGCGTCACCAACAACCCGACTCTGGGTGTTAACTCAGATCTGAGCGATTCATTTGAATAATTTTCAAACAGCTCCTGCAGTACAAAACCCATTGTTACAAAATGGTGACATATGTTGGTGTCTACAAAGTTCAAATACAACTTTAAAGTGGTGGAAACACTATCACGATAAAAGAAAAATACAATATCTGTGTTCACAGATACCAAATAATATTAACAATATGTTTTGTAAGCAAATACAGCTGGAGGTGTCTCTCTGAGATGGTATTGGAAAGTATGCTAGTTAAGTTAGTTTCCTCCTATGCCAGTAACTTACTTTTCCTGATCCATAAAGTTATCATGGGTCAAGTACTCCCAACGTGTTATGTGCATAGAGGCAATTATGTTGTAAAACGCAGATAGCACAGCCTGGACCTGCCCTGGATATTATAGAACTACTGGCTGCAATGTACGATTTAATCATAACAGACAACAAGGAGTTACTCAATGCAAACATCTTTAAACACCGGAAATCAACATGAAAAATAAAAAATAACCTACACATGAGGATAAAAATGAGGCTGAGAAACAAGTATTAAAACCATAATTCCAAATAATCTTAGTCTCTATGAGATTTTAATAAAAATACAACTCAATGATTTCCTAATTACATCAACATCTGACATAGTATTTGGATTAATTGGTCAACAATTTGATTTGAGTCTCAGATGGAAAGATGGACAAAGCCTCATCAATCTGAGACATAATGAGTCTAAAAATACTAAAATAATATTAGATAAATGTTCTTCAAGGCTAAAGATTCCATCTACAGTATATTATATCAAAAGATTCGGAATCAGGAGGAACTTCTGTGCACATGGGAGAAGGCTGAAGGTCAAATAGGATTCAGACAGCAATGCAGTAAAAGCAGACATGACTCTCTGCTGGAAATCACTGCATAGACTTCCAGAAATCATTGTGATCAAGGTTCTGAATTCCACATATGCAGATTAAAGCTCTAACATGTAAAGAAGAAGAAATAAACATGAACCACATCCTGCATCCATCACAACAACATGGCATCACAGGTGAAGAGTCCAGCTGCTGAACTGGTCTGCCTCCAGTCCAGACCTTTCATTAATATAAAACATCTGGAGCACCATAAAAGCAGAAACCCAGCAAAAAGCACCAGGACATCAGAACAGAGAGAATCCTGCATCAGACCAGAATGAGACAACATTCATCTCCTAAAACTGCTCTCTTCATTTCCCAGATGTTTACAGACAGATGTTTAAAGAGGAGACGCTACACAGAGGTAAACATCTTCCTGGACATAACTTTTATAGATATGCCGCTAGCATCACAATATGCTTGCATTTCCATGAAAAATACATTTTATGTAATATTTGGCTTTATTAGACCTATAAATTATTGTGTTATGTTTTGCACAATTGTCCAGCTCTTTGTGAAGTTGGGGCTTATTTTCTTTCTTGTGCAACACAACTTCTATTAATTTACTTATTGATGTTGTTGGACAGATAAATTGCTAAACTTGAGCAAAACAAGAATAAGCCTGTTTGGAAATCACTTAATTTAATTTACTTACATATACAGTCGGATGGGGTTACTACTGAAAGAGTGAAATAACATTTTTAGGGTGACAATAGATTAAGAAATTAGTTGGAAATCACAAATGAAACATGTACAAACCAAGACTTTTAGATGCCGCAGTAATAAATAAAACAAAGCAGGTACTGCATCATAAGTAACTGCTGATTATTTCCTCCATATCTCATTTACTTTGCTGAAGTCGGGTAATACCTACAGAATATACACACTACTCATTTAGCAGAAAAAAGAAACATGACTCATTCATGGGGCAGGACATAAAAAACTCATGTGGGTTATAACTTAAGGGGTACATTTAATTTTAGAACACTAGGAAAGCACAAAGAGAAATTTTTGGGATTACTTTGTGTATTAGTTTGTTTGTTGAGGCAGATAGCCGCTATCCCCAAGTCGAGTTGTGGTGGAGGCTTTTTCCTTTCCACTGACACCCGCTGACCCGAGCATGTTCAGGACGGATGGTCGAATCAAATTCCAGATTGACGCAATCTACCTTTTTCCTCAGATAAGCTATTATTTATTATAGATGGGCTTGAAAGAATACCGATTGGATGATAATGAATTAGCTCCAACTGATTAGATCTGTAAAGCGTCATGAAAGCTCGAGTGAATTTAACTCGACATGAAGGTGTTGCTCCTGTCCATTTCAGGTCCGGTTCCCTTTAACTAGAAAGTCTTCTACATTACTGCAAACCACAATAAAGGGAAAAATAACACGATGCCTTGTTATCTTTAAGTATCTTTACTATAATTACACAGACAAAAACAACGCACAGCGGCTAGATGTTTCAGGCTTGCTTCATCTCACTACGTTGTAAATGTAACACTGCAGCATGAAGCAGCACATCACACCTAGCACAAATCACATCAGAGTACAAAAACTTGAAAAGAACCATGTCAATGTAAAACCAAAAAACACATTTACAGATATTTACATGAATTCAATCCACTAATGTGATTACATTAGGACAGCTAGCCTCTTCCTTTCACAGCACGATACCTTCCATCAAATTCATATCAAAGCACAGCTATTGTGTGATAACATCAATTTATCGTTTAGTGGATTAAAGATGGCAGTTTAATAAAAAGTTAATTGGCATTCTCACTTTCAAATCTAAGGATCCTTTAAGAACATTTTTTCTACATTAAATCAATTCAACACGCCAGGTTTAGGTTTTACTTCCACACCACTGAAGGACTCAAACATCTTGATTTTTTAGTTTACACCTAAACTTGGGGTTTATGGTAGGCAGCCGTGTACCCAAAGCAGACAGCAAAATCCAGTCAAACAAAATGCTCAGGAAGAAAAATACACATATATTTGTTTTAGTATTTAACATGTGAACTAGCTCACACATGTCCAACTAATGTACACTTGACAAATGAAGGCACAGACTGATGAAAAGAGGACAGCTGAGATTAGTTTGTGAAAGTACTGATTTAGTCCATCTTACAGCTCCTGGTTCAGTCAGAGTGAATCTTCTTACAGTTCGTGCCGAGTGTCAGATCCACTGCATTCAGTGCTAAACACCAGACACACAATGTGTAATCTTCAAACTGTCTTAAAATACATGGGAGCAGAATCTAAGTTAGTAAAAATGGCCTCTGTGTCTTCAAGACGAGAAAAAAAAAAAACTAACTATAATGGAGGGCGTCCAGTTGGCCAGACTAATAAAGCATATCCTGTTCCAGTCTTCAATTTGTCGATAGTGTCTGATGAGAACCTGTTCCTGATGGGCCTTCTGCTGGTTGAAGCCTCCCTTTCTCTTCTCTAAGGGACGGCGCACGATAGTATGCAGCAAATCATAGCACCAAAAGTCCCTTCAGAAACGGGACCATGTTGGTCGTCACCGGATGAGGTGGTCGCGCTTATGCCCGTTCTTTACGCTTCAGTTTTGAGGACTTCTTGACAGAGCCATTCTTGTTGAGCAGCTTCAGAACCTTCTCCTTGTGGTCGAGCACCTTCATCATGGTGTCTCTGGCCTCCGTCACTTGGTCCATCACTAGTTGACAGCGCTGCATGTTACCCTGGGAACAGAAAGGGTACATCCATGTAACAAAGTACAAGAAAATAGACCCAAATCATACCATTAAAAAATGAAAGACAACACCAGTTTAACCAGCACTAAAGCAGGAGGACTTAAAACATCTTGAAAGATTTGATGTCGACTCGTCACGTTCCTGTATAACCTACAGTTTCCCAAAGCAAGCAATGAGTCACTTCAAGATAAGCGAGTGATGTAAATAAAATATGAGGATGTCAACACTCGCTACATAAATCACCTGAAATTTCAAATCAGTTGCCAGGCAACGAAACAAGGCAGCTGGGAAACTGAACACGCAACACTTCATCCAGCTCCACTTGTGTCCAAATCTTTTTCCTGCTGCGGTATTCCCTCTTAACTTTCTGAAGCTGGGGTGTTTTCCAGAAAGCAGGGTCGACTCAGTATCTGGTAAACGCTGAACTGGATGTTGATTCAACTTGGCACCTGTTTACTCTGAGTGTGTCCGTTCCGAAACACCCGATGAGCGTTTGTTTAATCATCCTCCTGCTGGTAACCCAGAGTTAATAATAATAATAATAATACATTTTATTTATATAGGCGCCTTTCTCACACTCAAGGTCACCTTACAGTAAAAAAC
>JBAMHX010000016.1:25544063-25560934 GCA_037177515.1 Pseudomugil tenellus
CCTTAAAGGTTAACAGCAAAATTTTATAGTGAATGCGGTGAGTGATGGGGAGCCAGTGGAGCTGCTGTAAGATGGGGTTAAGTTAATGGGCTGCACACTGAAAACGTAAAGACCTTATTAATGTATCACTGAATTCATTATGCTCAATGGAAACTGAATGTAAGAAACAGGCAGCATACTTTACAGAGGCGGAGTCGGAGGTTTTAATGCTGTTTACGAGGCATTCTGCCACATTTTCGTGAATAAAAAGCAATACAGCAACATGAAATAAAGAAAGAGTTAGCAGTTAACCAACAGAGTAAATGCCGGAGTTTGAAAATATTGTATAGCTATTCAAGCATTACTTTATTTAATTTCCTCAAACCAGTTTCTTAATACTGTTAATACATTTTAGTTCTTGTTAAAATGTAATTCTTCTGGACCCGAAATAACTCTATTCCAAGTCAAAACATTATGCACCACCTCCCCTCAACCTATATTCTAAACCAATTCTAAATCCAGGACAGGCACAGAACGCCCGTCCCGGATTGGCCACCAACAACACTGTCCCACACAAACAAACATGAACTAAAATGAGAACTAGGATACGTCATCCATGGTCAACACTGACTGACGGCGGCCAGAGAAGCTTTGCAAAACTTTGGAAACTGCCTTAGAAGAGCTGTGGCTTCGGACTCCTGAAACGTCCAAACAAAAGAACCATACACTAACTAGAAAAGCACTCGGAGCACAAACCTCCGGCAAGCTCATATTTCCCCCTCGCCTTCTGACTTGCATCCCAAAATATTACTCACTCTAATTACACATGATTTTTGTCAGAGTGAAACAGCAGACAAAAACGGCCCGTAGGAGGCATCAGCTGCAACAACATGAGTGGCTGTCTCGCAATGTTAAATAAACCTTCAAAACCTTCCTGTATCCAGATGGTGATCCGGATCACCTCCAAAATTTCGTCCTTTCTTCCCATTCTGGATACATTGCAAAAGATTTCATGAGAATCCGTTCATAAGTTTTTGAGTATGTTGTACAGACAGACATACAAACAAAGAGAGAAATGCAGGTTATAACGTAACCTCCTTGGCGGAGGTATTAATACGAGAAACACCTGTGTGGTGTTGCTGCATGACAAGTAATTTTAAGCTGTAGTAAAAGACCTGATGGGGCTTTAACTTTCAATTTAGCTGCAATGTTGTCCGGGATTTTATGGTTTCACCACGATGTCTGCAGCAGATCCTTCGTGTTAACGTGGTTACTTGAACAATATTCAATTTATAGGTGTTTATGTTTTGCATACACATAGATATCATGGAGAGAATGAACTGATTAGATTGAGTGATTTATTATTTTCAATTTGGCCACTAGGGGCGCTCAAACCTGAAAACTGTTCTGGCTATATCTCTGAAACTATTCATCTGACTGACCTCAAATCAAGTGCAAATGAAAGGTCATGACCTGAAGATGTGTTACATAAAGACGTTATACCTGATTCTATATTTATATATGAATTCCAGGACTGGGAAAATTGAAGATTGAGGGTGTTCAGGGATATACCTCTAGCCATCATTTCTAGTTTCCAGGTCTTCTGATGGTGGGGAACTATTATAAAGACCTTTGTGACTGTGAGCTGCAAAAGCAGGAATTATTTTGCTCAGATTGCCAGGTGTAAAAAAACTTATTTGCTTGGGCAGGTGAGTCCAGCTCCACTCCTTGAGTGCTGCAGTCATTCAGGTGTTAGATGTCTCCCTGCTCCAACACACTTCTTTTCAAACTAAATGGTTCCCCTCGACAGCTTGTTGTAAAATTCTGCCCAAACATGTTGATTCATTGATCAGATTCAAGTGTGTTGATGCAGGAATGATCCAAATGTGCCTTCACCCTGAAGTACCAACACCCCTGTTTTATACAGTCATGTTGCTGTTTCAGTTAGTGAATTATTATTTGAGACGGTTCATGTCCACTTAATATTCTGGAGAACTTAATCTGAAGCTGCTCACCGCTTCTTCTGCTCCAACAGCTTTTATGACAAGGATGTAACAGTAGCAATGACATAGTATGGTAATGCTCATCTGTTCATTTTTCTTTTTTAATACAGGTTTGGTCATATCTAGAGTGGTAACTTTTCAGCCCCAGTTTGGACAGCTTGTGTTTGTTAAATAGTCCTTGCTTTCTCAGACCTCTGTCAATATTTAAAATCAGCAAAAACGTTTTAGAATTTAAACTGAAGATTAATTTTGATACACATGTTAGAGGGTTGTACGAAGATCCCATCTGCAGTAAGAATACCTGTATGAGCTCATTGATCCGGTGTAGATCGTCGTCACCACCTGCTTTCTTCTTTGGGATGAGACCTTCTTGAAGAGTGGAGAGGCGATTGTAGACGTCATGCTCCAAACTCGACTGCAGAACAAGTCACAGACAAAACCTGGTGTTTGTACAAGTCAAGTCAAGACACAATAACATAAAATATGCCTGTCAGTAAAGGGATGACTGGAAAATGCCAGGGATAAGGGCTGGAGCGACTTCTTCACTTTTACTAAAACTCTGGTGACATTCATGGCCAAAAATCTCCACAAAATACACACACAAAAAAAAAAAAAAAAAAAAGTAGAAAATGCTCAAACGTTTGTATTTCTTCCTGCCTTTCTAAAAATCACTTGCACAATATATATATATATATATATATATATATATATATATATATAATTTGAACCCTTTAAATGCTGGTTTGATCATTTCAATTTTTCATAATTCATTAAGCTGAATTACTTTTATATAAATATCAGGATAACTGGCCTGTTCATGTGATTCAAGTTTAACAAATGTCAAACATTAGTAGCAAGACCACTTGTATTTGTTTAACAATTCTACTAATTAAACTGGCATTTAAAGGATTAAACCCAAAACCTTAGGGATGCACTTAAACTTTTCTGTGCATGTACATTTTTGCTCCCCAGAAGGTGGAAAGACATCAGAGTATAAGAGATGGGAGAAAAACATTCTGTAATTTTAACATTTGACTTAAAGAGCAGAGTTCTAGCAAAAACTCCTGCCGTTAGTTGCAACACAGTTACACTGACCAGAAATAAGAAAAAAGTTGAGATAAATGCACAAAATGCATTAGGAAGCCATAAATGATAAATCGATAGGACCTGTTACTGGTTTTATTACCAAGTCCCACATTAGTTAATTACTTTAAGTACTGCAAACTTCACATGCACTTGAATAAAATATTTTCCTAATACACATTTCTCTATCTTTACAAATGACGAAATATGGTCACCTGAAGAAGAAACAGAAAGAACATTTTCTTAAATGCTTCAAGCCATTATCCAGAATGGAAGCAAGATAAATAGATTCAAAACTTGAATGGCAGCTTTTTAATTAAGATAAAAGTAATATCAATAGTAATAGTAATATTAATAGTAATATAACTATTAGTCCAATATAAGAAAATAGTAGTCGTTATAGCAACGGCTAGACAAATAATCTCCAGGGGTTGCCCAAGTATCCCCAACTTTTACGACACTTCTATGATTTAGTTTCCTTCAGAGAAACAAAAGCTCTTCGAAAAACAGCTTGCTTTCAACTCACAATAACACTGAAGGGGGTTGATCAATATAGACTTTCTAGAATTACAGTTAAAATATAACATTTATGGGAAGGAATAATACAATTCCCTTAATATGCAATTACATGGAAAATCTGCAGCAGGTTATTCAGAAACTACCAATTTCAAAAGGATGATTAATGAGCAATGTATTCTGATTGTGGCTGTGGATAGTAGGCTCTTTCTATAAAGATCAGAACAAACAGAATAATGAGTTGATTTTTCTTTTTATAAAAAGAACTCATCTGATATTTACTGTAACTACAGTGCTACCTCGAGATACAAGTGCCTTGACATACAATTTTCAGATACGAGCTGCGATTCGACCAAATTGTCTTGAGATAAGAATTAATTTTGAGTTGCGAGAATCCGAGCCGTGCAAAGACCCACAATAACAACGTGCTGTGTTTGCCACACCTCAGCTTCCCGCGTCTCACTCGGTCACTTTGAGTAGCTCACTTTGTTAAGTGTAAAGCAGCTTTAAAAGCATAAAGTAGCGGGTAAATTAAGGAAAGTGTATGTATGAAACAAAAACCTCAACTCCTCCAGTCAACCTCCATCCGCATCTTCCGTTAGAACAAGTCATAAAGTAAGAATATATTCATGTCTGTTATGTTTGGATTAATCTCAGGTTTCTACGACCATCCACCACTTACCAGTTGTCTGAGCTGCGCAGCACACAAGTGAATTTTCCATCCTTGTGCTCTGCATGCCACCCCCCTCTGATTGGCCATGTCCTGTAAGGTGCCCTTCTTCTCCTCTGAAAGATGAACAGACGCCTTATGAGAAAATTGCATTAGTACATGCAGTTTTTAAACATGACAGGAGTCTCACCTTTGACTCGAATGTCGCTGTACCTCTGGAAGTGGTGGTAAGCAGCCTTCCAGGGGTTACGGTAGTGACGCAAAAGAGTAACAGGCGGACGAGGCCTGACGGGTACATATCGCACTCCTTCCTCATCTTAAAAACAAAGACAAATATTTTAAAAAGCATCAGAGCAAAGCGAGACATTGCGATTTCAGCAGCGGATGGAGTTTCGTACCGACGTATTCCCTCGGAGGAGACTCGCGCCTTTCTGCCCTGCCAGAGATGGGCCTGCCAGGAGCCTTTTCTTCATCTGTGCTGTTGGTTTCAACCATTTCACTCTCCTCTGTCGAGATAACGTGCTGCTGTTTGCGTGGCTTCTTCCTTGGGGAGGCCCCAGGAATCAGATCGCCTGTCACAGAAGTGTTCAGCATGGCTGCCTGGGTGGTGAGGATGGGAGCCGAGGACATACTTGCATTGGGATCTGTGGGAAAGATCAAACTGAGACATGAATTTTTCAGATCAAGCCACCGATATCACATTGAAGACAAACATCTCCCTCACCTGGCTGGGAGGTGTCCATTGTCTCCACTTCCTGCTTGACTTTCACGTCTGGGCAGGTGGAGCTAGTGGCGCACGCTGCAGTGCTACTGGCTGCAGGTTGAGTCGGGGAGGCCACAGTGTTACCCATTGAAGCGGGAACAGGAGGCGTCACGGCCATCGCTGCAGGCAGGGATGAGAGAACGGTGGTGGGCTGAGAGGGGGGCACGGGTCCAGGTGTGGCCAGCATGGTGGGAATAGCTTGAGCAAGGTGCTGAGTGTTTGAGGATACGACCTGCTGCTCCCCCCCCTGAACTGGCAATGCTTCAACTGTAGCCATGACTGGAGGGGCGACTGCCATGTGTACCTCGGCTTTGGGTTTTACCCTGACCGAAGACAGAAGAGTTTCAGCTTGCAGACTTTAATCAGGAGAAGACGTGAACCTGGATGTGACACAAACTCACCCAGCAGGCCGAGGAGACCCTGCTCCTCTTACAGCGCTCTCAATTCTTCCAGTGGTCGGCTCACTGGGTTGGGTGGGAATCAGGTTCTTACGGACACACCTAGGAAACAGTGTTCAGTGTCTTGTTCAAGGACACTTATAACAATTTTTCACAAGTACCAGCTAATCCTCCTGGTGTGTAAGTGTTTCTCTGCAACGCTTGTTAACATTTACCTGCACCGGCGCTACCTGAAGCCCCATAGCTAACAGCTCAGGGAGAGAAAGACTGTAAATCTGTTGCAGAAGTCTTCCTTTTTTAGTTTAACAGCTCCGATGCAAACAGTCACTGTACATTATAACACACCACTGCAACTGTATGTGGGAATGTCCCGCATTAAAAGAGCCTGGTTTGCGGGAATCAATGATATTATGTGCGATTCCTACAATCCCACAGTGAACTTGAGGCCCTCATACTTAACAGCTCCAATACCTGTAAATAATTAAAGAAATATGTCAACAAAACGTGATACATTCGCAGACAAAGTACAGAAACTGCTGATGGAAAGCTGCACCTGCTCTTAGCGGCCAACTGCCATTTTTTGCTAGCACATCATATGGGACTTAAAGCTAATCATCATTTTGCAGCTTGTTCACTAAACTTCTCAGTTGTTCTCAGCAACAAGCTACAGTTATTGTTTGAAATCAGGCGTCTCTAACCAGGAATCCTGCAAAATATTCCATTTTTCAATTTCTTTGCGTTGTTTTTGAGTTTTACAGGGCAGGTTAGCAGGGCGTTCACTAACACAATATACATTGCTCCGAAACAATCAGAGCGGCTTCATTTTCATTTGTCATATATATTAAAATATATATCTGTATATAATTTTGCAGTCAAACTATTTAAACAGTGTGAACAACTTAAAAAGTTAACATACCTTATAAAATCAAATTAAAATTATCGAAATTAAGACTTTTTTTAAAGGGCCTCAATTTTCCCTCAAAAAATGTATCCACTTTTAATACTTTAAGACCCCACACACACCCTACGTGTCTGTATGAGGACGGCGATGTATGACGTTTGAACAGACATCCCATTTACATACATAAGGACTTTAGCACTATGTTGTAATCTTCAGTTAAATAAATCGCTTCTCATGAACAAACCCCTTTACTGAGAGGTGGAAGTTATAAATTTAAAACCATCCCAAAATTCAGCTAAATCAGCCTGGTACAGGAAGGCTTTATAAAACAGGTTTCTGTAGAGGGACGCAGCACTGCTTGCTACGACACAGCACTCACGTTTCATTAGCAGGCTTCTTGCGAAGGATGCTTGGCCGGGGGGAGGAAACCAGCGTTGGGGCTCCTCCTACACCTCCCTGGGCGTGGGCCTGCACCATCGTGGCAACTGTCTGAGTCGTGCTGAATGTGCTGCTAATGGGGCTCGCTACAAAGCTGTCTGCCAATACAACACCTGAAATGGATGTTTTTTTTTTTAAAGTTACCAACAGCCAGTTAAATTAGAAACACCATCTCATCTTTAGTTTGAGAGTTCAGTAACTACCAGGTTTTGCTTCAGATTGTGGTTGGGGTTGGGGCTGCTGCTGAGTGGCGATTGGTGCCTGCTGTATTCCTTGTGTGGCGATTGAAGCTGAAGTGTGCAGGCCCTGAACTCCTATCTGTGCAGGTTGTATGCCCTGCGCAGCGATCGGTGCCGGCTGGATGCCCTGCGTGCTGATTTGTGCAGAAGGCAGACCAATCCGATCCACCGCCATTAGCTGCATGTGGTTTAAGTGGACAGTGGTGGCCACGCCTGCCTGAGTGGGCAGTGCCGAGCTCGGCGCTTGAGGAGTCACTAGGAAGTAAATAAAATAATTACAACTTTTGGCCAAAAGATAAGTTTACAAGAGTACACCATGCCTAACCATAACCAGGTGAGTAAGCCTCAGCTTGGCGGTGCTTACCTGGATACTGGCGGATGGTGGAGACAGAGCTGCTGATGGGGGTGTACGTGTGTGTCAGAGGATATGACGAGGAGTATGCCGGCAAAAAATACTGGAATTGAACTGGTACAGAAGGCCTGAAAAAAGATAAATAAGTGATCAACGCCTGAACAGAGTAAGATCATAACTATAATTTGTTCTATTTTTTCACATTAACAATGATTTTCAAAGATTATTTTCTGCCTGTTGCAAGATACAGATAATCCGTAAGTCTGGCTTTAAGTCTCATTTAAGCTACATGCAAAAGAAGCACACAGAGCCCTTCATTTGTCCTCTGCATCCTTTATAAAGATCATTCTGCCAGTAATTTACCCAGTTTCATTAAGCTGACCAGTTTTTTGCTCTCACCTGTTGTCACTTCTGGCTTCCATGGTAACGGGGTTTGGAGAGGATCTGTGGCCTGGAATTGGGATGAGGCTTGCTCTCTCTCCTGGGTAGTCAGGCTGAACACGAGAGGAAGAGTGGGCAATAGGCTGCGGGACCACTTTAGCTGCGAACGACAGGGTTACGAGAGCGATCAAGCTTCAGATCACGGCTCAGTTATAAGAGCAGCGAGACAAAAGGGCCATCGTACCAACAGGGATGGCAGAGGTGGTCACAGCCGTAGCATGAGAGGAGTGCGAGGCCATTGTCATGGTGACAATGGTATTACTGGTCATTTGGGTATGTGGCACAGTGCCTGAGCATTAAAGGAAAACAGACATTAATGCCAATATGTCTACAGTACAAAGTGTTGTTGTCCACTGGTAAAAATATGAGAAACGTATGTACCTATTGTGGTCGTGGATGGCACAGTGTTAGTGGCAACGATTGGCGCCACAGTTGCTGCAGCTACAGGAGTCACAGTACTAAAGATTGGCTTCTGTTAAGAAGAAAAACAAACCATTTAAGTTGCAGCATTAAACTACTACCGGACCTGTTAAACATAATAAAGCCGTTACTTGTGCCATGGTGTGCGGAGGCTGGGGCTTTTGAGCTCCAATTGCAGGATGTGATGGCAGAGTGATCCGTGTTGCAGTGTCACGGGACGTCTGAGGCCTCTGAATGCTGACAGTAGCAGGAGGGGGGTGAATAGTCAGCGCTGGACGCCTAAAAGTGACAAAAAAAACTTCATTACTAAAGTAGCAGCTGTGGCAAAACATGTTCAGGATAAAAGTCCTGATTACCCTCAGAGATCTAATAAACTGTTTGGTCAAACAGGATTTTTTTAAACTTGTAAAAAGTCATTCACGCTAAATATTTGATTGTAAAACAATTAATCACTTACCCATGTGCCACCTCAGAGTGAGTGACTGTTGGACTTATAACAGGAGACTGTGTTCTAGTCGCTGAAATAGGAGCCACTACAGTTGGAAGCACAGCTGTAGAGGTTGTTACAGCAGGACGAGACTATGGATAAATGCGATTAAAATAGATTAAAAAGTGCTTTTACAATAGCAGGACAGTATACAGTTCTTCCATTTTAAAGCACCTGAATAGTTTGATGTATGATGTGTTGCACTGTGGGCTGGCCAGGGCCAGCACTTGCTCCGGCCGCTGGCCGCAACACTGTCTTGTTGCTGGACATAACAGCCGCAGCAGCCGCTCCTGCACATTACAGAATAAACTAATGTAGCAAAACACACTGCGAAAACTACGGAGAACTCATTTTACATCTACTCGTCTGCTAACATGATCCATACCTCGAGGTAAATGTGACGTAAAGGTCTGAGGCGGTACTGCTGGGGCCCCAATTTGCCCCCTGATGATCTGAATGTTGGCTGGCATCAGGTGGTGCAAGTTGCTGGAGTGACCCTGAGAAGATATGACACAGCAGGAGCATTTAGTATTTAACTAAAACAACATGCATTAACAGCTGATATGCAGCGCCCTCACCTGCTGACCACTGATGGTTGCTACGGGGATAGACGGGGTGGTGGCTATAGTGCTCTCAATGGTGACAGTAATATGACTAGGCACCTTGGGGGGTATGGGTATATGAGCTTGGTTGGAGGCTGGTGCTGGAGCAATAAGACGACTTGGCATGGGTGACTTTAGGACAGCCTAATAAAAAAAGGAACATAAACACAAGTTCAGATAAACTTAGGAAGAAAAAAACTTGTTAAATGTTGGAGAGAAACAGAAATATTTTTAGTATTCTAATCAAGTCAATAAGAAATTTTGTTGCTTATCAAATTATAAAGCAAGAGCTGTCAAGACTGAGCAGCTCAGCAAGTTTCTTCTAGATTCTTTTCAAGTCAACAGAAACCCTACCTAGATTATTTGTTTAAAATAACCTCCTTAAATACATATAAAACTGGAAATTGAATCTCTTAACTCTTCAACATGAGCTTTAAAAATACCAAGACTGTATGCACTTGCAAAAAATGTGTGTGAAAAAGGGGGGAAAGGCCGATTCAGCAAATATTTAGTATAAACTCTGACCCTGCTCGTGCTGTACAAAAGACCCACTAACCACTGAATGCACTGATTAATTAATTACTGAAAATGATTAATCAGCACTCAAATGAGCAGCAGTCAATGGAGATTTTGTTTGGCTTGAACTGGCACAGCTTCAACAGGAACAGAATCCAAGAATCCCAGAAAAAAATGTTCATTTTCAGCAAGGATGTGCAACCAAAACTGGCAGTGTTGCCTTTTTTATTAAAAAAAAAACAAAACTTTTTTTTACTGACAACAGTGTCTCAGATAGAGACTCTGAAACTATAAACAAGCAGTGCACTATGGGAAATGTAACTTTAGGAAGATATAACCTTTTAAAGAAACATTTTCTTGCAGCTAGAAACATATTCTTCACCCCGCTATCTGGGAGTGATATCAGTCAAAGTGGTAAACCAATTTGGTTACAGAAAGTTTAGAAGACACCATTCTCCCATCTTTTTGTAGTAACAACTGTAGAGGTATATAGAACCAGTAAGTGTCAGTCTTCACAGCACTGATTAAAAACTTACTACTGGATGCAGTGAGAAAGGCGATTATGGACTTCATTAAACAATTGTATCTGGATTAAAATAACATTTCATACATAACATGCATTTAAAAGATAAATATTGAATAAAAAGAATGTGAGACTTAAAACTTTACTCTAAATTTTGATTACGGTATGTTGTTTTCAGTAATGATTACAGGAAAATTCTGTGTCATGAAGCTAATGGCAAACTTTACGCCTTGTTCATCTTACTTTAATAGTAATGCAAGCATTTCACCAGCACTAATTCATGATAAAGAAAAACTTATGTCTTTACTTTTTGTAAAGAAACCTCAAAGTTTTGCTTTTATTCTTAATGCTATGACAGAAGTAACTTTCACCTTCATTTGTCCCTCAGTAAGGACTGCAGGTTGTCCCTGTGGGAGGTGGACAGAGGGCGTAGGTACGGTCACAGGTGTGCCAGGCTGGATGGACACTGTCTGGGCAGCAGCCTGTGGCTGCCCATGTGTCTGCACTTGAGGGTAAGGTCTGACAACCATGGTGTCCTGCTTTTCATCTCTGAACGCCAAGGTTCCCCCAGCAGGTGGATGATCTTGCTGACCATGGTCAGCCTCACGATTACATTCTCCTTCCTCACCAACTGACCAAAGAAAAGCAAAAAAATATTCATATGCACACGTAACTTTCTCTCAGCAGGCATCCTGTGAGCAATTGGAGTGCGAAGAGGTTACCTGGAGGGTTTGATGGCTGGTTGACAGACACCAGGTTTGCGGTTGCAGGGATCTGCGGTGCTCCCCCGCTTGGAGCTGGAAGCCCGTGTCGGGGGAACTGTTGTGAACTCATTTTAACTATTTCTGACCTAAAACAGTGATAAAAATAGACATATTTATTCCAGTTCCAGGTAACAGAGTGAATATCCTGCTACGCTAAAATGAATAAATTAAAGGTTCTTTTATTACGCATTTAAAGATTAAAAACGGATAAAAGCCAGTAGTTTAACTCCCAGCAGACTGCGCGCGGACACATGCTAATGCAGAGCTATGGAATGCGGTCGTTAGCACCTAGCAAACAAACGCTATTATCAATAAATTTAGGCAAATAGTTTTTGTAAAAAAAATACTTATTTCAATTGTGAAAAATAAAACGTCAGATTAACCCTTTTAAAAATTTGCTAAATGCAATATGACAAAAACTCCCTCGACAACGACTGTCAGTAAATGCCAAATAATAAGTTAACGTTTAAGTAAATAAACATATTTTTCTGTGCCTCCATCATAGCTACCAAACGCGATCACAGCGCAGTCAGAAAATCCAGAAAGTTGCGGTTCGTTTTTGTTCCGTAACCTTAAAACGAAAAGGCTACCTTCTTAGTTAGCAATCATGCTAGCAGTAAGCTAATGTTACAGTCGCTAACCTGATGCCGCCTGATTGTAATTTTCATGCCCCAACTTTATAAAGAGTACAACTGCGCAAACCTCAATTGAAGAAACAAAAAATGTGTTTTCATGTATATGGAGTTATTACCGTATCGCTAAAAAGAAACTAGGCAATGGTCGTTCTGTGGATTACAATTTTTTCCATTCGTCTTTTCTTTTTTCCTACATGTAAGCCGGAAGAAAGCTCAGAAAGGAACCGGAGCTCTTTGCCTCTTTTCACCAATCAGAGAAGTCTTTGTTAAAACTCTGACCAATAGGAGCTAAAGAACACCCAAGCCCCACCCAGAACAGATACTAGACCAACCAGAGCCGTTGGTTGTAAACCAACATAAACCTGCACCAGGGAGGGGGACGCTTGCAAACAGCATGATCACGTGATCTAGTGAGAGGCCGTTTTTCAGCCATCCGCTGCCAGCTGACCGCTATGATGGTGTTTGTTTTTGTTTTTTTTACCTTAGGAAGATCTCTGCTAATTGATGAATCCCAAAAATACTTCCATCATTTATTTAGACTTATTCCAAATTATATGAATGTGTTCTCATTTAGTGACAACACATTTAAACGATATGAAATAAATATTAAAACTGAAATGCTTACTATCTACTCTGAAGTAATACTTAAATGTTTATTAGTTACTTAACTAGAGTTTTGAAATATTTTGGTTTCGAAATAAATTCCTTTTTTATACGGATCCCTGCAGGGGACATGAGGGATTTGTTTGCATTTTGCGTTTGTGTTCTTGCAGTAAGGGATCGTCTGACAGATATGATTACATGTGAGAGAGGGCACAACCTGTCAAAGCTGTTTTGCTCAGTTTCTTTAGATGTTTTTTGATCTGCATCTCCCACTTTTCTGGTATCAAGCCAACATAACATCACAATATACCTGACATTATGTCGATTTTAATAGAGGAAGTATGTTGTATTGCTTTAATGGATTCATTTAAAAAGTGTTGAACAAGAGGTTTGCTGTTGCCTTACTGTTGTGTCTGCTTGTGTTTAAACTCTAAAGTTCAATTTGTACGTTTTATTGATGATGTATTAAATACATTCCAATTTCCAGCTTTCATCCATTTATGACTGAATTATATAACTGTTTAATAAGGCACTGTTTGTTATTAAAATAAAAAAAGTATTATAAAATTATTGAAAAATTTAGAGCTAAGAACAACAAAAATAAAATAAAATAGTAAACACTAATAAATTATGAACAAATTCAGTTAAAACCTTTTCAGCTATTGACCCTATTGTTCTTAATAATATCACTAATAGTCTGACCACTACTGTGGCGAGTGATTTTAAACGTGCAGTGGTGCAACCTGGCCTTTATCCCTTTTTCCACTTTTGTGCCAATTTCAAAGTTACTCTTTTTGTCAAAAGTCTTACAAAAGCTAGTCTACATCATGGTGAAGGCGTTTCTGGATGAATAAAATATTCCAGTTGGGGTTTCAGCATTTCTGAGGGTTTTATTGACATATTTATATCAGTGGATTGTGGGAACTGTTTGGACTTGTCCTTTTAGATTTTGCTTTTGACACATTGGACCAGGGCATTCTCCTCTCTAGACTGTAGCAGTGTGTTGGCATCACCGGCTCAGCCTTGCAATGGCAGGAGTTTTAGAATGATTTTATGTCCACTTCTGCTCCTCTTCCTTACTTTTAAAGAGTATGGAGGCCATTTGACTTGTATGTCGATGACTTTCAGGTCTGCTTCTCACTAAAGCAAAATCTCTTTAGTCTCTCCTGGATTGTCTCAAAGACATCAGAAGTTGGATGGCACTGAACTTCCCAAATTTTAATGAAAAACAACAGGTCATGCTTTTTAATCCCACTGACACTGGCCCCCCCTCTTTGGACCTGTCCTCTCTGGCAGTACATTTAAAGTCCAGCATGACAAATCTAGTTGTGAAAATGAACCCCTCCCTAAAACTGGACTCACATGTGAACACTGTGGTGAAGTCCTGCTTGTTCCAGACAGTTGAGGTGGCTGTCAAGAATTAAGCCCCGTTTTATCTAGACACCATAGAGACAGTGATCCATGCTTTAATTACCTCACGCTTGGATTATTGTACCTCAGTGTTTACTGGAATTAGGCAGACGGTGCTCCCCCGCATGTCTGGTACAGAATGCTGCTGCAAGGTTTTAACTGGTACAAAAAACGAGAGCACACATCAACAGTTTTAGCTTCATTTCACTGGATTACCATTTATTTCATGATCAATTTTAAGATTATTTAATTTGTTTTTAAGTCTCTTAACGACCTGCTGCATACACACCACAATCTGCACTCAGATTTTAGACACAGTATAAATCTAGAGGAGACAAAACCTTTTAAGTTGTAGCTCTGAATATCTGGAATGATCTCCGTCTGCAAGTCAGACAGACAACCTCCCTTTAAATGTCGTTTAAAAACTCACTTTTATTCTTCAGCTTATAGGCAGGTTGCCATCTGTGTCTGTTTTTTAGCTGTCTTCATGTACATTTCCTTTGTGATCTTAAATGTTTTTTGGTGTTATTGCACAGCACTTTGTTTGTTGTTTTTAAAGTGTTTTAGAAATAAAAAATGGTACAATACGGTATCACATGAACCATTAAATAGCACATGATTTGTATATTTTCTACACAACACCTCAGACATATTTAAGTAAATCTGTGAGACCTTTGTATTTTATTTCAGATATGAGAAACTGTTATTACATTGTGCAGCTCTTTGCCCTTTGGGTTAAAACTACCCATAAAGTCTGTTTGTCTCTGTTCTGCGGTGCACAAAATACAATTATAGCTACTAATTATAACCTTTAAGGGACACTACAGTGGTCCTTAACTGGTTCAGGTCCTATTTAGAAGGTCGAAGTTATTTAGTTGCGATCGGCAGCTATGAATGTGTCTTTGTCACCAGACGACTGCAGACCAATAGATTTACTGTGTCACTGTTTGGAGCAAATAAACACCTGGATGAGAAAAAACTTTTCCCAATTAAATGAAGATAAAACTGAAATATTTCTGTTTGGTAGAAAAGATAACAGGGCCAGCATCTGTAAACACCTGGACACTCTGGCTTTTTAAACTACCAATCAAGTCTATAACCTTGGAGTGCTGATGGACTCAGATCTGACTTTCAGCAGCCACATCAAAGCTGTGACTAAAAAATCTTTTTAACATCAGAAACATCAACAGAATTAAAGATTTAATCTCCCAGTAAGACCAGTAGGAACTCATCCATGCTTTCATCTCCGGTAGACTTGTAGAGGAATTTCATATATTAGCTTAATTACCTTGCTCTTAATTCATGTCTAGCTGAAAGGTTCGACCATAAGCTCCTAAACCGATGTCATTCTGACCTTTAGTAAAACATCTGCAAGGCCGGAGTCCTTCCATCAGGGAAATGTTTAGACTGAGACCTTCGGTTGTTGTCATAGCCGAAGAACAGGCCTCAGACGTGACCAAAGTCTTTAAACAAAGGTGTCTCTATCTGACTGGGGCAGAATAGCTCCAGACTTCTGTGTGACGACAGATCTCTGGAGAGATTCTCCCGGGTTATGACCTCGTATCATGTCTGTATGTCTTAATGTTTTGTCCCTTCATGTTTAAATGTTTAATATATGTTCAACTTCTTTTATTCTTCATTACTAAATTTATATTCTTCTCAATCTAAAGAAACCAGTGTCCTCGTCCTTAACAGGAATAACGGTCATTTACAGACTGATTATTGTAATGGTCTTTTAACAGGACTTCCCAAAAAGAAGTCCTTCTGCAGCTCATCCAGATGTTGCTGCTAGAGCTTTAACTGGGACTAAGAGATCTGAACACATCACACCAGTTTTAAGTCAGTCACAGGATAGATTTTAAAACCCTGCTGATTGTTTATAAATCCCAGAACGGTTTAGGACTAGAATACATCTGTGATATGTTCAGAGAATATAAACCAATCAGAGCTCTTAGATCCAAAGACTCAGGTCAACTAGTCCAGACCAGAACCAGACTAAACATGGAGAAGCAGCATTTAGCTGTTATACTGGAAACCAGTGGAACAAACCACCAGTAAAGGTAAAACTTTCACCACATGTAGAAACGTTTATATCCAGGTTAAAAACTTTTCTCTTCCAGCTGTAAATAAAGTCTGCATTTTAATTATGTTCTTCTTAATGATTTTAAGTTAATTTAATATTTTATTATGATTTTTTGCTCTGTTTTTATTCTCTTTTTATTTCTATTTCAACATCTGCAATGCTGTAAAGCACTTTGAACTGTTGTGTACATGAAAGGTGCTGTACAAATAAACTTGCCTTACAGCTGAGCTTCTCTCAAAGTTAGGATTCCTCATACTCTGACTGACGTCACCTGACCCAAATCAATATTGCTTAAGTGACTGTCCAATAGTAAGCAAATATGAAAACCAATTCTTTTCCTTTGTTATTGTACAAAGCCAGCTCCCTGCTGTAGCAGTAGCTGTAATCCCTGCACAGAAACACTAGAGGGGAGCAGTTAGCCATGCATCACTAAATTACAGTTTTTCTCAGTGGCTTTGGTGCTTTTCCCACATCACTATTTACATTTTCACAACAATTAATCCAATTATCAAAACAATTAGTACAAACTGCAAAACCTAGTGGATAACATCCAAAACCACGTCACTTGCTCAAAAAGGAGAGTTCATTCATTCATCAAAAGCAAGTCTTCATGTCAATGAAAATGTCAGTGTCATGAAAATGAAAAGTTCTGACATCATTGTTCATGAACAAGATAATCAAATGACTTTGTCCTGTTTTCATTTGGACATTTTTGGGTTGAAGTTTGCACAACTGTAAACAATACTGCAGTACAATTGGAACTGAACATACAACATATATATTTCTGTAAATCATTCATGCACATCCAGACGTTCCTCTCTGTCTGGCCACATGTTTTCATCTTCATCACATCAAATATCATCTCTTGCACTGCAGCGAGGAAACGTTCTCCTCGAGTGGTGAATCCAAAATCTGCAGGACTCTGCTGTGATGTCATCACATGCTGCATCCATGGCTGCTAGTAGGGTCATTTGGATGCCGGTCATATACCTTCCACCTCCAGGAAGAGAAAAATTCCTCTATTGGATTTAGGAATGGTGAGTAG
>JBAMHX010000016.1:25569938-25588672 GCA_037177515.1 Pseudomugil tenellus
CTATAGAGCAGCTTTGATTCTCATCATGATGTGCAGCAACTGTGTGATGCTTCATGTTAATATGGAGAAAAATCTCTAAAGAATGTTTTCAACACCTTGTAGAATCTATTCCACCAAAAATAAAGGCAGTTCTGGTGAAATAAAGGCTCCAAACCAGTACCAGCAAGATGGATTTTATATTCTCGTCGCACTGAGCTGCAGGCTGAACATGTGTGACAGTTGTGTTATGCTTGTGACAATATTGTCAACCAGCTCTGAGAATACACAGTTTACAATATGTTTACATCATTCTCGCACTCCACACACACTCTGTTACAGCAAAGTTACAGTATATTGTTATCTTCAGTTATCTGTCTTACAAACAGCTGAACCAACAGGTTCTTTAACTCCGGTACTTCAGTTTCGCTGTCTTGCAGGCTTGTGTTAACCTGAGAACAAGGTGTTGAGGAAATCTATGTAATTTGAATCTGGTGTGTTAAAGCAGCAAGCTAAAATATGTCCCTCAAGGAAAAGTGTCAAAGAAGCCTGCTGTTTGGGATAATACGGTGTTTAAAGGGAGAAAAAAGTAATACTAATCTGTAAGCGATAGTTGTAGAATTATGTCTACACAGCATTCAAGCCTGTAGAGCTCTACACTAATCCAAGTCTGGCTACATTTTTATTTGGGTTACTTTTAGGTCTACAGACGTTTAAAACATAAAGCCTTAAATCTGCTCTTAGCTCCAAAGACTGTTCCACACTTTACATGAAGGAAGAGTGAAAAGATTTGCAGAGAAGAACAAGCTAATTTCCTCTGAACTGGATGAACAGATTATTTTCCAAGAGTAGTTTCTGACTTCTCTTTGCAGCAAGGACATGAAAAGGTTAAAGGAGGCCTGAAGAATTGATAGGAATATTTCTGCTTCTCACATTTCTCAGAAATGTTTAACTTGATTTGTGCTTTTCAAAAAAAAAAAAAAAAAAAAAAGAAATGTGAATTTACTGTTAAAAATCTGCATTTAATTAGCAACTCCCTGTGAATGCAGAGATGTTTTTCTTTAATTCTGCCATCAAACCCTTCCTCTAATAGTATTACTCATGAACAGAATGGTTGCACAAGGTCTGTTTCCACTGAGCTACCAGCAGTGACCGTCACTCACCTCCTCTGCTCCTCCTGCAGCTGAGCAGATGTTTTCTGGACAGCAATGTTCAGATTGTGTTCCACATGCTTCTGACGCTCAGCTGAGTCCACATGGGCCTGCAGCTGAAAACACACACCTTTACAACTGGTAGCCTGATAAAATTTAGATATATGACAGCAGCAGTTGTTTAGCTGTTAACTGATATTTCTGATGTAACATTATTACTGAGCAAATCTATTCACAGCCAAGACTCATGTTTGGATCAACAAAGTATATTTAACAAAAAACTGCTGATCACTACATAAAGACCCTGTTTATCTTTTTCATATTACTCATATTATTACATATTACTTACTGTTACTCTTTAGTGACAGTATTTTGAGTGCTTTACATTTAAAAACAGACTAAAGTTTAAAAAAAAGCCAAGCATGAAAAGCATCCAGCAGTGCACGATGTCTTTATGAGCATTAAATAACAAGGCCTATGCTGGCGGAACGGTTAGGGGTATACCCCCGAATGCCCCTAATTCTCGAATAAACACAATACAGTAATATAAACCCGCACATGTTCATTCACAAAGCTCAACCTTGTGTTGAAACTTTGAACCAGCCCGGTATGGCATCAGGACAGGATGCATCCTGCGGTCATGACCTGTTATTTGCACTTAATTTGAGGTCAATTGGACAAATAGTTCCAGAGATATAGCCAAAAATATGATTTTATGTGAATAAAGCGCCACCTGGTGGGGACACCATAAATACGATAATTTTGAAATTCGATACAGATCTTCCTCTTGGGGACCTAAACAGGTACACCAAGTATAAAATTACATTTGTAAAAATTGTTTGAGTTATTGTGCTCTCACAAGGATATCCAGCGGTGGCGGCAGTGCAGGCGGTCGGGATGAAACCATTATATCCCCGACACTCTACATTTGGGGATATTATTGTCTTTGCTCAAGAACACTATGAGATGAAGGAATATGATGTTGACTTTTTGCCCAAAAGATTGTTTGGCAAGTCATTAATAACATTTTATAGTTGGTAAGTGTCCACTTTCTGTAGTAGTACTATGTAATATTACCATCTTCAACAATGTCCCTATGACCCTAATCTTGACTGATAGTAAGGATTTGATTAACATCAGAACAACTTGAGTAAAACTGTCCTTCACTGTCCGACCGATTTATAAGCTTTTTAGTATTGGGTTCAACCTAGGGCTGGTTGATATGACCAAAGTCTCACATCCCAATATAGTTCACTTTATATCCCCATAACAATATGCACTACCTGAAATTCACTGCGGGATTACGCACAATATAATCAATTTCCGCAAGCTTGGCTCTTATAATGCGGGAAATTCCTGAATACAATTACAGCAGCGTGTAATAACGTGAAATGACGGATTGCATCGGTGCTTTTAAACTAAAGAAGAAAATGAAGACTTGTACAACAGATTTGCGCTTTGTCCTTCTCTTCCTGAGCTGCATGCTCCCCCTCTGCTGCCTGGACCCGGAGGACTCCCTCACCCCCCCCCAACTAAAATAAAATAAAGAAACCAGTGCAAGTAACGGTGCAAACTCGAATGAACAAAGAATATTACTTAGAATCATCTCCGATCTGTTAAGTCATTACAAACATCATGGACGGGAGATGCTTCCAAGTAATATTCTTTGTAGCGCAGGCAATAGAAAGCATTACGTTAGCACTAATATCTCCTGCTGTGAGGCGCTTTGTGACATGAATTACGCAGTAAAGCACCTAACCGCAGTATAAACGATTCAGCCTCATATAGATAGATATTTTTTATCGCCCAGACGATACATATTGTCATATCGCCCAGCACTACTTCCACCACTTTTTTCTTCAAACTGTCTTATTACTTGGTGTCACGTATGAAAACATTCTTGAGATATTTTTCTCCATATTAACATGAAGCATCACACAGTTGCTGCACATCATGATGAGAATCAAAGCTGCTCTATAGGATGTAGATGTGGTGACTGTGGAGACCATTAAAGTACAGTGAACTCGTCATGATGAAGAAAGCAGTTGGAGATGATGTGAGCTTTGTGACATGATGCATTATCCTGCTGGAAGTATCCATCAGAAGATGCTACACTGTGCTCATAAAGGGATGGACATGGTCAGTAGGCTGTGGTGGTGAAATGTTTGTACTAAGGGGACCAAAGTGGGACATATAAATATCTCCCCCCCTTCTGCAGCATGAAGCATTGAAGGCAGGATGGATCCATGTTTTTATGTTTCCTCCAAGTCTTCACTTCTTCACATTACGTAAACAGTAGAGATGGTTGTGTGAAAATCCCAGTTAACAGAACAACCATGATGTGTTCAAAGTCACTTAAATCTAGTTTTTTTTTCCTTATTCTGATGCTCACTTTGATCTTCACCCTTCTCACATTGTCTTCATTATGTCTACATAACTAGATGCTTTATATTAACTTATGGTGTGAGCTAGCCTAAGCTAACACTTGCTAAGTCAGGCTAACCATTGTTACAGAATTTTTTTTGTTTACCAAAGATGAGGAATCTGGTTATGAAATGATTAACAAAATGTATTGAACAAGGAATAAAACAATCAAAAGAATATGACAAACACAAAGACAAGACAGACAAATACAGAATTGCAATTCAGGAGTATTTGGTCCAAATATCTGTTAGAGCAGAAGTCTGGAGCAAATTCTGACCCGTCACTTGGGAGCATCTTCATTTAAAGACTGAGTGCGTCACAGTACGCAGGCACTCTCTGTCCAGATACGGGAGACCGGCCATGCCAGGTTATCCAAGGAAACAGATCAGATGCTGAGTAATCATTTAGCTCTGGTTGTTCTTATAAACAAAAGATACAAGATTAAAAGGCATTTTGACATGTTGCTGTGACATTTAACATATTGACGTGGATAAATCACACAAAGCAAAGTGAATGAAATACTATCCGAAATCTCCCACCACACCATGATACCAAATTAGGTGTTTAATTTGTGGCTTTTTGCTTCATCACAAATTCATCCCCTACTTTAACTGGCTAGCTTCAAACATAAGGTTCACTCATTGTGTGATCAATTTTATGAAGAGTTTAAAATGGCTACATTATTTTTTGTCAGTCTGAATGATCTGTAGTTGCTTCTAAATTTTTTCTAAAGTTTTAATTCAAGTACATCTTCAGTAGTCACAGATAATCTTTTAATTTTTCTGCTTAGCTTCAAACAATAAGATTAATTTTGTGCCAAGTTCTGATTAGTAACGAGGTTGTAAGATGTACTTTTAGTCTATTGCACAGACACTTCCCCAAGACAAAAACAAAACAGAAAGGCTTTCATCAGACATATATTAAGTATTTTAATCTATTATCATAACAGTTTAAAGCATACATACAAATGTCTCCTTTACAAAAGTTCACAGCAACAATAAATTGGGTCAACCAGCTGAAGCAAGGCACCCTAACAGAGCCTATTGTATCAGTTATAACTTAAACACAGAGTACATCTTTGGCTCCAGGAACAAAAAAATTACTCATTTAAATGAAAAACAAACAATATATTAACATCTCTCACTTCAAAATAGCCATTAATTTCAACAACAATCCAAAATAAGAACAAACAGGACAGAAACTTTAACACATGGCATTGACCAGCAGATGCACTGTGATGGGAAATATTAGAAAGGAGCTTGATTTGGGGGGGATACCAATTCAATTAAAATTTCACATGCCATTTGTGCACTTTGAACAACTTTTTTGTTGTTGACAAACATCATAAATCCAACATCAGTGATAAAAGTAGATGATAGCACATAAACGTAATTAAAATTTAGCGGCCTTTTTCTTTAAAGAGCAGAGCAAATAGCGGCACATTCCAGTTAAATACAAAGCCCATTCCTCGTAAACAGTAGTCTACATTCAGCACTAATCCTATATTAAGCAGGGTGTAATAAATAGAAAATACCATGTTAAGTATATAATCTATTTAGAAATGTGAGATGGTTGAGCAGTGGAGAAAACGCAGCTGAATATAACACATTGAGACAACAAATAGTGTAGCAAATGCAGGCCAATTATAGTTGACCATTTCCGTGCTCATGGTAGAACCAGCAACCATGGCTCAGAAGAAATAACCAATCCCAGAAAAGGAATCATGTGGAGAATGCGTGCCATTTTAACAAGGCCGAGGGTTCAGACTTTAGATAGCCTTTTTCTTTAACCGGAGCATTCCCTCAGCGAGGAATGTGAGAAGATTAGCTCCAGTGTGTCATCGGAGGGGAGCGAAATGTTGGGCCGTCGCCATTTGGGGCCCTGAACATTAACCCGGGATGTGGAAAATTGGACCCTGGTGAAATGCTGTCAATCCTCGCAGGGTTTTTTTTTTTTTTTAGAGAAATAAGCGGGCATTCTGCGAGCTCTGCATTCAAAGGAAGTTTCCAAATCCTCCACCGAGTCGCTAGTAAGAGGCCCCAAATGTCTTTTAAAGAGAGGAACGAGCTGTCTCACAAAAAAAAAAAAACCTCAAACATGGTATTAAACATAGAACGTGCTTATTCCGAGTACTTTTTATAAATATTCGCATTATATTAGAGGGTGTGGTAATAGGGATGCTACTGTAAGTTCAACATAACACAAAGAAAAACACACAATCATGTAGGTAAACAAAGAAAAAAAAGGATTTTGCACATCAATTAAAAAGCACAAACGGCCTCTCAAACAGAAGTCACGATATGAGCAGCTGTTACAAGTATAAATACAATTCATTACCAAACAAACACACGACATGCACCATCAGCAGCACACTTCCTGTCATATTGCAAAATACTGTCCAGGTACCTCGACCAAGTCTGTCTGTCCACCTGTGAAATGTACAGAAACAGTGGAAGGAAAGCTCAGCTCCTAAAAACTGAGCCACACATGCACACAACCCTGCACTTTGCTCTAGGCCAGAAGTTGACGGAAGTCTATAACACCTGAGGCGAAGGTTCATATCGCTGCTGGCCGTCATCATTCGCTGATTTGAGCTCTGATCAGGGCTCAAATGAGGATCTCAATTGCTTCTGAATCTGAGCCATTCATGTCCTGGGGCATCTTTAGTGTTGCCATTGGCTCCTCTGAGGAATCTACAAAATTTAAGTGAGAAAATGAGAAATTTTTTTTAAATTTAAATTTATCTTCCCAGTCTGATCACATTTGTTTCAACAGGATTTAGTTTCACTGAGCAGCACGACAGGTTTCACATGTAAAACCAGGTTTTGTCATTTCACTTTTTTCTTTTTATAAAAAGTACTAATACATTTAGAACTCCTGGATATATTGGCATTGAAACAAACACACAATAGAAAGTATTTCCATGATTAGTTTTTAATGATTGTGATTGACAAAATGCCTCACAAAACAAAAACCCACCAGTGGAAGCTGCTGAGATCGCCTCAGACACCTTCAGCTTGCTCCGCTCTGCTGTGACCTCACACTCCTGCCAAGCTTCATCACTTTGGGTCCCAGAGTCACGGCTTGGGCTGTTGGCCGTGGCAAAGGATGGCGGTTTCATCGCGGCGGCACCTGTCTGGTCATCGGAGAGGCTCTTTCCTACAAATGTGGACAGAGACAGGACACTGTTTAATTACTCACTTACATACACAATTACACACCCAGAACATCTGCTCTTCCCATGACTATTCTGGATCGGCTATTCTGGAGTGAGAGATGATATGCATTCCAGTTTAAAAACAAGCCATCTATTTGGGTAACATGAAAAAGGTCGTCTCCTACTCTCTATTTCTGCTTTTTCTTTTTGGACATTTACAATCCGCCAGTTGTTGCTTGGCAACCAGCCATACATAAGATTCAAGATTCCCCAGTTGAATCCAACAGGATAAAAACTCACCTTTACATTCTGTGCTGCTGCTCACGGTGTTGATGGTGGGAACAGATCTGGCTGGACGAAGCCCCTGCTTCTCCAGTTTGCCCTGTTCCCATTTGGAGCGCTGCTGGAGGACTTTGATCACAGCGTCCTTCTCCAGAAGCTGAGCATGAAGAACTCTGATCCTATGCAGGAGGAAAGTAAATCATGAACCCACGGTTAAAGCAGCAGTTACACAAGTCATGACGCAATACTGACGCATTTGTAGCACCTGTTCTCCATCTCCTGGTGTCTGTGATCAGACAAAGGCAGGTCCTCATTGAAACTGCTGTTCGGCGAATGCCGAGGTGAATGATTGATGATGGTGGTATCTCTGATAAGAAAACACAGCGTTGTTAACAGATGTGATCAACAACCAAAAGCTTTTCCTCTATCATACAGCGGCAGCTCATCAGCGTACCTCTGGGCTGCGGCGGTGGCGGCTGCATCCATTGCAAACTGTCTCATGGTGCTTTCCTCCAGGTACTTCTGCTCCCACTTGGTGATGTCCGCCTCAAGGGCCAGAATACGCTCCTCCTTTTCCCTCAGCTGCTGCAGCGTGGACGAGCTCAGCTCTGTGGCGCGGAAGTCGGATGTTTGGTTCTGGGACTGACAGGAAAGACCAGATAGAGTGGTTAACCCTCTGGGGTCGACAGAGCACATTTAAAATATGTCTTAAAATTATATGGCAGGAAGATTCGGACATGCAGAGTTTACATGGAAACTTGTTAAAAAGACATCAGACTGACTAATTAATCATATGTATATATAATGTAATGTAATATGTAATATAATGTAATGATTTCATATCCTCACTTGTTGCGCGCGGAGGCTTTTCAGCTCCTGCTCCAGCCGAGTGCGCAGCCGCAGCTCTAGCACCTCCCTCTTCTCGCACGCCGCCTGCAGCTGAGCCAGCGAGCTCTGCAGTCGCTCCACCTTCTTCACATATGCTCTTTTCCTTAGCAGCTCTTCCTCCAGCTGTCGGTTGCGACTTTTTGCCGATGCCACGGCCTGCTCCAGCAGCTCCCGTCTCCGTTGGCACTCCTCCCCGGATACACGCAGATGCTGAATCTGCCTCTCCAAACGTTCGCGCTCTCGCTGCTGCTCTTCATCTGTGATACAGAGGGGGTCACAGGAGACATGAATGAAAGTGGAGGGGCAAAGAAAATGCCTAGGGAATTAATTAGAGTTGTATTTTCTATTAAAATTGACCAAATAAAACATTTGCTTTAACAATATTTTTAGTTTAATTGATAACAGAAAGCATTTCTCCTTTATTAAACCTAAAAGTTGAAGCATTTTTGTTCTGTTTTTATGTAAAACTGCATGTAGAAGTCCAACTCTTTAATCCATGATTAAATGGATGTTGTCAGATTTTAAGTAAAATGATATAAAATAAATGTATCAATAGATATAACTGTATAAAAACCAAACAGAAGAAGAAACCAGAATTTATCGCCAACAGTAAAAAAAAAAAAAAAAAAACAGATCATCGCTACCCAAACCTTTTTTTATCTGCACATCATTCAAGTTTTGGTTTTCAGGAAAAAATATTGTTTTTGAAACAAACACAGACCAGAAACTATTTACATATTTAAATGGGTTTTTTTTTTTGCTCATTTAAACATATGTACTATTTACAGACTTTCCTCACAAAATCAACTCAGCTACATCGAAATCATCTTCAAATCATCATCATGAACATTATTTTATTCTTTTTAAACAAAAACATACAACTTTCTGCTCATTGGTTGATATCTGGCTGCTTCTGTTTAGACATTACTGTAAATTGAAGCTGAAAAGTAGAAAAGTGGCTTCATCATCATTTCTGGGTTAAAATAGAGATCTCTTAGCAAAACCGTTGTGAACACGATCTCCGATAATGATAAAAATCTGATTATTCTCTCAATAATACTGCATTTTGTAATTCTCTTGTAAAGTTCTGTAGATCACCTAAATGTTAGACTTTCCATCACAAATTACCCCACAGACTCACACATAGCTGCTTGTGAGATATTATTGACTATATACGTGATTATCCTGAGTTGTGCCTGCAATCAAACAGTTTTAAACATTAATAAAAAGCATAGTTACGTTTTTAATGAGTGCCTCTCAGACAGGAGAGCTGGTTTAAATGGCTCTCCTGTGCCACTTTAAATAAGAACCTGATTACACAACACAAGTGCATGCCTGTGGAGGGAATGCAGACTTCCTCTTATCCACTTACGCACACAAGCATAGCTTTGTACTGGCAAAAGCTCTGGAATGCCTCAAAGGACGTGAAGTAAACAAGCAGCTCAAAATGTAGCTCAAGTAGCTCTTGTCACAAAAATATATGAACTCCACCTCCTGTTTTTGTAGTTCAATTCTTTAGTTTGCTTCTGCCTTTCCTGAGATAACCGTCTCTAATCTGATGGAACAAGGCGATCACATGTCCGCTAATCCTTTAGGTCGGATTTAAGGGAAAATGTATCCAATCAGGAATACTATTTGTCAAGTATAGTTTCCACAGAGCTGACCAGGAAATATGAAATATTCCCAACTGGGAAGAATCCTTAAAGCAAGTGATAGAAGAAATGCCCAAACAAGGAGGGGAAGCTAGCCAGAGGTCATGCTGAGTTAGGTCAGGATGCCCTGGAGTCCCAGACTTATTAGTTCCCCTTGAGGAGGGAAGTCAGCAGTGATGCAAAATGGAGCAGAGGAGTGATGGGGGGGTGGGGGACATTCCTTATGGTAGAATAGCATGAAATACCAAAAAGAAAGAAAAAAATTCCTGGAATCCAGGTCACATTTATTTCAGCTGTGAAAAATGGCCGGCGTCTATGTTAACATTGCAGCTACTGGCGTCCCCACATGTAGCCTTTATATCGTCGCTAAAAGAGGAAACCAATCGCTGCTCAACTGTGTCCCTGCTATTGTTAAAAGCTTCGCAGGGGGCTGTGGTTGGACAAATCAGATCATCGCTACGCTGTTGTTTGGGGAGCACATTTTACTCACTTTGCTCCAGGAGTTTAACAAAGACGTGCTGCCTCGGATCTGAACACTCAGCCTCTTTGTGCTTGGATGCAGCGTCCAGTTGTTCTGTACAAAGAGACAACAAAACAGCAGTTACACACGCTGTAAAAGTTACATTAAGGCCAAACACAGGGGGCAGGTTTTCCCAACATCCCAGTTTCGAGATTTCATTTTTCTTTCCCAACATGTTTTGTTTCAAACTGGTGGAAGGAAATTATTTCAAATGTTCATTTAGGTGTTTCTCTCACAACACTTTGTACATATGCATCCAAATCTCTTGAAATTGCTCTTTTTTTGTTTGTTTTGTTACACAGTCCAGCTCCAAGGAGCTTGTTTAAGAGCATTGTAATCTAAACTTGTCCATTTCTCCCTGTAATAGCAGCTAAAGTGATATTAAAAGCAGGTTTTATGCTTAGTGCAAAAATCTCATTTCATGATGTGTGTAAACAGTGTTGTAGTGAGTTTTACCATCCAAAACTTTATAAACCTGCTTCCTAAAAATATGTTTTTTCTTCTCATTCTGAGTGAGATGCAACCAAACCAGCCACACTAAAACACTTCTACTAAGGGGTTTATGATGCCTCATTCATAGCCTGATTTATTGAGATTTTTCTTTTTGACAGAATTTTCTAAATTGTAAGTGATAAACCAAAGACTTCTAAAATCCCCTCGATTAAAAAAAAACCTTTAAATCTTAAAATGTAAAAAGGAACATGGCTTCAACCAATGTTTATAAAGACATGTAAGAACATTATTAGCACTTTTCTATCTGTATAATACCTAATATATATATATATACACAGACACACACACACACACACACATACACATATATATATATATATATACAGTTTCATGGTGGTAGCTGTAAGTTGCAGTATCTCGCTTTAAGAAGCAGGCAGTGTTTGCAACAGATAGGTGGGTAAATACCTCTCAGGTCTCTGTTAAAGTCGTGCATCCTCTTAATCTCTGCCTCCAGTTTGTTCCTCATAGTTTTCTCCAGAGCTTCCCGTTTAGCAGAGCCTTTCATCAGAGTCCCATATGCCTCGGATATCCTCTGAATCTCCAGCTCCAACTGGGAAGAAGATGAAGAAGGAAAAGTTTTTGGGTGGAGTCTCTTAGCAACACACCATCACTGAGGCAAATTAGTGCAAACAAACAGCTTTTTAACAGCATGCACAGCTGAAAAAAGGAATAAAACTAACCTAAAAAAACAACTTTTGCTTCTCATTCATTGTGTCCATCCATCTTACCTTCTGCAGCCTGGCAGCCTTCTCCATATACACCTCCAGCTCCTTCTTGAGTTGCTCGTTCTCCCGTATCAACATGTCGTTGTTAGAGATAGAGGCGATGCTGGGGGTCGCCTGGGACTGAGCGGACACAAACCTGCTGATAGACATCAATCATTCATCACGACACCACTGCAAACCACAAAAACAGTCCATAATGGGACGTGACTGCGAGGATTACCTGTGATGCTGCGAGTAGAAAGGTGGAGGAGGGTCTCTGTGGTAGTGCACATGCTCCTGCGAGTGGCTGAGCATGTACTCAGGAACTCTGGCATACAGAGGATACTCTGGGGGTGGTCCACGCTGGTCCACACACTGCTGGGCCCCTTCTCTGTCAGGTGCTCCGGCATTTGAAAGGTTATTGTTGTTGCTGAACAGCTGGGGGTAGCTGTATGAAGAGCTCATGGGCGGCTTGTCTCTGTGTCCATTTCTCTCCAGAGAGACCTGCATGAGCCTCTCGCTCAGAGAGCGAGCATGCTCCCTTTTCAAATCCCACTGTCCTTCACTTTGACTTTGCATCGTGTCCACACCAGGACCGTCCTGCTCTGCTTGTCCCTTCTGAGAGATCAGGTACTGGGAGTGGGCTTTGGCCTCCTCGTAGGTTGGCAGCTCCTCCTCGTGCAGCTGGTATAGATGGCACACAGGGCTCTCAGAGTGAGGGCAGTCCCCCTGGTGCTCCTGTCCTTGGGGCTCCTGCCGTGCGGACATCTGCATGTACTGGGTCTCCTCCTGATTCAGGCTCTCCAGGGAGGAGCGGGGACTCCCGGTGCCCCCACCGCTGCTTCCTCCACGCAGAGCCTGCTGCTGGATAGCCAAAAGCGTGCGAGTGTCCGTCAGGTTTCCATAACGCAGTTGCTCCTGGATGAGACGGTGAAGGACCGTTCCGGAGGAATCTTCTGAGGTTTTCATTTCACTTAGTGCGAATCTTAATTGTAGGAATGAAACAAAAAGAAGTGGAAGTGAAGGAACCTCCTAAATCACAAGTCTGAAAAGAAAAATAATAACCATGAGCAGTCTGACATGATTTTAACCAGACTGACTCCTAAACATCCTTCATAATGCAGTTTAACTCATTATTATCAGCATTGCACAACACATTTGGCTAAAGGTGCAGAAGCCACAAGTGGAAATACCCCAGAAAGGACGTCATTAAAAGTTCCATTTATTGCCCACACATTACTATGAACACATTTTTCCAGTTAGGAAGGTGAAATAAACGTGTAGTCACAACAGATTTAACACAATTCACTACAACATGATTCCAAATGCGCTTGTAGTGAAATAACTCTTATAAAAACATTATTATGAATTTAAAGAAGCCAGGATTGATTCTAGTAGAAATACTTTTCACATGTTTTCATTTTATGAACACAAATGAATAACACACATGCATTAAGAGTGCCACACGGAGCCAACAGCACCTCCAGCCATATGGCATCTGCTCGCAAACCCGCTCAGAGCTCACAAAAAATAACATTTACAAACAAAAACTTACCGCCTTCCAGTCTCATAACACAGCAGAAAGTCACCTTTATTATCCACTGTAAATATTATCCGCTATTTATCAAGATATAAACGTTTTTCCAACAGTCGTGTTTCCTCCTTGAACATGTGCGCGCGCCAACAGCAGCCAGCAAACTGAGCGGAGCTGCGCGAGCCGCTAATAAATAACTGAGAGGCGATTGTTCGCAGCGGCAGGAATGAGAGGAATGTAAGGGCTCCGAGTCCCTGTGGGATCAAAAGCGAGAGCAGAGGAGGAGGAGGAGGAAGAGGAGGGTGCAAAGAGGAGGAGTTTACCCAAAAAGTTGGGTTCGGGGCAGCACCGCCTCAGCTGGCTGCTTGTCATGTAAAACAGCGAGCTGCTGTTTTGTTGCCTGATTTTGGTTTTAAATCGGTTAAAAATGTCCAAACACACACATATAAACACTTTTTTCCATTTTTTATGAGCTGCAAGGGTTTTAAAAATACTAATAGGCCTAAATATAAAATATTTCTTAAATATTTCAAGAATGAAGTTTGAGCAAATATGATCTCTTAAAATGCTGAGAACTCAAAGGGGGGAAGAAAAAAGAAAAAAAAAGTCTAAAGACAAGGATATACCAGTATTTTGGCCTGGCATTTGGCATTAGCAACATGTGCTCCAACATCAGATGCTTTGTGAGAATACACATGCTGGGAAGCAACATCAGCTTCCGGTTTATTAAAAGTTTTAACAAAAGAAAGACTTGCACATTTCCAACATTTTAACAGGACTTGTTTCAAACATTTTCTATACCGTAAACAAAATCAGGGTCACAGAAAGCTGGAGCCCATCTCAGCAGGTCGCAGGTGAGAGGCAGGTACACCCTGGACAGGTCACCAGTCAGAAAAAAAAACAAACAAAACTCCAACCATATTTATAGAAAGTTGTGTTACTTTTGCAGAGAAGAGATGTGTTCATAAACACTGTCCCTATCAACAGTGTCTCAAGTGGTTAAACAAATGTTAAACAGTAGTTTATAGTATGATGAATGTAAAGTTTTTATAGTATAATTCATTTAGAGCAGGCCTACTGAGACATTATACTTAAATAAAAACATTATAAAGCATTCTTTACTTGGTTATGCTGTTGATTCATCTACTTAGTCTAAATATATAAAATAGAATACCATGATGTGGGAAATTCATCACCTTTGCTGTTTTAATGTGGATTAAATATAAATAAAACATTCTGATAACACAAGACTGTCAGTTGCATGAAAAAAACTAAAGTTATTATTTTCTGATATGGTAGCAGTGATTAACAGACACACTGAAAGATTTGGCCGGTGATGTTTTGATATGGGATTATAACAATTTACAGGAGCATTGTTGGTTTAAAGGAATAAAACGTACCATGATACCACAGCTGATGTTCTTTCTGCCATGATTTCAAACTAAACCCATACTAACCTCCTGCGTTTTCTTTACACACTGCAAATTCAACAGCTCTAGTGTGAAATCTACAATGTGCCCCTTGTTCAACTGAGCATGTTATTAATTATACTTACAACAAATCAGGCTACATGTCAGTGTGATGCTAAAGCCAGAATATCTATCATGAGCTAAAAGCTATTTGACATGTTATCCAATTAAAACTTCACAACATGTGGTTATTTCTGTATAATCTTAAACTTAAATTCTGTTTTAAGTCAATAAAATGTCAGTAAATCATCAACAAATGCTCATCACACTAAACAAATGTTGTTCATTGTTTTCCATATGATTCAACCACCTATTGCGTATTGCACAAAAGTTCACAAATTGTTCTCATTATATATTTTAAAACACTTCTTAACGTTTCTTCAGCTTTTCAGTGAATAAACCACACAAAGTTTGTCCTATAAATGCTTTAAAAAGTTAAATCCGTTTTTTTAAATAAAGCGATTAAAAACAATGTAAATTAGCAGAAAAACAGGAAACAGATGAACAAATCTCATTATGACCACATCCTGAGACACTAATGAAAAATACTACAACATAATTAAGACATAGATTAATGTATAATTTTTCTGGTACAGTCTTTTGTTTGCATGGACTTGGTAAATATTTAAGCCGAGGCCCGTGCCTGTTAATTGCAAAGTGTGTGTGTCTGTGTGTGAGGACACGGTGGGAGAGGGGGCGGGTGCGAGGCACGCTGCCTGCCAGCTGTCCGTCGACTCAAATCCCAGTCTCCTCCTTTAATAAGAGCTCTGAGAGATGCATTGTTCTCCCCAAAAAGCAGACATGACGGGGGCAGCCCTGCCATCTGCTCTTCTCCCCTCCACCTCCAGCACCAGCACTTCATTCACAATCACACACATGTATGTAGATGGGGACACTGGGATCAGCTGGTGTAGGGGGGTTGGGTCTTGGTATAGACTGCAGTCTCTCTTTTTTCATGAAAATGACATGTCTTAATTGTGGTGGCTTAAGGTTGTGGGAGTAAGCAAGTCTCTGCTTGTTAATATATTCCAGTACGTTGCCAATCTGATATTTTCTGAATGCTTACATGTGGACGTGTTGATTTGCATGGCAGTTAAAGTCCGACAGGTGCTTCAGAATGACGAACTGATAACAATCAAGTTTTTCTTGTCATGATTCAGCTGTGTTTTAACAAGAAGGGTGGGTGCATAGCTCACTTGTTTTGGCTGCTTCAGCAACTTTACCAAAAACTACTGGAGGGGTTTTTACAATGGTTTTTTTTCTGAGAATGAGTCTTGGCCTAAATTAGATTTCATCCGATTTTGGAAGTAATCCAGATCAGATCTGAATTTTTTTAAAAGTATTGTGAACTGGTTTTACGAGATTTTAATGATAGACCTGGATTCCAGCTAAATTCTGGATACAATCACACAGAACAGGAAAAATGGGTGCTCTTTGGACTTTTCATCAGTGCAAGAGAACAAATTAAGAGGTGCAAAAAAACACCACAATACACTGTGGATTCATTTTCGGTGAATCTAGGAATCTAGTGTATCCATATTAAATGAATGTGGGACTAGAAAGTTGGCTGGAAATGAGCTGTTTGGTGGAGGAATGCACTCTCACAGTGCGTTGTTAGGTCATGTTTTCCTATGAGCTTCATGTCTATCAGACGAAAACTTCAAAACCACATTTCCATAAAAATCTGGTTAATACAATCTTTCCTATTATTATTTGCTATACATTATCTCTACTTTAGCAGTGTATTGCTATAATATAATAACTTATTTTATATTTGTGCCTGTTCGGAAATTCATTCAATAAATAAATAAAAGGAAAAAAGAAAAAAATGCATTTAACACAACTCAACTATATTGATAAAACACGTTAATACAGCAGCAGTTGCAACAAAGTACTGAACATAGAAATAAAAAAATACTGGGAAGTAAGTAGAAGGGAAGAAAGTAGAGCTGTGATAGAGCTGTGATAGAAAAGATGTCCTTGATTTATTTGGCTGTTATCAGCATATAGGTGAAAAGAAATGCCATGTTGTCGCAGGATGGACCCAATAAAAAGCAGGTTTTATTGAAAATAAAAACAGGAGGGGCCCTAAAACCGTACCCTGTGGAACCCCACAGTACATAGACTCAAAGCCAGCTTTACACACATGGTTCTATTCGCAGAACAGGCCTGAACGATTTTAACACTGTATCCTGGATCCCTACCTGGCTCTGGAGGATCCTGTGGTCCACTGTGTTAAATGCAACCATTAAGTCCAAAAACGTATGAACTGGTCTGGAAAACTGTGTTGTAATTTAAGGTGCGTTCACTTTGATGCGATTTGGTCCGCTTTAAACAAACCGTGGTCCACTTCCAGTTTGTGTGGACTGGTGTGAATGTGCATTTTGTCTGCTGCGGACCAAAAAAAAAAAAAGGTTGTGGGCTTTATGAAAGCAAGACGTCTTATTTCAGGACTCGGTTTTATTTGACAAGGACTCCCAAGATTTTCCCACCTTTGTTTGTTTTGGTTTGGCACTTTACTTAGGCGGATCAAATATTTCGCCTAGCTATTGGGGATGTTTTCTTAATTGATTGCTGACTAAGAAGCAAGAAGAAAAAAATCCAGGTCATCATTTATCAGAAACAGTTAGTTTCAAACGAGGAGACAATGAATTAAAAATAAATTTATTCATTTATTTACTTTGGTGTTCAAACCCAATACAGTTTTCACCAGTGTGTGCAGCAGGAGAAGCAGCAAGAAATCTGACATGTTGGTACGATGTGCTGTGATGGACAGGTTGTAACCCGAATTAGATTAAGCAGTTTGAGAAATAAATTAATGATATAATGGGTCATACTTCAGTCCATGTCTTTGGTTAATTGAATGTTCCATTTGCTATCACGCTGTCAGTCCACCAGACCAGAGTTCACTGGCAAACAGATCAAGACCCCTAGTTTTCACCTGTACCAGGTGCACCAGACAGGGTCTGAGTCTTTAAATATCATGTGTTGTTTACATTTTTTCACTTTCTCACCACTTTTATTAACTGTTTATAAAAACATTAGCAAAAATGTAGAAGCAACAGCTTTCTGCTCGACTCTTCTCTACATTAACAACACCCACCTCAAATGTCTGACCAATCACACAATTCTGAGCCTCTAACCCCCCCACCCCCAAAAAAAGCTGATGTGTCAAAAACAAGCAGCAAGATGTCTGTGTTCTTCTTGAAAACAAGAAACAGATTCTTACCTCTGGAGGATGTAACTGCCCTGTTTCCACCAAGCTGCACGGCTCATGATGAAACAGGTTTTGTTCTCTAAAGTCTGATCTCTGTTTCATTTCCACCACCAAGTTGGCAGGCGAGATATAAATCAGACAGAGTTTTGTACCATATTGAATTATAATAAAAACACAGAGGCAAAAGACATCCAGCAGTTTGTAAATTGTATGTTTAAAAATGTGGAGTGTGTCAAACTTCACCCTTTGGTGTCAGATGTATAAGACAGGAACATCAGTGGGTGAGTTCCAAATTAGTAGGGTGAGACAAGTCAAATATTCTGGCACCCTTTCTGGTTATTGCCTGTATAAATAAAAACAAATGTACCCATCTGACCTAGACCAATCTAAAAATAAAATAAAAACATTGTCTTATGGTGTAAATACATCTGTCCTATGTGCTATAGTGCTGGATTATTAAAAAAAAAATTGGCCAGATTTTCGGATTGCTTGGATCACTATGTTTCTCTTTGCATACGGGAGAGCAGAGGGTGTGACTTCGTATCAGTCTTGTTGGGACATGTTATCTTTCATGACTTCACCCAACGTCAGCTTGAGCAGGTGTTTAGTAAAAACACCTGGATGAGTAACTGTCTCATTTATTTCCTGGAAAGGATTATAATTAAATTGACATCATAGAAAATGATAAACTTTTAAATCATGTCCTGCTCTCAGTTATGAAGCTTCCCTGCATATAACCTAAAATCTGTATATTAATATTTATATAAAGTGACACACAAAATTACCTCACATATTCATCAAATTTCTTCACCACTTCATCCAATTCAGGGTCGCAGGTAGCCGGAGCAGTCATCAGGTTAGAGGCACGGTACACCATGAAGAGCACATCAGTCCATCACTTATACATATTAACTCCATTTTGGATCTGGCCTGATTGAGATCTGTCATTAACCTAAAAGGACACAGGACTTGTTCTTCAATATGTCTTTAATTACACACATGCAATATTCCCAAAATAAATTTTTCCTGGTGTAAACGCTTTTAACTTAATGATGCAGTTTTCTGTTAGTCAGCAGACATGTAATGCAAAAGATCTTTCTGACAGGAACAGTAGACGGCTCCAGAAATGGAATTTTCTATTTACACACATACACACATATACACACATAAACACACACACACATAGCCAGACTATGTACTAATACACACACACATAGCCAGACTATGTACTAATACACACACACACA
>JBAMHX010000016.1:25602962-25615867 GCA_037177515.1 Pseudomugil tenellus
CTTCTACACACAGTTTTACAAACAAAGCAGTTGGACCAGAAATAGCATAAAGGGTCTTTGGGTTTCCATTGTTAACGCATTGACACACTTACATTTTGCAGCAGACACCCCCCCCCCCCCCAAGACTCCCCCTCTTGTTGTCTACAAAGACATTTCTGAATAGTAACAGAAGCTGTTTATATTTTGTAAGGAGTACTACGTCAGCGGAAAGCTCCGGCAACTACAAGTCCGACTAAACAAACACAAAGAAGCCACAGGCAAGCTGTGATAACCTCTATCTCCAGATGGTAAACTGGACTTAAACACAAAGGGGAGACAGAGTGGTGGGGTCAGACGTCAGGAATGAGGAAATCCCACCCTGGCCCCAGTAGATAGAGGACAGGAAGCAAATCCATTTGCATACAAATTCTCCCTCAGTGGTGCAACATACGGTGAGCGTGTCCACAGCGTGGGAGGGGAACCTGCACACCACTGATGTGCGTTGTTAGCTGGTTATTACGTGCTCAATAACATCCACAGGTTGCAAATATGGATACAAGGGTGGAAAGGTGTCACAACTGCTTAAAATAATTAGATTTAATTCAACACATTTAGAATATTAGGGAGCACACAATCTCTTCAGTCCATCAAAAAGCTTAAACAACATGTACAATCTGTCAAGAATGTGTGTATGTTGACAAGAATGTCAACAAACACACTGATTTAAGATAAATCTGTTTCTAAAATAAAAAAAATCAGTTTGCAGGTGCCGCTGTTGTTTGCTGAATCAGCAGTGAAAACCAGAGTGTGTTGATTTATGAGGTGTAAGCTGCAGAGTGATCACCACAGGTGACCCCCGTTTTCCCTCTGATCTCATTTAACGCTGACAATTTTATGGCTTCTGTAATTAAAGACCTAAACACACACAGCACTAAAGCTGACTCAGACACACAAGGTGAAGAAGCTGTTAATGCTTGATGATATCTTTCTCTGAGGAGATGATCTGTGGTAAGAATGGAAAGTTGCAGCTTTTCCTCTTCATATTCAGGAGAACTGGGAGAATGTTCCTGGAATGTGAAGGCAATGTGATCAATTTCTAAGAAGAATAATCTTGATAACGTTGTTGTTGACCTCCATGTTTTTTTTAGACTGCAAATAAAGACGGTAGCTGTGTGAAAGTAATGGAGCATGAGAAGTCTTCTCTTGATAAGCCCGAATGATTTTATAGCATCAGTTTCAGCATGCGGTGACTCATTACGCGTTCCCTTACAATGAAAACACACAACCACAAGAAAAACCTTCTCAGTGACTAAATATTCAATTGTTTATCCAAGGATGTACATTTGATGTTGACATTGGTCGGGACATAAAAGTGTCCCACAGAGAAATACAGATCTTTCTTTACAACATCATGAAAGTGAGTAGAAAGCTGAAGTTTATAAAAAAAAATTACTTTTGATTTTATTAAATTGAGTCCAGGATTATTTTACTTCATTATTTCATTAATTTATAAGTTGAAAACATCTGTTGGTATTTTTTATAATCAAGAAATGGTTTACACTATGATCACCATCACAGTGCAAGAAATTCACTACTTATATGAATCAACATAATAAAATAATTAAGGAAAATTTGACCAACACAGAAAAAAAACAGTTACTAACAACATCCTTAGAATTATTTTAAGGTGGATTTATATGTGATCACTTGGACTCACTGCTGTTTGAGTCCAGGTGATATTTGTGATATTAAAGGAAATGTTCATTTTTATTTGATCAGCTTAGCAGTAAGTTCAGGTTCAGCGGCAGGTTGGCAACTTATTCATTATCCTCACTACTCTGGAAAGACAGCAAAGTTTTCACCCACCAGAAACAAGGCAGGACATCCTTCATTAACATTAAGTGCAAATCAAAACAAGCTGAGCTGCTTATGCCAGCACGGCTGAAAGAATGTAAACGGACTCTTCCCTTAGTGTATTCATCAGCGTATCCCAGGATGCTTGTTATGCATAGATTATAATCAGCTGCTCCACAACGTCTTTGGCCTTTTCTCCTTTCTTTACCAGCCATACCACATTTTCCACAGACTGACTGGCGGCCAGTAGAGGGTGTCAAGGTCATCATGTCCACATTTGAGGATTTTTTTTTCTTTGGTTAAAATTGCAGCAAGATGCAAATTAAAATAATCTACCAAGAGCTTTTTGCTTTATCTTTGCTCACACCCACTCCAACCTGTGCATGCCGATGCAAGAGACACAGGAAGGTGGGTGGGTTTGGACTAAAGCCTGGGGTGTTTGTGGTTGCAGGGCAAATCTGACAATTAATTACTCGAGACGATCCAAATAGACGCCCTCATTAATGTGAATGAACAAGGAATGTCCTAAATAGCTTTTACATAAGAGAGCCTAACATCAAAGCACACACTGCCAAGGAGATTTCCTGTTCTGGCTGAGTGAAATGTCAACATTAACATGCTCTATTTTCCAAGAATTTATATTATTTTGCTCCTGCTTTCAGGCTACATTAGACTGTAGAAGGAATTTGGAGTTAATGCAGTTAATCCGAGTTATTTCCAGCTTGTGGAAGGAATGATGAATGCTTTGCATCTCACTGGGGTCAGATTAAAGTTTCTCAAGACAGATGACGCTCAATAAATAAAAATACGAACTAAGCAGTTATTAGACAGATTAATCATTGTCATAGAAAAGATTTGATTTGTTTTATGGGTAAAACTTCTAAGAAAACTGAAACCATAACATAAGAGTTTATGTTGGAGAACATACTTTAACATTGGAAGTCCTTTTCTTTGTAAAAACCTAAAGGCCACATGTCGTCTTAACATTTCTTTCAAAGGTAATTAAACAAATAGCCTAGCTGAACTCAAAATGTTACATTTTTTAGTTAAGTTGTGCACACTTCATATAATAATTTTCACCTCTTTGGATGCACCTAAAGATGGTTATAAGGTCTTGAGAATCTCACATGCCATAAAAGCATGTTCTGTGCATGTTCGGCAGCATCATGATCACAGATCCGTGGTTCCAAGAAGTTCAAATGAATCTGATATTGGAGGGAAAGTTGACATCAAGCAGTCCATGACAGATAAAGCATCAAGGACCAAGACTCAGAAAATGTGCTGGAAATAACTTGCTGTTGACTCTGCTGTATAAAATTTGGCAATCCTGTGTTTTTGTGTTACAAGGCAAGGCGAGATTATTTATACAGCACCTTTCATGTACACAACAGTTCAAAGCACTTTACATAAAAACATAAAAAGCATTTCAGATGTTGAAATAAATAAACAAGGAAACAGCCTGGTGAACATCCTCATATGATGGCAGATCTTAATGCTGATCCAGATTAGCTTATTTGTTACCCTCGCTGACTGGTTGATGTGAGTTGAGCATTTTTTACAAGCCCTGCTGTGCACAACTACATGACCGAGCATTAAATGTCACATTTCCAAATGTCGCCTGTTGCTTGACTGCAGGAGGGCAACAATTCTTGCTTCAACGTCGATGGGAAACAAATGGAGAAGCTTAGAAACATGATCAGATCTGAATATCCATGCAGTTTAAGATTGATCTACTCGTTTTATTTTGGTTCACACAACCTTTGCAGCTGGTTGCCTTACTTTACGTTCTCTAAGCTTTTTATACAGTGTGATATGCGTGGTTACAAATACACAACGTGGTTTATGTCTATAGGCTGGAAACAGGAAAGCTGTGTTTTGTGAAGCTGTACCTCCACCCCGACCCCCTCTGTGACATGTAATCTGACAGATTACATCTTGTTATCCTCATATTATCCTCATGAGTCCAATGAGACATTAAAACATTTCATTTTCTGGTATTTTTCAGAGTAAATAAACAGCTTGCATGAATGATCCTCTTTATCATCTTTGCTTATTATCTACTTGTTTCAGTTCTATTGTTTTATTAAGATTACCACATAAATAATAATCTTGTTCTTAAAATGTCTTCAATGCATTTAAATACAAGCTTAGTTTTAAGTCACATCAGATAAACTAAGCTAAAATGCAAAAGCATTGTTTGTTTATATTCATGACTTAATAGCAACTAAAGTAGCAAAACCAACAAGCGAAGAGTTGAGTTCAGTCAAATTAAATGACTGAAGTGGTTTAACCTGCTGGAACGACAGCGTCTGTGTCAAACAGTGTCGAACATCTTCAACACGTGAATTACACCAAGATACGTTCATTATATCCCCGAACGCAGCGTGCCGAGCATATAATGGTTTCATCACGATCTCCGCATCCGCTGCCGGATATCCTTCATGTGAGCGCAATATTTCAAACAGTTTTCACTATTGGAATTTTATACTCGGTGTATCTGTTTATGTCCCCACGGGGACGACCTGCATCGAATTTCAGCATTTTGGGATTTATGGTTTCCCCACTAGGTGGCGCTTTATGCACGAAAAATCTGATTTTATTCTATATCTCTGGAACTATTTAAAATTGGATTTTGATACTCAGTGTATCAAATTTCACAATTATCGGATTTATGGTTTCCCCACTAGGTGGCACTTTATTTATGAAAAATCAAATTTTTGCCTTTATCTCTGGAGCTATTTGTCTCATTGACCTCAAATCAAGTGTAAATAAAAGGTCATGACCTCAGGATGCATCCTGTCCTGACGTCATACCGGGATGGTTTAATGTTTCAACGCCAGGTGAAACTTTCTGGCCTGAACATGTGCATCTTTATATTATTGTATTGTGTCTATTGGAGGATTGGGGAATAGGAGGATTGGGATACCCCATCCGCTTCCGACGGCATAGGGCTTGTTGTAAAAAAAACAAACAAACTTGTACACATTGTTGATTTGTCTCTTTCTAAATTTGAATTATGTGACATTTATTTCTATCTTGTTTTGTCTTTTGTTTTTATACGTATATAACCATTTATCCATTCATGTGACATCATTTTAGACCCCCATATTATTATTGCCCTGGTTGTCCTGAGAAAAAGATGGTCATTATTTGGTTATACATGAAAGGGTTGAGAAAATACATGCATTTATAGAAAGATAGACCAGTTAAACAAAATAATAGCAATAAATGGCCGGTTTGTTAAGAGCTAACGTGAAGCCAAGGCTAAAACCTTCCTGTTAGCCAACAAGTAGCAAGCTGCTCGCCACCAGCGCTAGCGCTAGCTTACCTGGCAAGTCAATCAACAGGACACGCCTCTAAATAACATCCAAATGGAGGTCTTAGAAAAAATCCCACCTCCTCACAGTCATCATAAAGGTAAACCTAATCTATTAAACCTAAGACGTTATTGTGTACCATGGTGTAAACGTGTATTTCTGCTGTAAAGTTTGTCCTTTTAACATGGGAGTCTCTGGAGAACAGCTCTGTTTTGCAGCCCCTAGTGGATGAGGCGGGAACTGCAATTTTTTGCACTTCCGCATAGGCTTCACATTTTTTACCTCCTGAGGTTTCCGCTTGAGTAAAGCTCACTGTAACTGGGACAGCTCGTATGTAAACACTGCGTTTGGAATGTGCCTTTTCCTCTCGGCCTCTCCTTTGGCACAGAGCAGGCTGATAAGAACGCGTCCTTCTGTCCCCGCAGCATTCAAAGCATCCTGCAGCGGGTCCCTTTGCACAAGACATTGTTCATCTGCAACCTGCACCCACTGCCTCGGACCCCACCCTCCAGAAGTGTGCTCAGACCAAAGAACAATGAGACTCACCCATTGTAAAAGGGGCATAATTGGAGCAAGAAGTGGGACAGACACATGAGGCATGTCAGGCATGTTCTCTAAGGCCCCGCCATGGAATGTGCAACAAAGAGTGCATGCAGGCTGCAACAATTCTGGGAAAAGTCTGAGGAAGTTTACTAAGTAAAGACGTGTTGTGTGTCCCATCCACCACCTTGCAACAAATACTGAACAGTTATGACCAACGGAAAGAAAAAAAAGAGACTTTTAACAGCGAACTGTTTTCTGTTACAACACAAAGAGATTTATTGCTTTCCGTTTAGAAATTCCCTCCAACCTGCACAGGCCTGGAGCCATTCTGCAGAGATAAGTCTGCTTCTATACACAAACAATCCGCCCTAATTTTTTATTCCCATGACAACTTATGATCTCACAGATAAAACAAGTTCCTCAAATACCTCAGTTCATCAAGATGGGCCGATAGTGCGAGTCCATATTTCCTCAGTTTTCCCTCACATGCTCAGATGTTTGTTCATGCAGAATATTGAACCTACATCTCTGTTTTATGACAGATATCCCTGCCTTTAGTTCTGTATGTGACCTCCAGCTATAGTACTGTAGTACAGGCTGGACAGCATTAACTTGCTCCCTCTGCTGCTTGTTTCTGGTAATGAAGCAATGAAACATTCAGTGGGACCAACTTTTATTTAGTATTTTGCATATCATTCAGGAGGATATTAAACTATTAAATAAGAAATAAACTATCAAGCATTATAGTTTAGCTGAATGCAGAGTGACGTACAAAAGTTTGGTTAAAACCAAATGAAGAAACTGAAAAAATAGATGTTTGTTTGTTGTATAGAAGGTTTTTAGGGCAGTTTTAGACAATGTGACCTTATTTGTGGAAAAATATGGATAAAATAATACTAAATGAAAATGAATGTTGGTGCCAATCACTGACCCATCCCAAAGCCTTATGAAGCAAGTAAAAAACTATTTCACTTTTCTTTTTTTCCCTAAAATAAACCTGTTAAGTTTAATTGATTATGAACTGCAAGTTATAATTATTATTTGACATATTTATGACTGAAATCACTTTAAAAGATTGATTTTTCTAAAGTGGGAAATAAAATAAATAAATAATTACAGGAGTTTCTGCAAAGGCGACGTTTATTGTCCTGATGGTGAAGTGTGTGTATTACCAGATCTCATAAGGCTTAACGTACAGTCCACTTGCATGCCTTACGCATTAACATGTATTCTGTGCACGGCAGAGGGTTTCATGTTCGTTTCCATGGAAACATTTTGTCCCAACAGATAAATTATGATAAGAGTATTAGTATGAAACTATCACTGCCAAAAAAAACGAGGCTGATGCAAATGTGATGCAGAAACCATTCTAACAATTGTAAACTATTTAATGTAAATTACACATCTTAATTAATTTACCCATTTTAATTTGGCTTTTATCAAAACAATCAAATCATAAGGTATTAAAGATGTGTAAGCTATGTTGGTATGTTTGTTACATACCTCAGTGGGTGAACTTCAGCCCGAGAGGAAGGCTGGAGGCTTGAAGTCACACACAGTAAAGCATTATTCAGCGCAGTGAAACAACTTAATCACATCTTTTTATAACATTAAACTTGTCTGAATCAGAGTCTCAGCTTTGGTTTGGACTCAACTATTTCCTTCTTAAAATTTGTTGCATGACATTGCATTATACAGGTCATGAATCATTAGACATGGAACAAAGTCAAATCGGCTAGAAAAAGCAGAATATAACCAGATCAGGGTTTACTTTCATCATATTATTCAATTTATCACTTATTTAATCATCACATTTTCTTATCAGGCAGTACAAACTCTCTCTGGACTGTGATCAATGTCTCCTTCACTAAACCCCTCAAGGAATCTCCTCGTATACAATCTCATGTCCCCCCAGAGAGCCAGAGGGATGCCTTGCCAAATTCCTGAGTATTTTTCTCCTTTTTTTTTGCTACAGTAGTAACACAAGTTGTAAAATACCAGAGAAGAAGTCAGAGGACTCAGAGGCATCAGACTATTAGTTCACTTAAATACCGAAATGAAAAACAGATTACCAGACTGAAAAAGTTTTATTTCCATTCTTTCAATGTGTCGCTCATTAGGAAAGTGGTAAAACATCTATGCCCCCCCACCCCCACCCCCCCGGCCTCACAGTCTTCCACATGGTTGATATTAACATTCCAGCAAGTTCCTAATGATGAGGACAAAGCTGGGGAAGGTTCATGGTGGTGCTGGCATGGTGCGCACATTCCTGGGTTAGACAGGCTGGAGGGCCTCTGTAGGAGGGGGGGTGGGGGGTGATGACGCTGGTGGAACCGGGGGAATTTGGGAGGAGGGGGTCAGTTTGAAGATTTTTCTGCAGGTGGGATTAACCCTTTAACTCTACGGCTGGAATAAAGCCAGGAAGGTTTCTTTTGGAGCTGGTTTTGTGAGTATGGCAGGAAATTAGCAACATAAATACATTTAAATTATTTCTGCTGTGTTTTTGTTTCAATATTTTTTCTCCTGAAAGCCGAGACTTGAAAGAATGATGTGCAGATGAGAAAAGGTTTGGTCACAAAGTCCTGCTAATAAGACATTCTGCTTGGTCATTATGCTTTCTATACAGATACGTTTATTTACATCATTTTTGCTTCATAACCTGACAGCTGGGGGGCTTGGCGTGGTAACTGGGATTAAAATGGTTCAGCTTCTGCATTTTCATGGATAAAATAATTCTCCTGGAGTTTTAATGTTAATGAAAGTCAACAACCCTGGCTCTGTTACCACCCATGATGATGAATCCTATATCTGAGAGACAGAAAGGCATCATGTTTGGCTGCGTGAGTCTCTACGTCTCTGCTGTGAACACCGCAGGCCGTGCTGGGAAAGTTTGGTTTTCCAGACAGTAAAACTGGTTTTGTGCCGTGGAAAAGGTGGAGGATGAGGAGCTTCTTCATATCACTGGATCATTATCATACTGTGAGGATATAATATAAACCCCGCTTATTCTGTCATTTATTGTGTCTTTCCATTCGAGTTGAAGTTAACTTTAGACTTAGTTTAGATCTAAAGCAATAGGACTAAGGTGTCCCTGTGTCCTTATGAAGAAACAGGACACGTCTTCCTGGTCCAGCTTCTAACACAGGACTTTGTATGAGCATGACTCCACCTGGCAGGTGGATGCATCGTATGTGCAGAACCCACCTGCTCATCTGCTGAATTTATTCAATTAGATAAAACGCCAAAGTATTCATATCTACTGCTGGAACTCCATTAGCCGCTGTCGCCGGTCCGTCTCGCACCCCGAACCGCTCTGCAGGTACCTGGACACCGCCCTGACGAGGTTCTCGCTCATACTCTGGGTGTGGCTGTCCAGTTTCTGCAGCAGCTCCTCAGACTGTAACCTCTCCTCCTCCAGGAAACGAGCCACCATGCTGTGCGCCGGCGATGCCGACAACGGCTCCTGAGATGGAAACAAACACACGTGTAGGAATCTGACTGCACACTCACAGGTTAGATACGTAGCAGATGCCTCACATCTGAAGGGGACAGATTCACTTTGTCTCTGGAAGCTGAGATCAGAGAGATTTTAGAGCTTGAACTTTGTCCATCAGCAGCAGATTGATTTGGACTTGAGGAGTTACTGCTGTGTTGGTTCTGACTGCAGCTCTGCTCTGATGGGGACTGAGACAGAGTCTGAAGCTCGTTAAAGAGTCTCTGGATCTCCCCTTCGTAGCGAGTGGTGTTCTCCTCCACGGCCTCAGACTCCACCTGAAGCCTGCAACAACAGCGGAGATCAGGTGTGGAAGTGGAAATGTTTGCATCTTTACATATTTATGTCGCATCTACCTGCCGTTAGGCGGCGGTTGCTCGGTTACAGCCTGGCCAATCAGAGCTTGTTCCTGCTTTTCCTGACACGTCCGGTTGGGGATCTGCATCTCGGACAGCGTCTGTCGGAGCCAACGGTTCTCCAGCTCCAAGCTGCTTAGTGGGGAGACGTAGCGCTGCCCCAGCGAAGCCGACGGAGGATCTCCCCCCTGAGGACGGGGTGAGATGTAGGGCTGACTCACAGATACAGAGACTGAAAACCTCTGTGGGAAGGAATCCAAACACTCACCTGCTGACTACACCGCTGTCTCTGCAACACACTTTTCAGGTGTTGGTTCTCAGTTTGAAGGATTTCCAGCTGCGTCTCAGTCATCTGGTAACAGAATGTGTCACAATTAAAATGGAAATGACTAAGTGGAATTGTTAACCCTCAGTTAACCCCTTCATCCCCAACAGTTCTTTAAGGGTTTCAGCTTTCTGTTCAACTCCATTTGGTGAGTCCTCATCATCCAACAAGGAATCTGGGACACTGTCATTAAAGCATCTCCTGCACTTCTTCTGCAGTGGAGGGTTTCTTTAAAATGACATTTAATCAAAAATTTAACTAAAAGAATAGAAAACACCTAAAACAACAGAATGATTTAAGTGTATCTCAGTTTGGGGTAAATCCTCATAACTCCAGCTTTGATTTGCTGCTTTGCATTCATTTAACCATGTGATCCAGTAGAATTACGCTGTCGCCATGTTTACATCCTTCTGTCCAAACAGCAGCAGTATTTAGGGACATGTTTGTCACTGAAGCCAAGTGACGAGAAAATAATATTTTGGACAGGAAATGCTCTTCCAGTATTTATAGCATGATTACTCCGGTGCAGTATGAACACCAGCCGCACTCACATGCGGTTTAAAGAAACACGTCTCAGTTCTCCTGCAAACAAACTATCCAGTGGACCAATAAAAAGGAAACATATGTCAACTGGGATTAAGCATGGAGAAGTTTTTTATTTCCATAATCTCACGCTGAAGCACCAGACCACCTGGTTATGTTGCTACTTGGGGGTTTTTATTCATGTGATGGGAGAATCATTCAGCATCCCGGGTCCAGCCGTGTTCTTCCACCTTGAATTACAGAACCAGCAGCAGAAACACATCTTACTGGCTGCACTGGTCATCGGATTGTGAGAGCTTTCCTCACAATAAGCGCAAGGTTTGAAAAACTCCTGCAGGGCTTCATGATAAAGGCGATTTAATATAATTTAATAAGACTTATGTCCACAAAAATATGACAAAAAAAAAAAAAAAACTGTACACATCAGCGCTGAATAAATATCCGTCCACATGATGTCTAATCTGTCATTTTACCTTTGAACCTGTGTTTTGTGGGACTGTAGAGAACAGTGCAGGGTGTCTGCTTGAGTTAAGTGAAGTTTGAACCAAACCAAAGGACGGTGTGAAACCTTCCAGAAAGCCCCCCCACTTGGACCAAATCCCCCTTAAAGTGGGAGAAGTTTTTCAGTACATATAGTTTCATCCTTGAGGCCAAATAAAAAAGTTAACAGGATCTATGATGTCTCACAAACAAGAAGCAGAACTTCGTGTTCTTTTTCTTCTGCTTTGGTGAATCCAAACTCTGATGACAGAAATGCTTTTCTGAGCTTAGAGTTGACATTTTGGACTTTAACACACGTCTCTAATGGCGTAACACACACAGCGTTACACCCCATCATCCCAGTTGGGGTAAAACTGGATCATTTCAGATCCACATTGCGTTTGACTCACTTTGAGTTGGGCTGCTTTGTGTTCAGCTCGCTCCACCTCGCCTCGCAGCTGTTGCCTGATGCTGGAAGAGGAGTCGCTCAGCGAGGCGACAGCAAGGTCGCGCTGGTGCAGCTCACTGGTCAGCTTCGACACCTCCTTCCTCATCCCCTCCACCTCACCGGTGTGAGTCTGCCGGACCCTCTGAAGCTCCTCTCTGAGCTGTGGAACAAACACACAGAAGAGAAAGGGAAGCTGCAGAAAACCTTAGTGTTTATCTGCTGCGCTCGGACCTTTTTCATCTCGGTTACAGCCGAGTCGCGTTCTGCTTTCAGGTTCCTCATTTCTTGCTCCGTGTTGGAGTCGTCGCATCTCTGCTCTGCGTTCTCCAGTCTGAATGTAGGCGAAACGGACACGTTCAGGTTCATCACTAACAAACTCATGCAGTTCCACTTCTGCTCACCTCTCTTTGACACATGCGTGTTCAGCCTTGAGGTGGACCTCGCACGCTTGGGCATACTGCAGCTTGGTTGCGGTTCGTTCCAGATCCAGTCGGAGGGTTTCCACACCAGCAAGGCCCTGAGCTGTCAGGCAGTCCTCCAGAGAGCTACAAGCAGAACAAAAACAAACAAAACATTCAGAGCTGATACAACCGTTTCACTATGATTCCCAGCGAGTGGGCACACAGCGCCCTCTTGTGTTGAAGATACCACACCACATCATAACACACTGACTTGATTGACCCACCGGATGACTTGGCCTTTAGCCTGCAGAGCCTGTCGGAGTCTGGCAGCTTCGTTGAGAAGCCGCTGATGCTCCAAGCTGCTTCTTCGCACAGATGAGTCCAGCGCGACTTGGAGTTCCTCCCGATCCTGTGAGAGGCGCTGAGAGTAAATGAGGGAAGCATTTGGTTTGGATATTTGTGCAAAGCTAAAGCAGGAACAGCTCCACGGCAGGTTCTAGAAAAACTCTTCCTGATGGTCTTCTCACTATGACAGTACAAGTAGAGTCCAAGAGATCTTCCCCCTTCATGCTGTTGGTAGAATTTAGCTATTTAAATAAGTTAAATAAAGTACAGAGCTGTCCACCGTGTGCTCTACCTCTCACCTGATGACGGCTGGGAAAGGCTCTAGCTAGCTGCAACCCTGAGTCGGTTGAAGCAGTGAAGAAAATGGATGGATGGAAATAAACACAAAAGTCATTCCCTGACTTTGCACAGTGATCATGGTATCTTGTTATAAGAGAAATTATCATTTAAAAAGTTTCTGGAAGAAAATTAGCTTAAATTTCCATCCAAACAGTTGGAAAGAATTTCTGTTTCTATATTTACTCAATTATGTCGACATTATGCACTTATCATAACTGCTTAATAGTGTGATGTCCTATGATGGGTCCCATGATGGGTCCCATGATGGGTCCCATGATGGGTCCCATGATGGGTCCCATGATGGGTCCCATGATGGGTCCCATGATGGGTCCCATGATGGGTCCCATGATGGGTCCCATGATGGGTCCCATGATGGGTCCCATGATGGGTCCCATGATGGGTCCCATGATGGGTCCCATGATGGGTCCCATGATGGGTCCCATGATGGGTCCCATGATGGGTCCCATGATGGGTCCCATGAT
>JBAMHX010000016.1:25620476-25645444 GCA_037177515.1 Pseudomugil tenellus
AAAGCACACACAGACAGATCTCCATCATTGGAGAACTGTTGTTTTTGTTACTGGGCTTTAGAATTTGATTTGGATGTATTAATAATATAAATGTGTGTACTTGGGACTTTGTGCAAAGATCGGACTTTGCCTTTGTGTGTTTCCAGACAGTTTGAAGCTCCTTTTCACTGGGAACTGTGGTCCACCAGTCCAACTCCACCATGGTGCTGTGTGAGGATGGAGAGTGCAGCGTCTGCCTCTCCCCATACTCTCGGATGGATCGGATCCCTCGGGTTCTCCACTGCAGGCACACTTTCTGTCAACCTTGTCTGGAGACAATATCGCAGCTCCGGGGGGAGCTCCTGACGGTGCCCTGCCCCTTGTGTCGCAGGGTGACCTGCGTCGGCCGTGACCGCAGCCTGCAGGAAGCCCTGTGTGTCGACAGCAAGCTGTGGGAGCAAATACCGGAGGACGTGGACGCAGAGGAGGAGGAGGAGGAACGCGAGGTAGCAAAGGAAAAAGCTGAAGAGGAGAGGATGGGGGCTAAACAGCAACCCTCATTCCAAGCAGAAATGTAAGCAAAGCGACACATATGTTTCTAATTTTGTCTCGAGGCATTTTCAGGTATTGTTGTGCCTTTCTCTTTCTCTATACTTGGAAAAGTGACATAAACATGAGGGAACTTTTTCCAAAACAACACGTTCACATTACAAAGGATGGAAAATAAGATGTGGAAGATAATTCCAGTCTCATCAAGGCATTGTTTCCTACTACTAATACTACTATTACTACTACTAATACTACTACTAATACTACTACTACTACTACTAATACTACTACTAATACTACTAATAATACTAATAATAATAATACTAATACTACTACTACTACTAATAATAATAATAATAATAATACTAATACTACTACTACTACTACTACTAATAATAATAATACTAATACTACTACTACTACTACTACTAATACTACTACTACTACTACTACTAATACTACTACTACTACTACTACTAATACTACTACTACTACTAATAATAATAATAATAATACTAATACTACTACTACTACTACTACTACTAATACTACTACTACTACTACTACTACTACTAATAATAATAATAATAATAATAATAATAATGATACTACTACTAATAATAATAATAATAATGATAATAATAATAATAATAATAATGATAATAATAATGATAATAATAATAATGATAATTAGTTAGCTCTTCAGCGCTGCTTTCTACCACACACCTTTAACAGTGTCTCATCTTGTTTGCAGTGCGTCCTCGAGGTCTGCCAGATCTAAGCTCAGACTGCCTGCGCTCTTCAGGAAATTCAGTTTGACAAAGCAACAGCAGCACGGCATCGTCCCCAGCAGCGATGTGTAAGCGTCCATTCTGGTTTATAGCCATAAAAAGTCAGCTGACCCACAGAAGAAGTCATGTTTAACTCTTTCGTTTCCAGGGAAATGAAATCCTGGCGCAGGCTGTCGGCTGATGAGACATTCTGATGAAGGCGAGCTTTATGATGAAGAATTAGTGCTTCTCAGGATTTTCCAGGACACAAGACTCTGTTTTGAAAGTGGAAAAGGAAAGTTTTGTTCACCGAGGAGCAAAAATTCATTTGTGTTCCTGTCAAAGACTTTGTTCTGTCCCCAGCCAGAGGTGTCCCCATTAAACCCCCCAGCTGGTGCTGTGGGATTTAGTTCATCTGTCTCAGAGGGTTATGCACCCCGAGACCCCCTCAGAACAGATGGCCTCCTCCTCATTATACCTGCTTAATGCTGAACATCACTGACTTTATTTATATATGTTGACAAAAGTACATTTCAAGCTTGTTTTTTTTACATTTTTTGGTTGTTTTCATGTTGATGCCACTTGTTTAAAAGAATGATGAGCTCCAAGCTGACATGATATTTGCCTCCGTTACTGTGAAACATGAAGTATTTAAATAAAAAAAAGTGAAGCTGCTTGGGGATTTCTGATGAGATAATGTGAGTATTACATCTGCGGGACCTGACGTACAACAAAAAAAGCTCTCACAAAAGACTCGGTCAACCATGAAAGTGGATTATAATCTCCATTCATCAAGCATCTGGCAAATATTCCACATTGATATGAGAAAACTGGACATCTGTCGTAGAAATGGTCTCTGCCGTCATCTCATGAGTTTCTATTAAAAATAAAAACATCAACATTAGGAAAGAATTAAACTAATTTAAACCATGTGTGGATTAAGTTCAGTGTTTTGTGCTTTTGGGTGAAACGGGTTTGCTGCCTCGCTGGTTTAGTGAGAAACAGATTTATCCGTTGCGATTAATGACACAGTGAGTCATATGATGATTATATTACTTCTAAATACTCCCACAGTGTTGCAACGTATTCCTGTTACAGCGCGTGATCCCGGTGGCTGGATGCAGGTGTGGGAACCTTTTCTAAATCGTGCACATATTTAAGTTGCATGTAGAAAAATACTCTGTAGAAAGTAATCTTCTCATACAATAGTACTTTGTTTAGTAAAATATGCATCTTTAGCTGAAATTAGGCTAAATATTCCCAATAGAGCTGTTCTGTATGGAAAAACTTGTTCTTGTAAGTGACTGACTGGACATAAGTGGAAAATATAAATATTTAGAAATTTTATGAACTCAATAAAATTTCTAAATATAAATATTTAGAAATTTTATGAACTCAATAATTAACTTTGAGTTCATAAAATTTCTAAATATTTATCTTTAGAAATTTTATTGAGTTCATAAAATTTCTAAATATAAATATTTAGAAATTTCATGAACTCAATAATTAAGTTTGGTGAAAATACATGAGGTTGTAAAAGAAACTTGATCATTCTAGATAAGTTAGAGGAGATGCTTCACTAAATCTTTATTATCAACACACAAGACCATCCTCCTGAAAGTAGTTGAGGGACTCTAAATTTTCCTCGTTTTGCATTAAGACGTTGGTGTGAACTGATGCCTCTGAATGAAAGTATGACGTATTCTGATACTCCACAGGCTGTGAAGGTGCTTTTAGCTCTTATGTCAAACCACTGACCTCTCTGTGACGCTGCAACATGTCACATTATGAATCCTTCATCTTCATCCTTACAGCTGAATTGGATTGTTTGTCTAGAACATGTTGTCTAGACACTGAAACTATAGTGAAATGTGGATTATAGCTGAGATGAGGTCTAACTGGTTTCTTCTCACCAGGAGCTTTGAGTCTGGAGAACATTAAGAATGCTGTGAACGTTTTATCCTTCCTACATATCTGTTCATCACAACAGAAAAACAAGATAAACTTGGAAAATGGGCACATTGTAGATTATAATTTGATTATTAACATCATTTAATCAAATTCTTACAATACTGTTTGTGCGTCTTTGTGGTGCAGTTATTTCAGCATCAACAACCCACATTCCCGCCTAAACCCTTTATGGGTTAATCCAGGCTTGGCCGGCTGAAGGGTGAACATTTGGTTGAAACCGGAAGCTTTAATGGAGCCAAAACAGAAACTGTTCAGGCCGCAACACATCCAAGTGCACGTACAGCAGCCTACGTGTAACTACTGCTTCATTACTAATAACATGCAAATCTGCAACCTGACCTTCAGAAAAGTGCAAATAAAAACCAATAAAATAGCTCATCAGCTCATATTTTATTCCCAGATTAACGTGAACGTGAGAAGTTGAAAGCGAGACATTTTATCCTTTCATGGAAGGTTTGAGCTCCTGGTGAGTCTTATAACATGTGGCAGAACTTTCTACTGTCCACTGATAACAAGCTGGATGCTCCTCTTCAGTCTGCAGGACACACCGTCCATGTTTTCCAGAAACAATTTCACATTTTCATCCAGCTTTCCACTTTGTCTCGGATCATTTTAAATCTTGGTCCAGAGGAGACAGCAGTGCTTCTGGATTCTCTTCACATATGGCTTCTTCTTCAAATGATGGAGCTTAAACCTGCATGTGTGGAGTTCAGAGTGGAACTATGTTTACACACAATAATATCCTGAGCTCTTCCTGAGTTCATGCAGGGATTCCCAGCAGCGGGGGGGGGGGGGTTCCCTAATCTGCTCCTGCAGAGCTACCACCCTGCAACCCTTCTCTAACACACCTTCATCATCTCCTGCATGTCGTCCAGCTCTGCAAATGCGCGTTTTTCATTTGAATCAGGCGTGTTAAAAGAGCTGCAGGAATGGATTCAGGCCCCCTTCAGTAGGAAGTCATGTCTGCTTTTAATGCAGAAGTGTCTGAGGACCCTGAGATCACCAGCATCCAGTTAAGTCCCATGCGCAGATTCCTCCTGACGTTCAGTCCATCTTTCCATGAGAGACTCTGCCTCTCTGAAATGCTCCTTTTACACCCAATCATGTTACTATAGCATATTAGCTTGATTAGATGTCAAATGTTCCTCCAGCTGTTTATTTGTACCATTATTGTTGCTCCTGTTCCAACCTTTTACAGATGTGTTGCTGCCATCAAGCTGAAAATAAACATTTCCATGAAATGGTAAAACGCACGTTGATTTTATTTGGAATAAAATCTATATTTTGTATCGTTTTTTAATTTTTTACATACCTTCCTAGCTTTTGAATTTATGCTGGAGTTGTACTTTAAGTGTTGAGAATAATGTCTTTTTAAAAACATTTTAAGTTTTATTGAAGAGTATAAATATGATTTATAGTGTTAAATACACACATGCAAATATTTGCTCCAGTTAACACGATCAAATAAGACAAAAAGTTTACTGGAGAACATATTACAGATCATCTCTGTATGCGTGTGTAAGACAAATAAAAGTCTAAAGCAGGAATTTGGTAATAAGACATCTTTATTAATCATTTGGAGAGACATGCTAGATCTCTGTACACTGTGAATGGAAAACCAGGTCTGGATTGATCAGAACACACACATTTCCCTGGCAAACTCCCCCGACACACAAAGACAATCTATTTACAGGGAATGTAAGATCAGACCTTCAGGAAATGATGATGGACATCATATTCAACAGTATGAACACAAACTATCAGTCATGTTGTCTTCATTTAAACAAAAACCATAAACATGTCTGAAAAAATGTTCCTTACGAGGCTTGTGGTCAGTCAGAAGAGTAGAAATCTATTCCATGCTGGGGAATCAAACCTGAACTCATCGCCTTCATAACATGTGTGTTCCTGTGTTATCTGATCCAACTCCATCACTTATTATTATTATTTGGCTCATTATGTTGGTTAGAAATGCTTCCCATTTGGGAATGTGTGAGGCTGTAAACTCCTGTTTTTGTTTTGTTATATACATATACACGTTTAATCTGGTTCTTTTGACTTGCTCTGAATCCAAAATGTACTTAAAAAGTGCAGGAGGGATTTCACATTAAAGTCGGATCTAAAGTAGTGTTGTGGACGCTGACTGAAATCCCCGCTGCAGTGTTAGGAGACCCGGCTGTGAGGACGAGAAGAGGAAAGAAAGGCTGATTTTAGACACAGCCACATCCAATAATGTCAACATCAGTCGTTTCAGTTTAAACAGAAGCAGCACAGAAAACATTGTCTCCATGGAAACACATTTACATGAGAGTTTCTGGAACAATCACACATGTCTTTAAGTGACTGTACAACAACAACAAAGCTTCTTATAACTTTATATTAACCTGAAAGGTCTACATGTGCAAATTTTGTTGTTTTTTTTTTTTTTTAGACAGATTTACAAAGTTACAGGTGTGTTTGATCACAGACGCCATTCTGCAGATCACCACTCGGGATTTCTGTTTTCTTGGTGACATAAAGCGAGGCCTTACAGGACACTGCATGTGTAGATGATCAACAAACTGCTGAGAGAGTTAATGACACACTTTGAATTAAGTGTCCAGAAAGGAGCTGAAATATGGAAATAATGAGAACATTTGGCCCTCAGTGTAACTGCATCCTCATGTCCCACAGAAAGCGCGCACACACACACACACACACACACACACACACACAACAAAGATATATATTGAAACCAAGTAGATAAACCCACTTTGTAAACAAAACAAAGAGTGTGTTGAGTCACTGGTGTAAGGTTATCAATTTTCAAACGTGTGCAAAGGTAAACGGTACCTTTGCTTTACAACTATCATGCATTAGATACTCTAAATGTTACGCTGCAGTTTGTGCTGCAGCGTCTGAAGCCGACAGTATGAATCCCAGCAGGGTGACGGGCAGGAGCGCTGTGATTGGCTGGGAATGTTCTGTACTTAGCTCTTAGATGCTAAAATGCAGTTAATGTTGATCAGCATGAGTTTGTTGTGTTTGAATCGGGTCAGATTTTTTTTCTCTCATTGTCAATGACAACGGCGCCCTCCATAAAAACGTGACCCGTCTGACCTTGTTAAGCTCTTAATATATAAAAGTATAAAAAAAAAGAGAAAAAAACATTTAACATAAAAAAGATGCAACTCAGGGATTTTTTTTCAACTACACTTTTTTTCTCAATTTTGTCAACAAAATGGACCCAATTTGTCATATTGCTATTTCCAACCAGTGACCTGTGGAGGATCTCAGTGTGCAAAACCAACTGCAGGTTAACCAATGGAAAGCAACTTAACAAGCATGTGGTGAAAATGATATTCTGAAGAAGACAGACGGCGGAGATTAACAGGAGCAGCCGCCTTCGGTGGTCTGGGGCTCCTGCGGTTTGTCCAACTTTATGTCGATCACTGCAGAACAATGTTAAGAAGTTTACACACATTATGATGATAACATTTTGTTTTGTGCAGCTGAACAAACTGAATGAGCTGAATGAGACGTTTCAACAGGCTGTAGTACCAACTATCCCCACTAGATGGCCTTTTCCTTCTGTTATAAATGTATAAATACCTGAAAGAGCAATGAAGTCCTGTATGAATCTTAATTTTAGTATAATTGTTGCTATCGAGTAGCCTAAAAACCTTTACTGACAACATTTATAAGACAGCTTGCCCAAAAAGGAGCATCTCTTTCAGTTTCAGCAGGATAATAACCTGGGGATGGATGCTCTCTGGAGTCATTGTCCTGCTGTACGATAGTTAAAGCTGCTACACTTTGGTGTGTTTAATAATCTGTAGTCTGAATCTTTTTTTAAAGATGCAGATAAGATGCTATTCCTTCTGGATCCTCATGAGTATTTTAGAAAAACCCTACATCCTAGATCAGAAAAAGCTGCTTGTAAATATCTCTGTATTTTCCTGCTGGTAAATGTGCAGCCTTTTATTTATTATTCATTTTTTAGGTGAACTTTATGCATTTGCAAGGAGAAGGTTGGCCTACATATTCTATGCAAATAAGATTGGAAGTCGTCCCAGTGTGGTTCCCAAACGGCTATCATATGGAGTTTTGTTGCGACTTGTTCCAGCAGCAGCACACACACAGCAGTGTGTGTGTGTGTGTGTGTGTTTTATGATTGCATGTCATCGTGACATGATGCCATCTCAAGGACAGAGTCTGAATACGGCGCATACACCAGTGTTCCCAGGTGGACCAGCTCCCATCTGGAATGTGAAAGCTGGTGTCAGCTGCATCTCCAAACCAAATGAGCCCGTCAATCTGTAATATGTTATTCTGTAAATTCTGTTCTCATGACATGAGATTCTAGTGTTTGTAACGTGTAGGAGTGTGAAGAAGTCCACTAATTCATTTAGAGCTTCTAAAACAAAAACACATTTATGAGACAGAGTCAGTGATGTGCTGCTTGCATAATGAACTTTGGGAGTAATGCGATACAACGGGGAGTAAGCGGTGGTAAAGACATGCACTCATTCATCACCTGCATGTAGTGCTCTGTTTAAATAACATGTTCAAAGGGAGTTTTATTTCGCCATTGTTTTGGAGAATCCCACATTTCCTGACAGACAAGCAAACAGCTGATAGGAAAAATGGAATTACTCATTTAACTGTATAAACAAAATAAAAATCTAAATCAGGTAAAAGGAGCTGCTTTGGGGATGTTGCACCACAGTGTTGCATCTTATTCTTATATTTTTATAAGATGTAGAGAAGCGTACAAAACCACATCATGTGGCTTCAGCTGCTGCTTTCAGTTGCGTTAGATAGAAATAATTGTTTTAACTTCTGCTTCTCCAAAACACACTGAATACTTGACACAACCAACCCCCGATAAAAACCTAAATGTACTTTTAACTTTGTTTTTAAAGTAATAGCATAGCGATACTGATTTTTAATGGTCAAGTTTTATTCAGCAGTTTTATTCAGAATTAAATAAATACAACATTTTAAAATAAATATATTTTAAATTAAAAACAGAAATATATATAATATGGCCATGCATTGTGAAATAAGGAAACATTATTGTGAAATATGGCTTTTTTATTCTTAAACATGTTTATTTTTCAGTAGAATGATTCAATCTGTTAATCAAAGCCGATAAAATGGAATCAGTAATGTGATTGGCTGATCAGAATAATAAACTATATTTTACAATAATGTTTCCTTATTTGACTATTTCATGGTCATATTTTGTATTTCTGTTTCTAATTTAAAATATGTTTAATTCAAAAGGTATTTATTTAATTCTCAATAAAACGGTTGGTGGTAGCAACATGCGTCAGGTAGCAGAATAAACAACCACAAGTTGCATTCCTGATGAATACAAAATACCACATCTGTGGAACTAATGTTCTTCCTTTAATCAGAAGCTTCAGACTGACATTATTTAAATTTATAAGTAGTAAAATACTTTCTAAAGCATTAAATATTAAACATATAAAGAGCAACATTAGATGAGGTGCATAAATGTTTCTGTCCACATAAGATCAGTTTTTCATGGCTTTGGTTGTATCATAGTGGATCTACAGTCTGCTGTAACAAGCACACCTTGCTAGTACCGAGTTAGACATCTTTCCTTCAGAACTGGACTTTAAATCTTGGTGTCAAGGATTTAACGAGGTGTCGGAAACTTTCCTTTAGACATTTTTCTTCATATTAACACGAATATGAACCTCCCAAAGCTGCTCTATAGGATGTCGATGTGGTGACTGTGGACACCATTGGTCCAGACAACTGCTGCTCACTGGATATTTTCTTTTGTTCTCTGTAAACACTAGAGATGGTTGTGTGTGAAAATTCCAGTAAATACTCAAAAAAACAACCGTGTTGCATTCAAACTTAACTCAACTTTATTTATAAAGCCCTTTAAAACAACATTGTGGGAACAAAGTGCTGTACTAAAATCAACCAAAGTCACTTAAATCTCCTTTCTTTCTCAGTTTGAACTTCAAGTCATCTTCATCATGTGTAGATGAGTTGCTGCTATGTGATTGGCTGGTTAGATATTTGTGTTATGGGTTCTCCAATCAGATTCCAGAATCTGCTAAAAGGAATCAGACTGAGTAACAGGTCTACTTTCTGTTGCACACATTTTGTGCTCATACTGAAGACAAACATACAGTTTTGGCTTCTTAAGAACCACACAAGGCCTTTACTCTGGCTGCCTTATTAACAGATGACCCATACACTTTATCTGGGTCTACCATCCTCTTCACCCTCTCTTCCTGCAGATCTGCCGTGTTAATGACCCAATGGTTCGGTAGGAAGACGAATCCGACCCATCTGCCCCTCATCTAAAAGCAGAAATCCCAGGAATAAGAAACATACATACTTCATTTGGTTTAAACTCAGATCTGATGATCCTTTCTATTCCAGTTGTTGTCTATTTGTCTCACTATGTTTCAGGGTTAAAACCCTCAATGAAAGGACAACAAATAACCAAATGTTGCTTAATATAAAGAAAAAACATCTAATACATCATCCTCCAAGTATAATATGTCCAGGCGATCCTTTAGTGAGATCAATACAACTCATAATGCAAAAATAAAAGTGGAGATGCTCCATCACCTGCCACACCTCCACCTCCCAAACCCATTATGGTTCAACACACAGAGAAGAAACACGGGATCATCATCTAGTGGTGAGATACGAGTTATACTCAGGAAATACGACAATAAACTACAATGAATCAGCTACAATGATTACTGACCTCATTATTTAACTCTTACTGTATGAAGAGTCGTTTCAGTCACCACAACAAAATAAATAGTAAAATATTAAACACTGAAATGAGTAAACATCCTGTTAAATAACTAAATATACAAATAAATACAAGTAAACATAAATTACAACAAAATAGTATAAGGTAAATTTAAAATTTTAAATATATTTTTTTATTTTGCCATTATCAAATTAACTAATTATTTTTTAATTAAAATCGGTCAAAAACAGGCTAAGAAATAAAATTGTCGACACAAAATAAGTTTACAGATATTAAAAATATATTTTTTGTTTTTAATAATTAACTAAAATAAGATCAGTTTAATAAATTGAATACAAAATTCTCATTAAATGAATTAAACTATTATGAGATAGAAGTATTTTCAGTTAAATACACAAATAATTGTCATTAAATGAAACATTTGAAATAAGTGTAAATAAAACATTTAGTAAAAATGAAACAAAAACAAATTATTTATATAAAACACATAGAAAAATAAGATAGATTAGATAAGATAAAAATACCATTTAAATTTATATATAATACCATGAAATTCAAAAGTTTTGCCTTTTAATAAAAGTAAAAAGCATTATTAAATTAAAATATAAAATAAATACATTAACAAATATATCCAATAAACTAAGAAAACATATTTAATAAATCAGTGTGTCAATAATGCACCAAGATACTATAATGTAAGTAATGAAAAGGCATTGAAATATATTTAACACATAAAGAAAATTGAATAAAATATTAAAATAAAAAAAAATTTCACATTTTAATTCATGCTAACGTAATATTAAGTTCTGTAATTATTTACTTGTGACTGAAACGGCTCTACATGAAGCTGTTGGTGAATGCTGGACTAATAAATGAGATGAGCTACAATCCTTTGTCCACCTCCAGCATCTCAGCACACTGGAGGAGAAGCAACAGTGGCAATTTCATAACTCATCCACAGTTACCATGGCGATGACGCCCTGTTCTGAGGTGAGGAGGATGTGAACAGATGCTCTCAGGGGAGAAAGGACTTGATGCATGCAGATAAAAATGTTTTCAATGTTGGTATTAGAAAATAAAGATGAATATAAAGCTGATGGTCTGTAAGCACAAACACATTTTTACCATTTAATTAATTCAATATTGTTTAGCTGCTGCTACTAAGTTTTAGAAATGCTTTAAAAACTATTTCCCTAAAAGGAAAACAAACAGCATTTTGTTCTTTAAAGGTTAGGTTTTTGTTTTTATCCAGCTTTGTGGAGAGTCTCTAAACTCTCTTCTACCTGCTACAGATGGAGTCAAGATGGACCAGAAGGATTTCATGCATCATTAAAGTAAACAATGTGCAGCTAAATACAACAAAAACGCCATCGTTTTCTACACCATAACAAAGTGTTTAAATATAAGTCACTAGATGCTTCAGAAAGTGTTTACCTGATGAGCTTCCCTTTAACCACTTTGCATTTTCAACCTCATGTAACTTTCTTAAATTTAACCTTATCTGTCTTAAACTCCATGACTTATCCTGAAATGGCCATTTTTCACAGTTTGTGAATTCTGAGTCGTCTGTGACACAAAATAAAAAGGTTATGACAATTTATGCAAGAACATAGACTGTAAATAAAAAGAAGAAAAGGCCTAGAACCGCATAGGGAGTCATTTTTATCTCAGACATTTACGCAAAATGCTGAGACACGCTGCAGTGTCACAGCATCAGCGTTGCTAGGCGACAGTCTTTGGTACGAAAAAAAAATGACAGATTGAAAGTAGCATATTTCATTCAGGCTTTAACTAAAACTCACAAATCTACACAGACAAAATGATAGATTCCAGTGAATCTAAATAACTTGATAAAACTATGGTAGCATACGATATAGTTTAGGCCAGGATAGATCATGCAGACTGAATCGGATATCCTATACTTGTGAAAATGAACAAATGCAGAAGGTTGAATGCAGAAAAAAACTTTGCTATGCTCCCACAAATGAACAAGGCAGACTGATGGAGGAGAAATCAGCTGGCCCAGGCGGTAACCTGGAGCTGCAACTAGATAATGGTCTATTGCAGTGTTTTATAATGTCCTCTACCAGATCTAGATGACCAGGTGTGTGTTCCTAACTCTGCCAGCAGCTGTGCACATCCCAAAACAGTCACTGCCATTAAGCAGGTTTGACTAACAATGCTAAGCAGGGGAAGAGGGCAAAGTAAGCAAAACTAAAAGAATATTCATGAAATACCTGCACACAGAGTGTGTACAGTGTATGTGCTGACTAAGAGAACGTTACTGGACCATTCCTTCATTTTCCACTTAATCCTATTCCAGGTCGTGGCTTCACTGCACCCGTTTCTCTCACTGCACCTCTTCTGAATCATTTTGCTAACCTCCCTAATAATTAATCTAAAAAGTATTATTTAGTTTATTTCTCATTCAAAATTTGATAAGTACAATGTTTATGTCATGAGATGTGAACAAAATTTGACGTGTGAGCCTCTGTGTCGACCCAGAACAACAAGGTGTGCTGCGTTTCTTCTGCCTCAGCGTCCCGTGTCTCACTCAGTTAATCTGTGTAGCTCGCTTTACTGAGTGTAAAAGAGCATAAAGAGTTTACAGTAGCGAGTAAATAAACGCAAGTAAGTGAAAGGGTACTCCTCTGCGTGTTTACTCCTCTCTTAACCTCCGTGCACATCTTCCATTAGTCTTCTGATCTCCAAGGTAAATAATACTTTTTTTTAGCTGGAATTAATGGAACTTTAATTCATTTAAATGAGGAAAATTGGTTTGAGATAAAAGTAAAGTCACAGAACAAATTAAACTTGTATCTCGAGGTATTACTGTCCCCTTAGTACCAGCATGACATGGTTTAACCACCACAGCCTACCTGAGTATTGTTGCTGACCATGTCCATCCCTTTATGAGCACAGTGTAGCATCTTCTGATGGATACTTCCAGCAGGATAATGCATCATGTCACAAAGCTCACATCATCTCCAACTGCTTTCTTCATCATGACAATGAGTTCAATGAACTCCAATGGTCTCCACAGTCACCACATCTAAAGCATTAAACATGCGTTAACCCCCCCAGCAACTCCAGTGTCGGTATTAATATGGTTTCACTGCGTTCACCGCAGATCCTTCATGTTAACGTAATAACTTGAACAATATTCATTTTAGATTTTTCATGTGTTGCATATGATAAATATCAGAGGATGAACTGATTATATTTAAAGTGATTCATCGTTATTAGCCTGGCCACTATGGGCGCTCAGGTCATGACCTGAAGATGTGCCGCATAATGACGTTATCCCTAAATGTTTCCATATTTGTACATTTATTCCAGGATTGGGAAAATTGAGGATTGGGGGTGTTCGGGGATAAACCCCTAGCCGTCGACTCCGACGTCATAATTTCTAGTTTTATACAGAAAACTCAGAAAAGAATTGTTCTAGTGATTCAACGTGTCAGAAAACTGTCACTCCGTCAGGTGATAATATGCTCTTCATGGACTCTATGAGCAACTGCAAACATCACGCACAGAGGCCACTTTTCATGACATATCCGAATGAAATGGGGGGCATTGATGGGAAAGTGGGGGTGAATCCCATTACTTTAACAGCATGATCAAGCAATAATGTCCCACATCTTATGTGTGAGAAGGGCTTTAGCATATTACTCCTCGTATGACAGAAAAAAAACATGATCTGCTGGTTTATAAAAACGATCCATCAGCATTACGGAACATGTTTATATCTGGCAGTGCTCTTCAGGTAAAACTAACATTCCCACCTAACACACGCGACTGGAAACCAGCGGTCAGACATACTGCCGTTACAGCTTACATGTCAGACTGAAATGCTGACGGCGCAACTTCTGCTGATACCTGTGCTGTCAAACTGTTCACACCATTGAAGATGTAACGTTTCATTAATCAAAGGATACTCCCTTCTTTGCTTGTTTCCTGCACGCTTTCCATCCCTGGAAGAGCTGCTGCCACACGTCGAAACAGCTGGAAGAGATAAGCACAACACAGGGTGTTTATTCTGGACCTTAATGTGAACTTAAACATGAGGTGTCAGAATCAACATACTCGATTCTGTTAATTTATTGTTTGCACTGCACATATTTCTTACATGTTGGACTTGTAATGGACTCCCTTTATTCAACACTTGTTTTTATTACATCAAAGTCATCATATGTAATCACATGTTCTTAGTATGTAAGTAGACTCGAGCGAATCACGTATTCAGTACAGTAATTGTCAATTTGAATTATCCCCCTGCTTCATTGTATAGATGTTTTGGTTTTTTTGTTAGTTTTGCCCTCCAATTGATGCGATTACCACCAGCATTCAGTACAATGAAGTCCATGTAAAGCCACAGATATAGTTTAGCTGGTGATGTATTTGCAAACATCACTATAGGTCAGGAAAATCATCATTTGTGACAGCAAAGTGGATTGGCAAATCACAGTAGAGCGTATCAATGCTTTCATGTAGCCAGTAGAGATATCATGTATATGGAAAGGTTTTGTTTGCTTTGTTGGGTTGACAAAAGTTTAGTGGTTTAAAGAACATGGAGATAAATGGTGTTGCACAACCTGGGAAACCATGTATAATCCATGTTTATATGAATTCTTTCTACTAGAGATAATTGTAGTCAGTGGGTCCACTATACAATTAAAACAGCCTTTTTTATGCAGGAAGGCAACATACTGTTTATATGTTTGCAATGATACCTTTAACAAAACGTGTTTTGTCATGTGCCTCATCCAGCAATAATCGATAAGTCCACTCATTGATATGTCTGTCAAAATTGTATGGTAACATTCATTAGAAATATTTTCTTTGCTGTCAAAATAATTTTCTTGCCCACTTGTTTTTGTAATAATTTTTACAATAAATAATAGAAAAAAAAGTGTTTTTGTCATCATTGCTACTCTGGCACTCTGTCTTACATCTGGACACAGTATGTATTAACATGGCATATCCTGAGCCGCTATATCGACATGCCAAATTCTGGATTTTTTTTATTTTATTTTTTTTTTACTAGAAATGGTCCAGAATCTTCTAAAACTTTGTGAAATCCGCTATAGATTCGTCAGAATTCTGGCCTTTTTCAGTATCTTGACCTCAGATACTTCAGAACATGATCGTAGGTCGTATCTGGAACTCGTATGAAAAATGTCAGACGCATGTTGTATCTGGACACAAAATGTCCTCATGCAGTATCCCATGATCATGTATCACCAGATATGAAACCTGTCTCAATATGCATCAGAAATTATCTAGATTCTGCTGGTATTTAGGGAAGTATTCTCTTAAAAATATCCAATGACTCTTGCCCTGTTCAGATAGTTATTACCTGGAGCACCAAAAGGGGAGGAAAAGAAGAAGGATCCCATGACTGATAGGATCCTTCTGGAGTCCAGTACTACTGACAACATTTTCTTATACTCAGTGATAACCTTAAAATTACAGACATTTTATTTACAGTCCAACAGCGTCAGTAAGAGACTTTGTTTTAGAAACATTTGTGAATACCCCCCTTTATGTTTTCCATAAATGGTTCAGACCACCTGCTCCATCGGCTGCGGAGTTCAGCGCTACAGACATCGAGGGAATTCTTCCAAGTCAGTCGAATTCCCCAATAATCAGGGAGTTTAAAAAGAAAAGAATAAAAAACCTGAGACTGGAGAGAGCAGAGGTGTCGACAGTATGTCACTCAGTTCTTTCAGAGGTGAAGTGGGTCAGTCTGTGTTGTGGAAAGTTGTGGAACATCAGCTTGTCTCTTTTACTAATACAAAGATAAACTAAAATTCTAAACACACACAAAACTAAGCTAAGCTAAAGACCATGAGTTATCCAATTCATAAAGTGCACCACCAACACCAAAAGAACGGTCAAAATATCATTAAATATCATCAAAATGGGTCATTTTATGTATTATGGCACTGTTGTTTGTTTTTTTTTTTTTTTTTTTTTTGGGGGGGGGGGGACTTCAGTTTCTGTTTATGGTTTTTTATTCTGATAGATTAATTGTGGTTTAAATTTATGCACTCATGTCTAATTAATATAAAAAGCAAGACAAGTTTATTTGTATTGCACCTTTCATGTACACAATATTAAAAGCATTACAGATGTTGAATAAAAGAGCAAAAACAGAGCAACAATCATAAACTAAATTAAAATAATTCAAAAGAACATTATTAAAAAGTTACCGTGTAAGTTTTATTCATAGCTGCATGAGAAAAGAAATGTTTTAACCTGGGTTTAAATGTTCCTACATGTGGTGAAAGTTTTACCTCTACTGGCAGTTTGTTCCACATGTTTGCAGCATAACCGCTAAATGCTAAGGTAAGGTCGCACAACACAAACTCTTGCTGGGTTCATCTGATCGTCTTGTAGGAGGTAGTTCATATGAAACATATGTCTCCTGGTGTTTTCCACACATGCTCAGCGTGTCTTACAGACGACCTGTTTGTAGTGAGTCATCTCTTTTTAGCCATTAGCATTTAGACCCTGATGCACACAGGGGCTAAATGCTAATGGCTACAGCTGAACACACAGTATGTGTAGCAGCGTTTTAACATCACGTTATTTACTTAAAACATGCAAACAGTTACTCCTCTTATCCACAGTTTAGTTACTGCAACATCTTTATCCTGCAGCTTAATTCCTTTGTTCCTTTTTGAACAGAGGCGGAATCATAAAATTGGTGTTTTGATTTGTTTTGTGTTTGATTTGTTGTTGTTTTTGTTCAAAAAAACTAACTAACTAACTAATATCAAGATGGGGGGTTATTTTGTGCAGCCCCCATCTTTGTTGTTGTTTTTTCACTCTTCAGCTTTGTGGGTGTTTGAGAGGGATGTATGTCTTCCCCAGAATGAAAAAAACACACAGAAGACAGATAACTCTTGAGGGATTTCTGGTTTTGCAGGACCATTAAATTAGTGAAACCACTAATAAATGAGTCTCTAATGTTTTGTCTCAAGCATTCTAGTCTGGTGAGCTCAGTAAGCTCCGTTAAAGAATTACAATGAATCGCAACATTAAAATAAAATCTAAATCATCGGGTATACATGCTACAGCCACAAATTCCCATGAACAAGTTAATTATCTTGTACAATGAGACAATTTAAGGTTTGTTATCTGACACTCTGTTTCTCTTTATCCTGGTTGGCCTAGTTTCTGTATTTTTTTCCTCTTCTTGTTTATGTAATAAATGTTCTTATATTTAAAATTAAGTTTTAAAAAAATAGAAAATACCTTCCTACATGTTAATATTCTGGCAGAGAGTTATCAAATCATGGTCTCAGATTAATATATTTCCCATCAATGGCTCTGTAAGGAATCCCTGTGCTTTACAAGAAAAGGCTGATCAATCCAGATATTTTAGATAGTAACATCAGGATGTTTTCACTGAAATTCATAAACCTAATTTTCAGTCTTTGCATAGAAAACATGTTTTTTAGTTTCACTGAAAGCCCAGACTCCTGAAATTGCTCGCTGAATGTTGGGATGAGGAACAATGACTAACCCAAACAGCAGAGACGCTGCAGCCTATAGATGTCGTCTCATGACCTTTGAATTGGTTCTCAGCACTATGTTCGGTTCTGGGATTCAGCTGTTATTGTCTTCAGTCTGGAAGTGAGGTGAAGAACAACCTCCTCTGTCTGCATTGATGCATGATGAGCCAGGCGGCAACTATCAACACCATTCACTGACAGACACAATGCAGCCAGCCTTCATCTCCCCACTTCCTAACTTCTACAGACAGAGAAACAACAATCTTCTGTTCTGAGACAGATGTACTTTATTAAAGTAAGATGTGCTTCTCTTTGTTCCAGGAAGCATCAAATCTTCCTGAACATTACTGTCACTAACTGGGACGCAGCGGGTAGATACCAACCCGATCGTTCTGCCACACACAGTCTGCTCCATTTGGATTTATTTACAGCTGTACAGGTCACAGAGTCTGTGTGTCTTTCCACGCAGACTGAAGTTCAACATCCCCCCCATTACTTACTCCTCTCACTGGGACTTGGTTGTGCCTCAACACACATACACATCTGGACATACAAACACACGCAGACGTGTAGAAATAGCTCAAGCGGAGATGAGAAAAACAAGTTTAAAGATGCTTAATTCAGATCTTTAATGTTGGATTATTTTGGTGTTTCAGGGATTTAATAATTCACTGTATTATAATTTTAAAATAGAATAGGATAAAATAAGGAGCAGAGTTTTTTAATTACTTTAACATGTGATATTGTCTCATGTCTGGTAGAATTTTAATTTTGAAAAAGATTATCTTCTACTGTATCAACATAAGACCTTGAAGAAATGAGCTATTTACACCCCTCAGTGCTGTGTAATGTGGGTGGATGCTCGTGGTTCTTTCCAGCCTCATTACAAAGCAAATGTGTAGCTTGTCACAGAGTGAAATAGCTTTAACCAGACACCTGGTTTGGACGGTTGGTTTCAGGGAGTTTTAAACTTTTCTAGGTTGTGTAAACAAGAGTCAGAACATCAGGAAGTTGTCGGGGGTTGTTGATTCAGACTTCAGCCATCCAAGGAGCACATGTGAAGGCTACCAGCTAGCAAGCACGAATACAAATCACTCTGCTAAAAAAAAATGAAGTACAGAATTTCCTCCTTATGTTATTGTAAGCCTAGTTTAACAAGCAAGCTAAAGATCTTTCATGCTTTCCTTTAGGGGCAGAGTTGTTGTTCTAGGACAATAGTGATCTGTGCCAACAGATCAATGTGGTTTTGCTACATAGCAGAATGCTAAGTTGGTCCATTCAGACCATTCTCACTGCTGACTCAGTGCGCTGGAGATCACTGTGGAGTCTGGCTATGAAAGGCTAATTAGATCTCAAGGATGTATGTATGCAGGGCCTGTCCAGCGAATGCAAACAAAGAACTCCGCAGAGCCTTATATCCTGCTGCTGTAATTATGATAACATGAACATTATCTGCTACTAACGAGGAAAATCATCACTCCTCTTCCATAAAGGCTGTTACATACTCCACGAGAAGCAAGAAATTTGTTCTTGTTCTCGGGGCTCCGAGAAGAAAATTACGTCATTTTGTTCTCGCGGACGTGTTTGAAGACAGTTCTCGACACACCGGGCTGGCAGAACTTTGAACACTTCGGCAGGGTGACTTCTTGTGGAGTATAAATGCCATGCCGAACAAGAACTTTTTTTTTGTTCTTGCGACCTCAAGAACAAATTTCTTGCTTCTCGTTGAGTCTGTAACAAGCTTTAGCATTAATGCGTTTTACATTTCCGTAAGTCCACCTCACCTGTTTGACGTTGTACCCCGTCTTGGCACTGGTCTCTATGAACATGACACTCAGTTCTTTAGCCCTCTGTTCGCCTTCCTCAATTGTGATTTGTCTGTGAAGAGAATTATTTTTATTAGGAATACTGCAAAAGAATACACTCCAGAATCTGGACAAAGCAAAAAAATAGCTAAACGCTTCATATTAACCTCCGACTAAGAATGAATGGATGATATACGCAAGATACAGGAGGCTAAAGTGGCAAACTGTGAGGGAATGATGAAATACAGCATCCTGCGAGAAGTTAATAACAGCCTGTATGAATCACAGTTTAATCTGGGAGTGATTGCTTGGCTGTCACAGTGACACAAAGACTGTTTATGAACAGAGAGATCAGTGCAGTCTTTCTACAAACCAAGACGTTTGTTCAGCTGCTTATTTAAATCAACCTGACACTGGTCCGGTCTGAAACCAGTCTGTGTTTTCTCTACTGAACAGCCCCAAAATAGCACTTCTTTACCTTCATCTTCCTCTTAAAACACACGGCTTCAACACAAACAGTGATATGTTGCATGCAAGACTCACATGCAAGACTCACATGCAGCCGCATCGCTTCATTTTGCATCACAGCACAAAACAACATATTCAGTCTCTGAGACGGGAAAGAAGTTTGTACAATACAAACAGGAAATTCTGCTCTGGATGTGCATTTCTATGAGCGCGTCTGACTAAGATGCACCAGTGAATCTGAGGCTATGTCTGAGTCCCACCTTAAACACTGTGGCTCATTCATTAGCAGACAGGAAGCTTGGAGGTAATTACAGCATTGAAGGACAGTATAAGCCTCATTAATGTCACCAAAATATAATGAATATAATCATATTTGCTTACATTTATGTGACCCTTTATTAATAGAAATATAGAAGAAATATGTGGACTCAGTTCTCACACCACCAGTAATTAACATCTTTATCTAATCAAATTTGTTTGGAATACTTCATCATCACCTTTTGTTTTTTCCTTCAGTTCATCCATCTCAGTACATTTGAAAAATCAACTTAACTTTGTAAGTGCCGTAGTATAAATGACAAGTAGTATGTGCATCGTCCGAAAAGCGTTTTTAAAGTTTCTTATTAAAGTGTGAATGATGTTAAATGATCGCCAGCATCTCTTGTTTATTTTCACCCAGAATATGAGACTTAGTAAACCCAGGATGTGAAGGAATTTCAGAATACGAGTTAAATAAAGCTGAGGACTGTTTCTAAACAGAATAAATCCTACAAGCTCATGTAAAAACACACTGAGACACTAGATGAGCAGTTTAGTGATGCTACGTTCACACAGCAGGCAATACTGGTTCAGATCTGACGTTATTGGTCCTATGCAACGCATATCGGCTTTTTTTATGTCCAAGTAGAACAAATCTGATTGTTATAAACCCAACCTCAACCACTTTTCATTCCTTTTCTTTACCGCTTTATCCAGTTCAATGCAAATCTCAATTATCTCAGACCAAGACATGAAATGAAACCATTAACCTTGAAGGGAAGTTCACAGCAGCCTTTTATTCACAGTTTTGAATGAAAGAACAAAACAAAACACAGAGTTATTCTGTGTTCAGCAGTGAAAAGGTGAACAAGCTTCTTCCCGTCAGAGTGCAGAACAACATGCACCACTTGGCTCTGGCTGTCTGCTTTATGATACACACCACATATGTCTCATGCTGAGCTCCTTGACATGCAGAGCACCTAAACTGCACATACTTCAACTCCCATGTGCATGAAGCATTGAGAAAATCTCTACCACACACCAGTAAATAACAGCAACCAACAGAGAGCTCAGCTTCTTTCCAGAATGTTGTAATCAAATTCAATTTTACCACAATAAAGAGAAAGCTGAGAACATGCAGCATCCCTGCAGCTTCAAAATGTGCCCCCTCAGACACATCTTTCACAACGTCGAACTGATCTTTTAGTCTCCCCTGAATGGCACCATGATTATCGTGGATTTCTGTGGCACTAACTTTAGAACATAAAGAGATTATGATGATATGTTTAAGATAAGACGTTGCAACTGGAGCACTGAAAACCTGAGGGGGCAAAGGCCTTTTAAATATCTGCTTTAGGCAAAAACTGCCAGCTTAACCTCTTCTCGACAAAGCTTGCAACACCATAGAAAATGTAAACAACTACTGTATCTCCCAAAAAAGTAATACTGAGCTGTTTTGTGGGAAATCAGAAAATTCGTTTGTTGGTAACGGATTATTCATATTTATAGCACATCAGAACTAACAGAGAGAGAAACAAACATATCAGACTCTCTGCAATAAATTTCAAATCAGTCGAAGATTCATGTGTTTGGATAAGGAGGGATCTAGGGGTTGGCACAGTTAATCGATTATTGATGAATTGATCGTTAAGATTATAGTTGATGACATTTTTTCTAAATCGATGAAACTCATGCAAGTCCTGTTAGGTAGTCAGTCTTAATAGAATACAATGGATTTTGCTATGTGGGAACAATTCAACACTTTACTACACGATGCCAGTGTTTTAATAAAAGAAACTCCACCAGTCTGCTCAGTTACCTGCGAGTTTCCGTGTATCTCAAAAGTATTGTGATGATAAAGAGGTCACGGCGAAGTGTGGCGGGGGACCATTTTAATTTTAAAAACTACACGGTTCACTGCCAACATTGCAAAGCTGTGTTTAAGTACAATTCATCCACAACGCAAATGATGTACTGCTTGAACAACGCATATCCGACCTGGTTAGTGGCGGTGCCTCCTGCTTTCTGTCTGAAGCTAGCATCAACTCTGGGTTAGCACAGAGGAGCTGCGATGCACAACGGACAGAAACATGTACCCAAAAGATCTGCAAGTTCATTGAGAAGGTTTGTGACATTTGGCTTTATCCAAAGCTCCACTACTTCCTGAACTTAAGACAGCCTCTTGTTCCCTGTCTTTCATTACTGGATGAACTGATTTGTCCAGGTGTGTCTGACCTCAGTAACCACAACAGGACTGTCCAGACACACCTGGATTACTCAGTTTGTTCAGTAATGAAAGACAGAAAACAAGGAGATGTTTTAAGTATCTAAGGCCATGTCCACACGTAGCCGGGTTTTTGTAAAACCTTATATTTTACCCCTTCCGGCTAGTTGAAAACGCATCCACACCTCCTCTTTTTTTAAATAAAACTCCATCCACACCTATCCGGAGAACTGCGCTGTGAAGCACATTTGTAAATATATCAAACCTTTTTTCGAACCCTCATCAGCTTAGTAGTAGCTACAGTGTGCAGCAACTTTTATGACAACATCGACCGGTGATCGCACAACAGTAGACCGTCCTATGTAAAGACATTAACCAGGGATTCCTCCGGGAGGACGGAGGACATCTATGTGCAACAATATTTGTGCTTGTGATAATAAACAAACACGAAATGCCTGGACAATTGATAAGCTAACAAAGTTTTGAGAGCATCCATGTTGTAAACAAGGGTTGCGCCTGTGACGTCATCGCATTGTGCATCGCATCATTTTAATATACCCCATGAACACTGAATTTTAATATAAATATAAATGATTAATCGATAATCGATCGTTAATTTTAATGATGATCAAATAAGACAATTTAATCGAACCCCCATCCCTAGAGGGATCTCAGAAAGAACGTGCACACACGGGATGAACTGCAGACAGAAACCTTTTGTTGTTAATAGTTGCAGCGGCTTTTATTTTCAGTTTGTGGCGTACTGGGAGCAGCGTTGCCTTCAAGTCAGCAGGATAAGGACCTGGCCTGGTCAGCCTGGTGCAGAAGCAGCTCTGCAGGGCTGTCTGTGTTCTGGGAGGATGAGGAGAGAACTGACCTTCAACAGAGCTTATTATTTTAACAACACCTCAACTGACGTTTGCTTGGCTTGACTGCGGTAGTGTAAGGCGACCCTGCGGAACGTCATCAAGTGAGCAGTCTTTCTCCAGCCTGTACACTCGCGGCTAAAGTTCAGTTGCAAAAACAGCAGGTATTACGATGCTGTAAATGTAGTAAAACTCCAAACAGACAAAAAGGTCTATTCTATACTCTAAATACTATGATAATAAAATACTCTTCACATTCAAAGGCAAATATTTTACTGCGTAGTTTTTGAGAAAGTATAGGCTAAAATATTCTCATACTATTCCCATCACAGTAGCTACTGTAAAGCCCAAAAAGCCATATTTGAATCCATATTATAACAAAACCATAATAGGCGACGAAGAAATTTTTCTGGATTCTGGTTCATGGTGATGACAAGTAATCAGAACATAGTATTTCCAACTGCGTCTGCTTGGCGCAACTGCATTTTAGTGGTGAGCGCAGGCTGGTGAATAGCAGCTCTCTTGACAACGTAACTGCAAGTGTCAGCTTGCGTGACCGCAGTGTATTACCAACTGATCAATAAACACGATTTTATTTATTAGGTTGAATAAAGGCTGAAATTGACCCCACTATTAAGTTTTAACTATCACTCAAGTTACACACAACGGCTGTAGCATCTCCTCTAGCTTTCACAGGTCAATTCAATCAGGCCCATCTTAATCATCTCGTTATCTTGAGAAAACGAGATATATTATCCCATTATCACGAGAAAATGATATAGCAAAATATAACATGATATATTTTGAGATAACCACTGAAAAAAAATATGTGGAAAGTACGACTGCCGTCTTCCGTGTCGAATACTTCATTATAAAACCTCCTTCATCTCCATGGATGTGTGCAAACATCTTCTGTACTACATGTATCTCATGCTAACCCTTGTACAGGGAAGTCATTAAGAAACTAGGCTGTGATTTTCATGCAGCAAATAACCTTTATTTCTTCAACATGGATAATTTACTGTGGTTTTAACCCTCATACACCATTAACACCAAACCGAGGTAAATAACATTAAATTAACTATAAATCAAATTAAAAAAAACATTCCTCTGTAGGATGGTAATTCCCCTGCACTCTGCAGAATTAATTGGCTTAAAATTCATTTAGACATTTTACTTTGCATGGGACATGTGTGCATGTGCAGACTAACACCACATATTCCACCTCAGTCTTGTCTCAATCTCAGGTTTTTCACCTTTGTTCGTGTCTCTGGGAGCAGTGAGCTTTTATTGACAGGTCCAGTGAGATGCTTTCAAGAAACTGCCATCAGCAGCATTTTTCCTGCCTTCACTCCAGTTGCCACAGGAATTTCCCTCTGACTTATTGTTACCACATGGGAAATTACTTCTGGTGTAACAATGAAAATACAACATAGGGATGAATTATCCTGAGGCTCAGCGTGGAAAACATTCGACAGGAAGAAAGTGAAAAAAGTATCCATACAACATTATAGCGAAACTATAGAAATGTGTGTAGGGAACGTGAACACTGCAACACAGTCACTGTCCGCTTTATCGGGTCCAGCTTGCCAGCACCAAGTTGGGCATCTTTTTCCTTCACAACTGCCTTAACTCTTGGTGTGATGGCTTCAATAAGGTGTTGGAAACATTCCTCAGAGACACATTTGCTGCACACCCATGATGTAAATCACTTGTTGAGAATGGATCCATGTTTTCATGATGTTTCCAGCAGATTCTGATCCTACCATCTGAATGTGGAGCTGAAATGGAGACTCAT